>MNCI01009279.1:153618-234167 GCA_015680685.1 Gnetum montanum | reverse complement strand
GATGAGCATCCATCCTTGATCATCCGTGCACATCTTGGACCTTGTGTACTACTATTTGGATTACCAAGTGCATGTCCTAGGTATGCTACTGGGTTACCAAGTAGTCACACTTAAATGCTTGTGATGGAGTCATACTCATTCCACGTTTAATAACAGGGATAGGAAATGAAGGTAGAGAAATATTAATTAAGAAAGAAATAAATAACAATAACAGTAAGTAATTAAAACTAAGTGAATGCTGCAATGATGAAGTAATCTTGATCTTTATTGTCGATCATGTGCATGTCCAAGTACGTCACACTCGAATAAAGGTTCCATACAATTACAATCATCACACTGTAGGCATGCATTGGGGAAAGGGTTGAGATGAACTAAAAAATGACAAAAAGACTCTACTCTAACACTAACTGACTCCTCCTTCCTGTGCACCTAAATGTGGTATTTATAGGCTTATACAGGAACCACGATATCGTGTATTTGATATCGTTACCCAGGCTATGATATCATGTACTTGATATCAAGGGTTCGATGTCAAGGGTCTGATGTCAATGGTCCGACGTTAAGGGTCTGATGTCAAAGACCCGATATTAGCACCTAAAAAACCATGATTCATCAATCCTTATTTCTAATTTCTAGATGAAAGTTTTGAAACATGAGCTTAACATTAATGGTCAAGGTGTGAACTTGACAAGCATTAGTACCTGTCGATAATTTTTTGTTTGATAGACTATTAAAATTCTTACTTGGAAACTTATTTTAGTGGTTCTTTATGTAAACTTGTAAACTTCAATTCTTCAAACAAAGCTATTTTGTAGTGTAAAAATTAGAAAAAATACTATAAATCTTAGCATGATTAATTATAATAGGGATGAACATGCAATTGTTGTTAGGTACATAAAAATTATTCTCTCTATTTCATATTTAAGAAATGAGGGTAATAAACATATTACATTGATGCTACAATAAAATATATAGCAAATATACATATCTACTCTATATATACTAGATTAATAGTGATGGTCAACTATAATTTTACAAGTTTTGAAAAATGTAAATCTTACATTTTTACACTTATTTTACTTTGAAAATTGTTACAAAACATGTATATGTATGTCAAATTCACACACTATTGATGGTGCTCAACTAGACTCTTTCCATAATCATTGTGGAGTTATTTTAAACCTTGCTATCAAATTTGATTACAAGGAAATCAACTAGATAAGATCATCCCTCAAAATTTGGCATAACATCATTCACCTATTCCATGGGATGAGTATAAGATTAGTTTGCTAGCTCTAAATGAATGTTAGTACTCTTGAGTAGAGCAAGTCCTCAATCAAGGTCCCATTTTATCAAAATGATGATGAATCCAAAATTGAAATCACAAAGAGCTAGGCAATAACCCTTGCCACCAATCCTAAGCTCAACCATAATAATAATTGGATCTAGTATTTTCTTAAGAATCTTTAACCACATGAATAGCTATGTTAGGCATTGAATTAGTAATAATAGAGTTATCACCATGACCATGCTACACATAGTTGCTAAAGTTAAATAAAGAATCTTTTCTTAAGGTAGAAATTTTACTTGCAAATCTCTCAAGGTAGAATACTAGGATCTCTTCAATTATGATTTGTGTCTACTTTTCTACATTACCCACTTGTTTCAAAAAAAAATTTCTATGCTTACAAAAATATTTGTGATTGTGGGATGCTATGGCCTCTTGAACAGATAATGCAAGAGATGCTTGATAATGTTGCCTAATAAAATATATGATAGAAGAATTAAGATACCAAGCAAAATTAAGGAATTACTAGACCAACTGGTGGGAACTGGGCAATCGCTTCCAAATGTCTTTGACCTTTCGAACAACATCACTGCAACCTAGTAGGAGTTGCTAGAGGCAAGGGGCAAAAATATCATATTGGAGGGGAAACTTGAAATAGCTAGGGAGCGAAATGAATGCTTGGTTGTGAAAGTTGCCAAATTAAGGGCCCAGATTGTCGATCTTGCATTTACCAACTTGGCACTAACAAGAGATGAGGCTATGGAACAACTTCACACCAACCTCAAAATGGTTGAGGGTGCAATGGAAATAGTAGTGTTCTGCAGATCCTTGGTAGAGGCCACACAACATAAGATTCAAAAGTCCTTGGATCAAACCTGCCAGGAGAATGTCCAGTTGATCGTAGAGAATTATCGCCTATAGAATGTTAATGCACAAAAGTAACAATTAACTAAATTTATCTATCAACAATAGGAGCAAGTAGCTAGAGCAAACATAGAATTGAGGAGATTGGTAGCAAAGAGCAAGAATCTCTCCATGGAGGAGGTGTGTGCCCTTTGCTAGAAGACTACAATTGAGGTAGCTACTTAAAATCTAAAGCTCTCAAATTTGAGAAAGTCAACGATCATTACAAAGAGTAGGTTAGTCTACAGAAGGAAGTAAATCAAAAACATACCCAATTGATGTAGGCAAAAGTAAATGAAGTCCTCCAGCAACTCCAACAAGGTAGAGAAGTTTGGCAACCAATTTTTGATGGGATAGATGCCTAAAACAATGCAAAAATTCACACAAAGGAGTTGCAGATTGAGAAGATGATGGAGTACATGGAGCTTGCCAATCTCCGTTACACAAATTTGGCCATGTTGATTGCCAAACGGCCACGGTCTGAATTAGAGAAATAGGTGGCTAGCTCGTACTTGTTGTATGAGGCTGAGTTTAAGCATCACAAGGACACCAAGGAAAAACTTGTGGTGGCTAATGCTAAACTCAAAGTTCTCAAGGCATTCTTCACAGATCAATGATCAATTGCTAAGAACCTAGCCAGGAGGATGAATGACTACTAGGAGCTATAGAATGTAGTAAGGGCATTTGACATCAAATGTAAACAGTTCACTATTTGGTTTGTCAATGTAAAGGAGATGTTCCTGATCATGCCTTATTCATGGCATGTCCCTATTCCAACCCACATTGATGATGCCACATGGACTGTGACTGATCCCCGGAGTAAGGAGGAGAAGATGAAGGCATTGCTTAATGTCTTTTTCCTTCCACCGAAGGTTGTAGCCATAGCAGGATAGCCACAACCACCTTAGCTACCGCACATGCTTGGAATTGGCAAAGGTACTTCAGAGCCTCAAGAACCTTCATCACCTAGGACTGTTTAATCTTCACCACCATTGATGAGTGGCAACGTACCCCTACACTCAATCATATGATACGAGCATTTCATGCATGATTCGATCGAACTCTGTAGACAAGCTAGTTGTGGTATCTAGATAGTTACTCGCAGATCACAGTTCANCAAATAGTGAACTGTTTACATTTGATGTCAAATGCCCTTACTACATTCTATAGCTCCTAGTAGTCATTCATCCTCCTGGCTAGGTTCTTAGCAATTGATCATTGATCTGTGAAGAATGCCTTGAGAACTTTGAGTTTAGCATTAGCCACCACAAGTTTGTCCTTGGTGTCCTTGTGATGCTTAAACTCAGTCTCATACAACAAGTACGAGCTAGCCACCTATTTCTCTTATTCAGACCGTGGCCGTTTGGCAATCAACATGGCCAAATTTGTGTAACGGAGATTGGCAAGCTCCATGTACTCCATCATCTTCTCAATCTGCAATTCCTTTGTGTGAATTTTTGCATTGTTGTAGGCATCTGTCCCATCAAAAATGGGTTGCCAAAATTCTCTACCTTGTTGGAGTTGCTGGAGGACTTCATTTACTTTTGCCTACATCAATTGGGTATGTTTTTTATTTACTTCCTTCTGTAGGCTGACCTGNGTCACACTTAAATGCTCGTGATTAAGTCATACTCATTTTGTGTTTAGGGAGTTTAGGATGAAGAGATATTAACTACGAAAGAAATAAATAACAATAACAATTAAATAATTAAACTAAGTGAATGCTACAATGATGAAGTAATCTTAATCCTTATTTCCGGTCATGTGTGTGTCCAAGTACGTCACACTTGAATAAAGGTGTTTTACAATTACAATCATCACACTACATGCATGCACTAGGAGAGAGGGTTGAGAGGAACAAATGACAAAAAGAATCTACTCTAACACTAAACTGATTATTGAAAAACTAACTATTTCCCATGCATCCCATTGTGTATTTATAGGCTCACACAGGAACCATGATATCGCATACGCAATATTGCGGCTGCGATATCAGGGGTCCAATATCAGCACCTAGTTAATAAGGGTTCGACATCAAGGGTTTGATATCAGCACCTGAAAAACCATGATTCATCATACCCCCACGATAGAATAACAACTCATCCTTGAGTTAAACAAAATGAGAATGAGTCTAATTGATTACACAGTGGATAGGTATTGGATTATTGACCAACTAGGAATTATTCATGCCACAGTGTGGGATTGAACAAAAAAAAATTGGGACATAGACAAAAAATTACAAAACTTTATTAGAACTCATATGGTTCCATGTGGCAGTGGTTCCTCCATGGGTGCTTTTCCTTTGTCCTGCGCACCAGGCTCCTAAGATTGATACCATTGAAGAAGCACCTGACGTTTCTCCTCTTCTATCCAAGGATTATGAGTCATTCATGCTGATGTTCCAATGTTTGATGGAGTCAACATTTTCCATGGACATGGTAGCTGCGGGAACACTTGATTGGCCTTGACATGCTATGTCACAAATAGTTGTCATTCCTCTTCATAGGCTTGGGCCTTGACCTCTCCACCTTTTTCTTGGCCATATTGTGCAGTGACAGGAGGTCCTTGATAGATGCTGAATGATTATGCCTCCTACTCTACATGTTCTACATGAGGTCCTTAGTCTTTGCCTCCCCCCAGATGTTTAGTTCCACCTTGAGAAGGTCCTCCTTATTGTCCTCTTTTAGGGGCCATCTATAATCACACAAAGATCAATTGTTAGTAAGGTTATTGAGAGAAGTTCAATTTTTTTATACCTTACTCATTACCTTTAATAAATGTTCAATTTTTTGCTTAGTGTGATTTTAGAATTAGAAATTTTTCAAGGAAGTTGCCCTAAAAGTTTAATGTCGGATCTAGTTTTTTTAGGTGACACATAAAAGTACCTGATTTTGAGGAACGTTTGATAAAATGATGACAAAGGAAAGAATAGATTTGGCAATGAAGTACTTAGAGGGAATAAAATGATGTGGTGGTGTGCAACAAGTATAAATTACAAAATTCACGCAAGTGGGTCCTCACCAAAGTAAGTTCCAACCTATAATGCCCTTGTGTAACCACACCTTAAAATGTCCATAGGTACTAGAAGGGTTAAATGTAATCCACACTCGTTCCACAGAACACACATATGTAGATATCACCGTGATGAGGTATGAATTCAATGCTACACAAGACACGAGTCACAAATTCATGAACAACGAGATGAGGTGAATTGTAGAAGCGATTGTAGAGATTGGAACATGAGGTAACTGACTCAGGGCACAATGAATCCTCAATGTAAGGCATGATTAATGTGTCATTAACTTGTCGCTCATAAATCAGGACCAAGTCCATTCCTTTGATTAATGACATCGCATTGCTTCATCCAATGATGGCCAACCATAAGAGCACCATGACAGTAAGGCGTACGATCACTTGGCGTTACACATGTTTTTGTTTTTTTTTTTGAAATGCTTAATCTAGAGAAGTCGCCTACCTTCAAGCATGGGTGCATGTCTTTCCAGTGGAACCCCCTAGAATAGCATTGAGTTTCCTTAATTGAGTACCTTTTGATTATGCTTACTCTCATTTTTCATTAGATCTACAAGGATCTTAATACAACCAAGCTACATGATAACTCCTACAGATGTCACCAAAGAGAATCCATAAGTCCCCTTAATGTCACACCTTGGCCATTCCCTCTTGGTCCATCCTTATTCACTCTAGGTATAATGAGCACAAGATTACTTTAAGTTTTAATGATGTCAAAAATATCATCGTACCCAGAGTAGAACCTCTTATTAATAGAATGAGTGAGTGGATGTTGTGGGCTCACTGTCCAAATAATTAGTCACCTAAGACTTGATAGCATAGAACAACACCTCAACCAATGAGTCACATGAGTGCTTTATTCATAGATGAGATTACTCATAAAAAGATAAAAAGACAAAAAGATAAAGTAATAAATTAAAAGCTGAAGAACTAGAAAATAAAAAGTTGAAAAATTAAAGAAACGGAAAAACATTTATTAATTCTGTGTTGTTAGAATGGAGGATAGCCCCCATAGCTAAATGGTTGAGCATGGCTAGAATTAATAAATGGAAGGTTGGGATCCTTGCATGTTGAAAATATTGGGACCCGATCATACTTACCCCATTGGGGTTCACACACTTGATTAGAGTTGACATAGTGGGACAATTTATGAGATGTGGTTAATTTATAAGGAGTTGATCCATTATGGTACTTGCGACCTTAAGATGGTATGCAAAGATCAACATGTCTCCCCATGTGGCTATATTCATTGGGCTGCATAGTTGTTGGAGTATTAAGTGATGGCCATGATAAGGTAACATGAGGCATTGGGTTCGAAGAGGAAGATGCACCACAGTGTTGGACTTATGCTAAGTTGGCGGATGCAGTGGTTTTGGAACTAAGGTGCCCCTTTAGACGGTCACATCTAAAAAAGTGATGCCTTCGATGTTGTGGAGGATTTCCACTATTGTTGATAGTAGAAGCACAAGTAACGTTTGTGGGTTGGTGCTGTGGTGCAAAACCTTTNGATGAAGTTGAGGCAAAGATCAACAGGATGATGGAATGGATACATGAAAAATGTGGAGAATATGGCAACATTATTGGAGATAGAGTTATGACAACCCAAGAAATAGGATAAAACACCTTTAGGCAATTGGAAAGAAGGGTTGAAGAGAATAAGAACTTAACTACCAATCATACATTTCAATGTAACATTTGCCTATACGATCACCCCAAGGGCCAATGTCCAATATTGTCACATTTACAGAAGCATTGGGAAGGAATGTTGCATCGAGAGTCCGTGTAGAAATACTATGTTCAAANGACAATATTGGACATTGGCCCTTGGGGTGATCGTATAGGCAAATGTTACATTGAAATGTATGATTGGTAGTTAAGTTCTTATTCTCTTCAACCCTTCTTTCCAATTGCCTAAAGGTGTTTTATCCTATTTCTTGGGTTGTCATAACTCTATCTCCAATAATGTTGCCATATTCTCCACATTTTTCATGTATCCATTCCATCATCCTGTTGATCTTTGCCTCAACTTCATCCAATGATTGTAGTATTGGCAAATATGATTCCACCTCCTTAAGGTGAGTTGATTTCTCCTCTGCATGATTATGGACCCTTGTTAGATTGGGATTTTGGTCCTGTTGAGATTTCTCAACATTCTCCCATTTAGCTAACTCCCCTTTTTCTTTTGCTACCTGCTTAATAAGCTCTTGGAGTTGGTGGGTTCATAGCTCGTATAGTTGGCCTTGGGCATATATCCCAACGGTCTCCCTTGTTTTGTTATGAAGCCCATCAATGATGTGGTACATTAGCCTTTCCTCAGAGAACTCATGGCCTGGGCAATTGTTTAACAATGCATAATATCTTTCTAAGGCCATGTCCAAGGATTCATGTTGTGCTTGTTTCCACTCTTGGATTTGTCTCCTCAAGGTTGACACTCTTGCATAAGTTTGATATCTTTCATTGAAGAGTTCTACCATTTTTGACCAATGTTGAATTGATTTTGGTCTTTAAGGACCTATACCATACTTTTGCGTGGCCAATGAGTGTCATAGGAAAGAGCTTAAGTTTTTGCCATCCATTATCAATGTTGTTCCATGCACAAGCATTGTAGAAGGCTCGTAAATGTTGTTTCGGATCTAATTCATAGCCTCTTGAGAACTTGGGAAATTTGTTTAAGTCAAGCGTGGGTAGATGGCTTTCCTTACGATGCCTGCAGGATATTTGAATAGCCTCTTGTATATGCGTTAAGCTTGTAGTGGCCAGTAGGGGTTCATCGTCACTAGGTATGTTATGCATTCGTGAGTTGGGACGATGTTGTCTTCGTTTATGTTCATATGAAACCCCTACATTAGATTGGGTACTCCAAACTTCATCTTCATAATTATATAATTTGTTGGTTCTCCAATGAATTGCCTTACTAGTTGTTGCATTATCAGAGTCTTGTGAGAGAGACATTGTTGTGAACAGTGTGTGACTTAATTAAAATTAATTTCTTTTCTAACAGATATATTGTGAATGCTTTATTACAACGATCTTGTATGATATAACTAATGTAAATAACTAACACCTTCATCGACAACGGCGCCAATGATGAGTGACAAGGTACCCCTACATTCAACCATACAAATACGAGTGTTTCACGCATGATCCAATCAAGCTCTGTAGATAGGCTAGTTGTGGTATCTAGATAGTTACTCGCAGATCACAGTTCACTATCTTCCCACCTAGACTAGTATTTGCTTTGTCACATATGGTTTAGTCCAGAGTGAGGTGTATTATGTGGTCCTAAACTAGTGCTACTCCTGGAGGCAATGGAAAATAACTTTAACTAAGCTAAGAGGAAAAGGGAGAGAGAGTTAAGCTAATAGGAGATAGGGGGAGAGAATCTAAACTAGCCTAAGTGCAATGAGCATCCATTCCTTAATCATCCATACACATCTTGGACCTCGTGCACAACTACCACTAGGATTACCAAGCGCATGGCCTAGGTAAGCTACTAGGATACCAAGTAGTCACACTTAAATGCTCATGATTAAGTTATTCTCATTCCACGTTTAAGGAGTTTAGGGTGAAGAGATATTAACTACGAAAGCAATAAATAACAATAACAATTAAATAATTAAACTAAGTGAATGCTTCAATGATGAAGCAATCTCGATCTTTATTTTTGGTCATGTGTGTGTCCAAGTACGTCACACTCGAATTAAGGTGTTGTACAATTACAATCATCACACTACGGGCATGCACTAGGAGAGAGGGTTGAGAGGAACAAATGACAAAAAGACTCTGCTCTAACACTAAATTGGCTATTGAAAAACTAACTATTTCCCGTGAGCCCCATTGTGTATCTATAGGCTCACATGGGAACTACAATATCGCATATGCGATATCACGGTTGCGATATCGGGAGTCCAATAATGGGGGTCCTATATTGGGGCTCATCATATATCAAGGGTTCGATATCAGCACCTGGTTAACGAGGGTTCGATACCAGCATCTGACAAACCACGATTCATCAACCATCTTCACATCGTTAGAGGATGTGTTGTCCAAATTTTTGTAATCACATCATGGTGTTCAATTTTGTGTCATGAACACTATACTTTTTTGTTATTTGTTGATTTGTACACTTGGGCACTCAGTTTTGTCAAGTTAGTTGTTTTGTTAAGAGTTTTTAATTTTGTAAAAGAACTCGAGGATGAGTTTTCATTTAGTCATGGAGGTATGATTAGCGTCAAAGTGTCATGTCGATGGACCCTTGTTGATGCAGCCTTGTCAATGGGCCCTCATCAATGGGGCCCCGTTTGTGTGGTGTTGCCCTGTCAATGAGGCCACATTGACGTAGCATGTGCTATATTGATGAGGCCTCATTGATGCAACCCTAGTGCAAAAACTATAAATATGAGCTCCTAGGCATGTTTATGGACATTCAATTCATAATAGTAGCTAAACTCTTGTAGTTTTTACATTTGAAAGTTAGAATATTTTTCTCGAGTGCTTGTAGCAGTAGTCATTGAGTGTACGGATCTTTATTCAAGCATTGTTGTACTTGAGCACAATAGTGTGTATGACAATAAAGACGAGCTTCTTGATAAACCTTGCAGCATTCGGGATAGTTTAGATATTTATTCATGCATTAAATGCTTTCAGTTTATTATTTAATGTTTTTTCAATAATTAAGCTAATTAAGTGAGATAAGCTAGATAGATTAAATACATAAGTACAACCACTTCGAACATAACATGTATTCGCTTGGTAATACCAACAGCGTTATTGCTTGGTGCACCCAGTAGCGTAGTGCTTGGTAACCCAACAGTGGATATGTGGGTTCAATACGTGTACAAAAAGTGGGATTGGATGCTTATGTTAGGATTAGCTAGAGACTAGTTAGTTAGTTAAATCAAATTAGTCATTAAATTACTTTATCTCTCTCTCTTCAAGCACCAAAGAACATAAAACATAAAATGACAAAAATCATATGCCTCAATTACACTTAACCATACCTTTGTACTTCACAAGTGTAATTGGGAAGACAATGAACGACCTTAGGGCAAGATTTACTTCCTAGAAGACTAATGCATCGGAAACTAGAGAGTCCATGGAATTCGATTGGATTGTGTGTGAACGCTTTGTGATTTGTATGGTTGAGCATAAGGGTACCTTCACTGCTCATCACAAAAGCATGACAACAATTTGATAGTCTTAGTGCATGCGGAAGTTATGATTGAAAAGAAAGAAAGAAAGAAAGAAAAAAACACACACACACACACACAAACACACAAACACACAACTTATAAAGAGAAACACAGTTATGTAAGGGAGGAGAAGCTCTTTTCTCTTGAAAGACGAAGGAAACAAACTAGAAAAATGCGATGTGAAATAAGCCCCAAGTCTTGTATTTATAGTTCATAGGTTACTTTTCAATCACTTTTCTAATCACATTTCACTGAAATGGTTAAGGGGATGTGTTTGCATTGAGAAGGCAATGTAGAAGCTGTGTTAGCCATAGGATGGTAGCATATTCCTTCATGATTAAAACTTGATTTCACTTACAAATAAAGTCGAGGTTAAGAACATGTGTTCCTATTGACTTCCCCAAACTTGAAAGAAGTTTGAAATCTTTGAGAAATGTTAGGACATGGTTTTGACAAGGAAAAGTGAACACCACAAGACATGCCTAGATAGCCTAGCACAACTCTTTGAGACCTAACCTAGATTATAAACAAAGTGTGCATACAAAGGTATATGAAATTGCCACCATATACCTCATCAATTTCCATAAATGGCTTTAGTTTCATTGAATTGTTATTTATTTATTTGAATTTTTGATATTTTAAACTTTTCTTCAAAGATATTAAGTTACTTGTTTCTCAAGTTAGAAAGTATAGGTTTGAGGTTAAATATAGCCATTTACAAAATTTAAGCTTTTGCTCATCCATGGACTCTCCAAGATGCTTTTGTTCCATTTTAAAATGATAAGACTTCCGACGCATTCGAGTTCAAATTGGTAGCGTTATGTTAGTATGATAATCGAAACCTCTTGTCTTATAAAAAAATTCTCAGTGCACCATCACATGTGGTGGGCTTTGTTTAAGTTGTGTTTTTGTTTAAGCTGCTCCTACTTCATTGCCATCCCAAAATCAATACCTGCCGCAGAAGAGGGTCATATCAACAGCGCTGCCGTCAGAGTGGGCACGGGAACGATTTACCCCCTTATTCGTCTCGTGAAATGTCAGAACAGAATAATGGAGAGCGGAGAGCCCCAGGGACAAATGATCCCGTGACCAGAGGCCTCAGTCAGCCGATGGAGACCCAGAGGCCGCGGCTGGGAACGCCAGCGTGCACGACGAACAGAACATAGAAGCCAGGCGGTGCCACCGACGAGTTCGCCGGTGTTGCAGCCGTCAAACTGAAAGACTGCCGAGACAGAACTTGAGCGTCCACGTCTTCAAACCTAACAACGTCCAAAAACACGAGGCGCTGGTTCATGCTGTACCCGTGCGTGGCGAACGTCGGCGCCATGAGCGACGCCTGCACCGCCTTGGTACTGCCGGCAAACCGGGCCACGCTGAAACGCACATGGAAGGTGCCCCCGTATTTGAGCACCGCCGGCGACGCCGACACGTTATACGGCCGCAGCGGCAGCGCGGCCCTGTCCAGATACGGCGGCGAGAAAACATCGAGCGTCAGCTGCGTCGGGTACCTCACACCGGAAAAGGTGTAGCGCCTGTGCGGGTTGCTGCCGCCCACCAGCACCCGCGCGTCCGGCAACACCGCAGCCGACGAGTGGTACATGCGCTCCGTCGGCGCGGAGCTCAGCTGCGTGAACACGCGCGCGTCTGGACTGTACAGAACCGGCGTCCGCACGGCGTCCACGGCGGAGTCCCAGCCGGCGCTCCCCCGCGCGGCGCCGTTGAGAACCAGGATTTCCCCGCTGGGCAGGAGCAGCATGTCCCCCGTCACGCGCCGCAGCGGCATTGTTTGCATTTCCCATGCGGCGCCGGCGCCGTCGGGGTCGGGGGGACCCGTCACGCGCAGGCGGCCGCACGTGGCCGAGGCCGGAACGAAGGTGGCGTTCCTGGCGTTGTCCATGGCGTTGGCGGGCGCGCCGCCGCAGATGAGAACCTCGGCAGCGGCGGCGGTGGCCCGCAGCGGCAGCAGCACGGCGGATCCGGAAGCGGGGTAGTTGCGCGACTCACCCGGGATGGCCGGGTACGTGCGCACGACGCGGTGGGTGTTGTAGTCCAGCACCAAGGAGTCGCGGTTTGCGAAGATGAAGAGGTTGCCGTCGGGCAGCAGGTGCACGAACGGGTACAGATTGTTCTCCGACGGATCCAAGCTGTGGCGCAACAGCGGCAGATCGTAGACCAGAACAGGGGACGAGGACGAGGACGAGGACGAGGACGAGGATTTGGTGTTGGTGCGGGGCGGCACGAATTCGTAGCTGAATTGGCGGCGGCCGCCGACGACGACGAAGGAGCCGTCCGGGAGAATGTGGTTGGAGGCGTACCAGCGACGCACGGCGAGGCCGGAGCGGTTCTCGGCCCAATCGGCAGTGGATGTGGGTGGCAGGCGGCGAACGGCGTGGTCACCGACGCCGTAGCCGCCGGTTTGCAGGAGTGTGGCGTCGGGCAAGAGGCCGCCGCTGGAGCACCACGTATCGGACAGCAACGTCAGAGGCCTCACGCTGTTGCGGGCGATGTCGTACAGTACGGCGTGCGCCGTGCAGTCTTGTGTGGCGTCGAAGGTGAGGCAGCGGTTTGCGGGCAACGAAATGTTGGAGGACCCTGCGTTGGTGCGGTCCAAAAGCAGTACCTTGTTGTTGGGCAGGAGCGCCATATGCATGGCTGATACACCCGAGTTGTTCATTACTCGAAGCCATGTGCCGCCGCTGCCTGATTGTTGCTGCTGCGCCTGCAGCATGAGAACCAAGCTTAGCAAAACGAGTAACGTAGTAGTTGTACCAGGAGTGTGGATGATGATGAGAGCCATGTCTGGTGACTACGCAGGGAGCGAGTTTTTGTTTTTATGGGTGCAGGATTTATGTTGTGCCGAGTATTTTAGTGGTGCATTGGCCTGGCTAAAAACCTGGGGCCGTGCCGGACCGCAGAGAATGCAGGGATTTGGTGGGCGGCGTTGGCTGAATCCACTGTAACAGGGGTGTAGACGGAGTGGTGGTGGAGTCTGGCCTGGACGTCGGCTATTCTTCAGTGGCTACCGTCGACGCGCGGCTCCCGACGAAATGAAGCAGTCACGGTCAGTTTTTTAAGAAAGCGCGCGAGTTTGTCAGTGGATAACAATGGTAATGGAATGTATCACGGGATGAATAGAGACGGGCATGTGGGCCTTTGGTTGTCAGTGCACAATGGACAATTCGTAACGTTGCTGTCAAGCTAACCCTTACAATCCTATTTTGGTTTATTTTATGTCCTGTGATTTGCATCCCGTCCCAACCCATGTAGCCCCAATTTTACCTCCACGATCGGAATCCCGCTTATACTACTATATTGTAGCAGTTCGTCCCAACGGGAACATACTTTGCCCGGATCGTAATTTTTGCCTTCAAAATATATAGACCAAATAAAGTATTGTATAACTTGGAATAAAATGCGGGACAAAAATTCAACGTCGTCACTCTAGTATTTCTCACCTATAAATAGTGGCATTTTGGCTTTTGTCTTGGCTTCTCGAGCGTCCTAATGACCAATTGATGAACCATCACTAAGATAGGCTATGTTGACACATGGCCATCAACACAACTTACTTTTATGGCACTTGTCGATCATAGCTTAGACAAACCCTTGCAATTTGTTTCCACAAAAGTTAGAATATTTTCCCTCTAAGTGTCTACAACATGGATCTAGGAGATTATACAACATTTTATGTAAGTGCATATGTACCTTGACACATTTGCATAGACAACAATAAAATCAAGATTTTCTCTATCCATTACAGCACTTAGACTAGCATAATTCTACTTTTCAAAACTTTACTATACATGCAATTTACATTCTTGTTCTTAAGTAATTAATATTATTGTTTGTAAGCAACATAAATATGACCACTTCAAGCATGATAAATTAATGTTTGGTAATCCCAACAATGGATACTTGGTATGCCCAATAGTATACACTTGGTAACCTAGCGATGTTAATATACATTCAAGATGTGTATGAAAAATGGGAATACTCCACATTAGGCTAGGTAGTTAATAAAATAGTGAATTACTTAGTTAATTAAAGTATTAAATCTTTATTCATTCAATCATTTAGTAAGCAAGATAAAAATAATAAAAAGTATAAAAATAAATATTTTATGCCTCAACCATACTTAACCATACACATCAATTAGCACAAGTGTAGATTAAGAAGATGATGAGCCGCGATATCGGGTATGCGATATTGCATCCACGATATCGAGCATCCAATATCGAGGCCTCTTTTGTCGCCTATAAATAAGAGGTGGGCGCACTTGGTTTGGGAGTAGTTTTTGTTGAGTAGTTTGTTAATTAGTCTTAGCCCCTTACCCAAACTCTTGCCTTTTCTCCCTCTTAGACTTTGAATTATTTCTGCATGCCCGCAGTAGGAGTTATAAAGTGAATGAATCCTCATTCAAGCATTGTGTACTTGAGCGCACCTTGTGTACAGCAACCTTGCAACATCTAGAATAGATTAATTAATGTTAATTGCAGTTATTTAATGCTTTCCTTAGTTAATTAATGTTCTCTCTCTCACCCTCTAACTCTCATAAGTTACGACACTCAATACAATTACTTCGAGCATGTGTGTAATGCTTGGTAACCCAGTAACGATTAGCATTTGGTAATCCCAGCAGTGTTGCACTGGTTCAGGATGTGTACGACAAGTGAGAATGGATGCTGGTGTTAGGACTAATTAAAGCATAGTTGAATAGTTAAATTAACTAATCCCAGCAGTGTTGCATTGGTTTAGGATGTGCACGACAAGTGAGAATGGATGCTGGTGTTAGGACTAGTTAAAGCATAGTTGAGTAGTTAAATTAAATTAGTTACTTAGTTATCTCTCTCCTCCCTTTGTAGCACCAGACCATAAAACATAAAAATATATAAAAATCATATACCTCAAGTTTACTTAACTATACAATCATGCTATACAAGTAAGCTTGGGAAGACAATGATTGACTAACCTGTCCTTATTCCATAAAAGCGCATAAGCACTTAGTCCTTGAAATTTGACTGGATCGTGCATGGACACTCATATTCGTATAGTTGAGCATAGGGATACCTCACCACTCATCATTGGCACCATTGCCGGGGACTTTGTTGATTGTGCGCTAATTAGAACTTAGGAAATCTTTCTCATTGTTGGAATGAACCATTAGGGTTGGTTACAAGGAAAATAACAATAATATATAATACATTGCACACTAAATAGACAATCATGTCTCCTTCTTCGTACAAAAGTGTTTCACCACCTAGGTCTGATACAAGGAACAATTAGAGGCATAGTACACATGATAATCTGCCAGTCCCTTAATAGTTTCACGTGGTATACGTTCATCCTGATGAGTACATACCAAACGTTACCTTTATCCTCCACCAAGATGAATAGCTGTGTTGGCATGATTTAGAAGGTAACATAGTGTTAACTTCCAATTGCTCTGTTCTAAGCATGCTTCTTCGTGATCTCACACTAATTGGTATGCAGCACTTACAGGTAGAGTACGTTGTGCATGATCATGACTCAAGAGAGTATCGACCCATGGAGGCACAACATTAAAGGGATTTACAACATGAGAGATGTTATGAATCCATGAAGGGGAAGTTATTGTAGAATGTCCCACATGTCCTAAGTGAAAATGAGGGTGGTGAACCTACCTTAGGTAGTTGCCCACACAATGATGTTTGACAAAGATGGACATTTTGAACGTAACCACGATCGAGGTCATGGCCATCGAAGAGAAGGTAATAAGCACCATCGTGGTGACGGTCCTCCTTCTTCTGCACCTTCATCATCTCCTTCACCCTCTCCTTCAGGATCTAGATGTAGTCACAAAGAAAAAGACCATGAGGATAAGGGTAGGTAATATAGGAGTCATAGATGAGTTAGTCAGGAAAGGGGATGATGGCACTCTAGAGAATCACAACACAGAAGAAGGGAAAGTAGGGAACAACATAGGCATCATAGACACTGAAACACCATAAAATTTCAGGACCTTGATAAGTCTTGAAATTCGAGCAAAGACTTCCACAAGTGCAATGTCACAATGGACTATCCAGACAATGTAGGCATTGAGGGTAGACTGCATAGTCCAGCAAGTTTTCTATTGCTCGGGCTAACAGGCCTGCTAGACTCTCTAGCTTGCCCAACTGAACAATTGACCTGGCTGACAATCTATCCAGGGACCATGTTAGGAGTTGTCGAAAGTATTTAGGATGAGCTAAATAGTTTGGCAATTTTTCTAACAGAGAAGTCTGCTACACTGCGTAGCATAGAAAACCTTGAGGAGACCAATCAGATGTCCAAGATGCAAATTGATAACAAGCCAGTCTTCCAGAGCATTTTCCCTATTTCATCCCTAAAGCATGAGCGATATGGTGCAACAGAATGTGGTGAATTTTGTCAAGCATAATCTCAATCTGAGTGCTACATTGTGCTACGCTACGCAGCATAGCACAGCGTAGCGGGGATATACTTCGACAACACTACTACTCGGGTAACTTCGATGAAGTAACAACACTTACCCCTACTCTACTAACACACCAAGACATGACAAACATCCTATGACAAAAATGCTTTCGAAAATGGGTCAGGATTCAGCCAACACTGGGTGCTATGTAGTAAGGATAGAACACGCAAAGGTCCCTCTGCCAAGTGACTCTAGCAAGAGAATCGCACTTGGCAATGCTTCGGCCTCCAAAATTGCTTGTCCCACTTAGCCCTCATGCCTCAAGCAAAGTTTCCCGATAAAACTTTGTAGATTAAATAAGGATGCATGTCACATTGGTTGCTATGTTGTGCTACACTGCATAGTGTAGTGAGGATGCAAAACAACAGAATGCCCCAAGGATGAACTTAGCAAGTTAGAAGGCTTTTTAGCATAGAAGACAAAGTTGCAGTTGCTTACCTAACCAAGCCTTAGACAAATGCTCTTGGCTTCTAGGTAAGACTCCTTTCAAGACTGGCGGCTACACTATGCTATGCTATGTAGCGTAGCACAACGTAGTGTGTAGTTACTTATGCTACGCCAACACGATGGACAGCGTAAGTAATGTAACACTTACATGGAGGCATCGAGACATTTTCAGTTAGCTCTAAAACTTGTTGGCAATGATCATTCTCACCTTGACATCTCTTTGGTGGACAAAATTAGCAAGTTTGCTTCATTTTGCATACCCCTGGTCAATCCCCAAAATTGTCCCTACACTTGACCTTGCTCACAAGAGTAGGGAAGACGTAGTCCTGGAGCATAGGCTCCATTTTGCTTTCATTGTTGGTATGATTTTTGGATTTTTGCACATGCAGTTTTAGCAGTATGATCATAGCGTAATAGTGTTCACATCCAGCATCACACACCTACATAGCATAGCCATGTTTGCATCTTGTGGGGCCCAGGAAATGTGGCATCCAGACCACATTTTTCTCCTGCTCCTGGCCCTATAATACCTCAGCGAACAATGTTCAAGAGTTTGACTTTTTGGGTTGGCTTTTGAAGAGCATAGTTGGCGTTTTTTAGCATTCTGGTTATCTTTGAACATTCTGGTTGACTCCAAACATCCTTCTACGGGTCTAGCATTTTGGCACTTTGGCAAGCAGATTGGCAAGCACAAGAATCTTGAGTAGCAAGCTATTAGCTATAGTTCAGGGACCTATGACCATACTGCTCTGTTGTAAGCTGTGCCATTCCAATGTTGCATATTCAATTATACGCTTTTCAACAAAATAAAGATTAGATATGCCATCTTGGGGTGGTGCATTTTCTCACCCAAGTCTCTTTTATTCTTTGTCTACTATCATTGTGTTTTGCACTACTTTTATTGTCTTGCATTTGTTGATCATCACTTCACTTGCATATTTTACTTCTAAAAAAATGTTTACAAAAGGTTAAGTTACACCTATTAAGTCCCTATCTGATCGACTAGACCGTTTAGGGCATTCCATTTTCATTTCTCCCTAGCACGTCCCTTGCATGAATCTGGGGTTAAATTGTATGCCCGACAACCTCTTGGTGTTCTAGCCATCGATGTTTTTAGTCGCTATAGACACCACAGATGAGATGATCACGATGAACCCTACTCGCTACTCGAAGTATGCTAGACATAACTAAGGCTGTTAAAATCCCAACAAGGCACCAAAAAGATAGTAGGATTAAGAGATTAGACATGAACAACATCCCACGATTTGAAGGGGGATACAACGCTGATCCTCAAAATCATCTACAAGCATTCCATGATATATGTTCCTTACAAAACATAGAAAACGAATGGTAAAAACTAAAGTTTTTCCCACGAACACTAGTCAAAGAAGCGAAGAGCTAGTACCAGTCCTTAAAACTGGAATCCATTTGTAGGCGGAGTACCATGTTAGAATTGTTCAACGATAAGTACCAAACGTACTCCCGAGTGTCCAACTTATGAAAGCAAATCCAAGGATGGAAACAAGGAGGGCATGAACCCTGGATGCTACCATGGGCTGATATTATGCACTGTTACATCATTTTCCTAGCCATGGTTATTCATAGAGGGATCAACTACGCCATCTCGTAGATGGGCTTAGGCATGAAACACGAAGAATCCTTGGGACATATGCCCAAGGAAAGCTATATGAGCTTAGGACCCATCAAGTACAAAGATTATTGGAGCAAGTTGCTAAAGAGGAAGGTGAGGTAAGGATAAGAGAGAGTGCAGAGGAATATAACAGAGATCCTTCCCTTTAAAAGAAGGAAGTAAGATTTTGTAAGGATGAAGAACAGTCACCACTCGAAGAGATGGTGAATAGGAAAACATTTCCTATTCAAAAGTTGGCATTAGAAGTATCGACAAAGGTAGACCAAATGTGGGACTCCCTAGATAATAGATTTCAAACCATTCTCAAAATAGTAGAGGAGTCTAGAGAGCAAGGTAGTGAACGAGAAAAGAGAAAAAAGAGAGAAGCGGAATATGCACACAACAAGGGTAAGGGCAAAGTTACCATCATCAAAGACGTTGTGCATTTGGATACAGACAATGATAGTGGATTCAAGATATGCCAATATGACCATCCTAAGAGATGTTGCCTTGTAATCTCACATTTGTAGGAGTCTGGGGTGTATGCACTCAACCCACGATTGAACAAAAGGCAAATACCCTGAAGGTTACCTTATCCCCAAGGTAACCCAAGACAATTCTACCAACCCTTAACGTATTATCCAAGTGGAACTCCACCACAACCAATTGGGCAATATCAACAATGGCAGCACCCACAATCATGGGGAATGCCACCACCACAGCAATAGTATCCTTACCCCTCAACATGGATATTACGTGCAGCAGCCAATTTCTCTACATGACTCTACTGGTCACATCACCCCTCAACCTCACTACCAAACACATGAGTATTATAGGACTCCTTCTCCTAGGGGTGATGTTTCATAAACATACCATCCTTCTCATCCGACTACATCTCTTCCACCCTTAACTCCATTACCACTTGCTTCAGCCATGCAGGGTGAGCTCCCTGCCCAGCTACAACAACACAATGCTATAAGGGCTATTAATTCTCACCCTATTGTTAGTCCAAATAATCGCATAAAGAAGAGACCTTTATTTAGAACCAACAGTCCAACCAAGTCCTTACAGTCACAAGCAGCTAATTCTTCAAATGCCTCATCACCAATCGAAACTTCAAAACTCCCTTCAATCCAAAGGCCACATTCAATGCATATGGTCATGTTAACTCATGTCGTTACCGATTAGATAAAAGCTAGTCATCTTCCTAGGAAATTATCTAATCTTGGGAGTCCTCTTATATATTTACAGATCGCTACGAATGAACCTTGCAAAGCTCTTTTGTATTTAGGTTTCGGTGTCAACTTAATCTATTAAGAAATGTACAAAGCCTGGAACTTGTCTCCATTAAAAAAGAGTAACATTCATTTAGAGTTGACCAACCAGTCCATCACTGTCCCATTAGGACTAGTGGAGGACATTTTCACCACTATTTGTGGATGGTCGTATCCAATTGACTTCCTAGTGATTCAAGTGAACAATGGTAAGGGGGACTTCTCAATCATAATGGGAAGAGCATGGCTTAGCAAAATTGACACATGCCTAGGAATCCGTGATCTTTTCTTAGAAATATCAAAGAAAAATACGTTTGGAAAGATCGAGAAGAAGAAAGTTCCATGCATCGCATACAGTGACATGGGGTGTAATTGTGTGCAAAAGTTATGGTTTGTACAACATTTAACATTGCCTATGCGTAATTAGTGTGCACAAGTGACTAATATACAAAGATGTCTATATGCAGCAGCCATAAGACAAGAAGGCATCTAGTGGTTAACAGCTAATCAAGAGAGCAATTCCAACTATATGCATGGAACCAACTGAGGGTTTGACTTGCACTTACATCGATAGCATAAACACATTAGAGTAAGCCCATTGCCAACTTCCAAGTCTTGACATTGAAAATATTAACTTAGGGAAGTTGGAAATCCCTGATAAGTCTAAGCAGGAGCCCCTTGAGTTAAAACCATTGCCTACCAGTGTGGAATACATGTTTCTCAAGAATTAAAAATTGATAATTATTAACACTAGGCTCTTTCCTCAACAGAAAGAGAGACTACTGAAAGTGATTAAAAAATGGTCGAAAGCCTTCACTTGGTTATATCCCAAATTAACCAGAATAGATCCTAGGATATGCCAACATAAAATTTACACCAATCCCCCCATGAAACCTCGATGACAACTGCAGAGGTGACTTAACCCAAAGCTTAAGCAAGTGGTTAAGGAAGAAATTAAATAGCTTCTAAAAGCTAGGTTCATATACCCCATTGCTGATAGTGAATGAGTTAGTCCCTTAGTTATTGTGACTAAGAAGGAAGGTAAATGGAGGATGTGTATAGATTTTAGACTACTAAATATGGCAACATTCAAGGACCACTTTCCATTGTCATTCGTTAACCAAGTCTTAGATACCATTGTATAGCATCACTACTATAGTTTTCTGGATGGGTATAGTGGGTACAACCAAATTCAAATAGCCCCAGAAGACCAAGCCAAGACTACGTTCACCAGTCCTTGAGGAACATTTTCATACAAAAAAATGCCATTTGGCTTGTGCAATGCCCCTGAAACATTTCAATGATTAGTTCTAAGAATATTCCAGCAGTAGATAGGAAATGGTGTGGAAGTCTTCATGGATGACTTCTCCACTTACGAAGTGAACTTTGAACAAGCCTTGGACCGATTAGAGCAAGTACTAAAACAGTGTGTAAAAACCAACTTAAGGCTCAACTAGCAAAAAAACCATTTAATGATCTAAGAAGGTGTCGTGTTAGGGCATAAGATTTCACAAATAGTGATAGAGGTAGACCCCAAAAAGATTAAAATCATCCAAGGAATCACTCGGTAACCTGAAACTGTAAAATATATTTGGTCATTCCTTGGACACACTAGCTACTACAGACGGTTTATTGAGAACTTTTCAAAGGTTGAAAAACCATTGGTTGAGCTAACGAAAAAGGATGTACCTTTTGAATGGACCAGGGAATGCAAACTAGCTTTCCAAAGTTTAAAATAGAAGGTTGTAGAAACACCCATTCTACAAGCTCCTAACTAGTCTAGACCATTCCACATAATGACAAATGTGTCCAACTATGCTTTAGGAGTTGCACTTACATAGTTAGACGACCAAAAACATCCTTATTACATCCATTGTGCAAGTAGGAGTATTGCTAGTGCACAACTTAACTACACTATAACAAAGGAAAAATTAATGGCTGTAGTGTTTGCACTAGAAAAATTTAGGTACTATGTCTTGGGCTATAAGGTATCTGTGCACACAGATCATAGTGTGATAAGGTTCCTAATGAATGAACCAATGGTGAGTCCTTGCATCATATGATGGCTCGTAATCTTACAAGAGTTCAATCTTACAATGATTGATTGTAAAGGCAGCGAGAATGTAGTTGATGATCATTTATCTTGGTTGTGATGGAGATTAATGGAAAACTTTATAAAGTATGTCCCGATGGCTTGGTCTAATGGTGCATTCCCAAGGTGGATCAATTACGAGTTCTTCAAGATGCTCATGAGGGTCCTTGTGGGGGTCATTATGTTGGGAGATGAACAGCCATTAAAATCTTGCTTGCAGGATATTATTGGCCAACATTGTTCTAGGACGCCCATCATTTCGTCCAATCTTATGAGTGATGTCAACGTGATGGGGGAATGACTGCTAGAATGAAGGATCTGCAACAATGGATTCAACCTTTAGAACCCTTCAATATTTGGGGAATTGGTTTTATGGGGCCTATTACACCAATGTCCAATGGAAAAGCCTACATCGTTGTTGCCATTGACTACTTCACAAAATGGGTAGAAGTAGCTGCCATTAAGGATTGTACATCATCTATAGCTTCATGATTTGTTCAACAACAAGTTGTAAACAAGTTTGGCGTGTCACATGCACTTATTTCAGACAATGGTACACACTTCAAAGGTGCAAATTTTTGAAAATTAATGCAACGCTTAGGGTTGACCACAAATTGACTACACCATACCACCCTCAAGAAAATGATCAAGCTGAGGTCACTAATAGGGAGATTACAAAGATATTGATAAAAACTATTAGCAAGTATAGGAGAGATTGGAGCACCAAACTGAACGATGCTCTTTGGGCATACTGCTCCACATGGAAACTCCCTATAGGCTACTCTCCCTATGAGTTAGTGTATGGTAAACTTCCAATGCTTCCTATTCAAGAAAAACTCCGTACACTATCCAAGGCATGTGATCTCAACCTTTACCTTGATTTAGCACAAAAGGAATGGCTAATGAACCTTAACTTACTAGATGAGAATTGACTAGTCATCTTGTCATCTAATGAATTGCACAAGGCTTTTAATAAACAATGTCATGACCTAAGGATTAGGAAAGTTAAATATTAACCAGGAGATAAGGTTCTCTACTAGAATCCTACACATGTGCCATAACAAACTAAATTTCAAACATTATGGGAAGGACCTTATATCATTCATGCAACTTTTCCTTCAAGGGTCATGATGATTTACAGACTTGAGAGCCTGGACAAGAAAGTATTGGTCAATGTCCAATAAGCCAAACCTTTTCATAAGCCTAGGACAGCTAGTACCAATGCTACCTTTGTTGGTGGACAACCTTGCTTCCTATTTTGGATTACCTCCTACCACCTCAATCATGGGGGAGACGACCACCAATGCTATCCATTCAAAGCCCTTAGTTCATTTTGTATTTTTTTTTTTGCATATTTTTCAAATTTACTTATTTTTTTTTACACCATCGTTCACAATTTTACTATTTCTTTGTTCCATTTACTTTTATTCATCTTACAATAAGTGCTCATGATGGTGGATTGTATTATAATGATGTTGGTTGCTAATGTTTGGTTTTTGCCTTTGATTTTCAATGTTGATACTAAGATATGGTTCTTTTGATGAAACAAACAATGAGTCCACATCATCCATTCATCCATTCAACTTTGTGGTCTCCCTTGACTTGGAACTGTATTGTCCCTTTTCCTAAATAAACTTGTTAACGAATTGATGGCTTGGTATTCTTCAAACCAAGGAAGGACTCAATGGTTGAAAAGGGTGTGACTTCAAGGGGATTCGATGCATGTGTGCTGGCTATTCTCTTAGGTACTTGGATTTTTTTCATGGGTTTTCGCCATTATGCCATTGATCAAATATTAGGAAGCCGAGTAAATAAAAATAAGTCTTTGCATGGTGTGGTTCTCACGTGAAAAAAATTGGTGAGAATTCAAAGCACACCCTTAGACATAGAAAGAAATATGGACTACAAGCACTGGTTATGGCATTGGAAAAACATGTTACCCATGTCTGAAGGTTCCCTCTAGCTAAGGCCCTTTCTCACTTCCTACTTCTCTATCTTTCTCTTCTTGGAATGGTGGTGATTCTTTGGGGAAGCATTCTTGTTGCTTGAAGAAGATGGATTGGTCAAGTGTATTGATGCGAGGTCACTAAATGTGGTTGGTTTGAGTCTAGCTTTGGAATGAGTTCTACTTAATCACCTTAACCATAAAATACACAAGGGACTCTACACAACCTTGCTCTTGGGATTCCATTCCATTTTCTACTCTCCATCTTTCTTTCCATTTCCCACCTCATTACCAATTTTATGATTAGTCTATATTTTTGTTGATACATTGTTTTTCCTTGGTAAATTCTTATGGGTAAGTCTTTAACCATTGTTTCCATATGTCATCCCTAGAACCTACGAACTCTTTGGTTTGGGGGTTTGTTAGGGCATAAAAGGCATGAGCCTGCTTTGGGGAGGATCCACTAACATTCCTTTATGGTGCAATTGTTAAATTCTTCTCCTTAAACATTTCTTGCAATTAGAAATTTCTCATTTCATCCCCATCCATGACATCCATTTTATTAGCATCGTCGTTGTTATTTTTTCCATTTTTCTTGTTCCCTATACTTTTCCACCTTATTGCTATTGAAGGTTTGCTCTTAGTCGTGGGGGCCCTATCACAAATTTTTTCATTCTACTACTTGTATCACCCCTACACCTTGGGTAGTTATTAGTGATCAACCTCTAACCTAGTTTCTGCCATAACCGCAACTCATCCAATGCACTTTATATCAAGGCAAGGTATCAACTGCATTGTGGCTTACCTATCCTTGCTCATTCGTGACTGTGTTGTGTGTGTAGATGGTGATTACACGAACAATGGACTAGGATAGAAGGAAGCACTTGGGATGGACTAGAGCTAGAGTGTTTATGCTGGGAACAAGTTTGGTCGAGTGGCTATGGATAAACAACGGAAGGCACACTCATGATGTTGCTAACAATGCATCTCATTTTCTTTTCTCTCTCTTCAAGCTGTCAAATGAGGGTCTGGATGTCATCTATGTACAATATTCACTACAAAGGGCATGAACACCAATGTTGTAATATGTTTCTCGATCTGTTCATTGAGCACTTTGAGTCTATTATTCCCTATCACTATCAGTTCTCATTTAGTCAATAATCCCATACCTTCCCAATATTTTGTAAGGAACTCAAGGACAAGTTTTTATTCAATTGTGGGGGTATGATAAGCTGCGATATCGGTGCTATGATATCGCATTTGTGATATTGGGTACATGATATCACATCCACGATATTGGGTACACGATCTTTGGGCCTTCCAAGCAATATCGGGCATCTGATATTAGGGCTTGTCTTGTTGTCTATAAGTAAGAGGTGGGGGCACTTGGTTTGGGAGTAGATTTGTTGAGTAGTTTGTTAATTGGTCTTAGCCCCTTACCCAAACTCTTGCCTTTTCTCCCTCTCAAAGTTAGAATTATTTTTGCATGCCTACAGTAGGAGTCATAAAGTGAACAGATTCTCATTTGAGCATTGTGTACCTGAGCACAGCTTGTGTATGGCAATAAAGAAAAACTTTGTGATAAATTTTCCAGCATCCAGAATAGATTAATTAATTTTAATTGTAATTATTTGATGCTTTCCTTAGTTAATTAATGTTCTCTCTCTCATCCTATAACACTCATAAGTAAGCACACTCAGCACGATTACTTCGAGCATGTGTGTAACGCTTGGTAACCCAATAACGATTAGTGTTTGGTAATCCCAGTAATGTTGTACTGGTTCAAGATGTGTATGACAAGTGAGAACGAATGCTAGTGTTAGGACTAGTTAAAGCATAGTTGAGTAGTTAAATTAAATTAGTTACTTAGTTATCTCTCTCCTCCCTTTGTAGCACCAGGCCATAAAACATAAAAATATATAAAAATCATATACCTCAAGTTTACTTAACCATACAATCATGCTATACAAGTAAGCTTGGGAAGACAATGATTGACTAACTCGTCCTTGTTCCACAAAAGCGCATAAGCACTTAGTTCTTGGAATTCAACTGGATCATGCATGGATGCTTGTATTCATATGGTTGAGCGTAGGGATACCTCACCACTCATTAGAAGACAATGAATTATAACTACATAATTCACTGTTTAAGAATATGTGTCACTTAGGTAAATAAGTCCATAAAATTCAATCAAATCACGTGTGAACACTTGTGATTTGTATGGTTGGGCATAGGAACTACCTATTGCTCATCATCAATCAACTATCATTTCTAAGGCATCAAATGTCAATTTTGGGAAGTTTGGAGGTAGTCTTGAGTCTTATAACTAAAACATTTTCAATGTGTGGCATCTTACCAAGTCATCAAGATCAACACTTGATACCATTCCCCAACTCCATGTGTCTTGTAGCCATTATCATGGCACAATTTGGTGGTAATTCGGGCATCCAAGAGGGTTTTGAAGGCTTGGAATTTGTGAAATCTTCAAAATTATTTGTATGTCCTTGGTGATTCTAACATTGATGCCAATGCTAGAAAACTCCCATGTGACCTACACCATCAAGTGTCACGTCAAAGTTATCAAAAAAGAAAAAAATTTATGTTAACTCCACTTAACCCTAGGGTCAAATTTGGAAACCCTAAGCCTATAAATATAGGATCAAAAACCCAAATTTAGAGTTAGTTTCTAGAGACCAAGAACATAAGCATCTACCTTCCTAACATCTCTTACATGCTCCACACCCACCAAAACTTTGAGTAGTCCACGAGCTCAATTTAGTGTCAGCATCAATTTGGTAGCTCTTGCGTCACTATCCCAAAGTTAGAACTTTTTAGCATCAATGTCACTAGTTTCAAAGTTGGAATTTTTTCACCTCTAACATCACTAGCCAAACACTTAGTCAAAATAGCCTTATTTTGTCTCCAAATCAATTTTTGATCATACTTAAAGCTTTCCTAATGATGTATTCATCATTCAAAGGTTCAGTTTCAATACTAAAACCTCCAAATTGCTCATAAATTGATCTTTTATTATCAATATTATTTTCCTTATTGTTTTTTACCAACACTTATAGTTTTGGTCCTCCATAGAAGGAAAACACTTTTTTTTCACCTAATTAAACATGTTATCATTTGGGGAATAGACTCAAAATCCTTTCCCACATATTAAGTTCTTCATTTTTGTCATTTTTATGCTCTTCTATTCACTTTTCCATAATCAAATCTTATTTCATATTGTTAGGTGATGAGCAGTAGGTATCCCCTATGCCCAACCATATGAATCATAAGCGTGCACTAGTGATTTGGTCAAATTCTATAGACTTAGTTTCTAAGTTCACCCATAGTCCTAGATAATGAGTCAGGAGATTGTATGATCATTGTCTTCCTAACTTACACTTGTGTTTCTAGTATGTATAGTTAAATGTGAATTAAGGCTTATGATGTTTATTTTTGTAAGTGTTATATATATATTTTCTTATCCTAAGGACTAGGTAAATAAATAAAGGTTTAATGATTAATTATCTAACTACTTAGTTACCTTAGTAACTAACTATCCTAACATAAGTAGCCATTCCCACCTACCATACACATCTCGAACTAGTATGAATGCTACTGGGTTACTAAGTCGTGATCACTAGGCATACCAAATGGCCACTACTTATATTACTAAGCATAATATGTTATATTCAAAGTAGTCGTACTTATGTGTTCAAAGTATTTTAACTAATTAAAACCATGAAAGGAAAGTGCATGTAAGAAAGATTGAACTAATCTAACTGTTGTGATGAATATAAGAAATCTCATCTTTATTGTCATTCACACCTATGTACTCAAGTACATGCTATTCAAATAAAGATTCATATAATCTCTTTAATTCACACTATAGACACTTAGAGAGAGAATATTCCAACTCTAGAAAAATAAAATTGTAAGAGATTCACTATGTTATGAACCTAAGGTGCCATAAATGTAATTGGTGCGTGCATTTCTATATGCTTTACCTACATCAGTGTTGAAACATATGCTCATCGATGTAGCCTATTTATGACAACTCATCATACCTCCATGAATGACTACAAACTCGTCCTCAAGTAAACAAAAGTAGGACTAAGCTTTTTACAAAATTTGGGGAGGTATGGAATTTATGCACTTAAAAAGAATTAGACTGACTGATTGACCAACTCTAAGTATCCAATTATACAAAATTACAAAATTGGTATTCATTACAACAAAATTAGACACTTTACAAAACCTTCAGCAGGTATTCCTAAGTTGTCAAATATAGGGTGAATTCTCGAATGGTGCTAGGAGGTGGAGACTTCTATGGCATTGAAGGTTCTTCACTAGGTTCTAGTGCTTGTGGCAATGGAGGTGGTTGAGGCTAATCTTCTGCTACTTGAAAAAGCTTGAAAGCATCTAGTAACACTTTCATCTCCTCCTCTTTGCCACGTAGGTTGTATGCAATCCATGTGGCTTCGTTGATGTGGGTTAACACAAATATATCCCATGAGCACAACATCATAGGAAATAGCTCCTTATTGTCGACAAACCATTCTATGAATTGTTTATGTTCAATGTCAAATATCTTTACTAAGTTCTGTAGCTCATGGTAGTCATTCATTATTTTGGCAAGGTTCTCAACAATAGATCATTGGTCAATGAATTTGCTACTCAGAACTTCAAGCTTGACATTGGTTGTCTCCAATTGTTGCTTGCTCTCCTTGTGATGCTTGAATTTTGATTCATACAAGAGGTAGGAACTAGTCACTTGTTTCTGTAGTTTAGTTCTTAGCCTCCCTAATGCTAGCATAGTCAAGTTTTCATAACAAAGGTTAGCAAGCTTCATTTACTCCACTGTCTCCTTGATTTGCAACTCTTTGAGGTGGATTTCTACTTTGTTATATGTGTTTAATCCATCAAAGATGGGTTGCCACACATCATCTCTTAGTTGGAGGACCTCATTCATCTTCATCTTAGCTAATTAAATTTTTTTTTTCATTCACCTCCTTGAGAAGCCCAACTTGGTCCCTATAATGATTCTTGACTCATTTTAATTTTAGGGCCTTATATTTCTAGGTAGTTATCTCGATGATCATTTTTTGATGAAGCACTCAAACTTACTCCATTGAGATATTCTTGTTTTCTATTACCAACCTCCTCAAGTCAAGACTCACTTTAGCTAACTACTCCCATTTTTCACAAACAAGTTCAACCATCTGGTCCTTTTGTTGTTTCACATTTTGCAGGCAATGAAGGTTTTTGGTGAGGACTAAGTTTTCTTTATGGACTTGTGAAAAGTCCTTATTAGTGTTGAAGGCAATGGCCTCTAACAAGGATGCATCAAAGACTACTACCTCATTCACATTTTCAGCATTCTATAATTTATTCTAAAGCTATAGAAAAGCTTCATCCCTTGTGATTCCTGGGCTAAGAATAGCATAGTTGAAAAGATGGGCGTAACTTCAAAACCTCGGTAGCTAACCAATGATTCTTGGTGATGACTACCTTCAATTAGACATTAGCAATGAGAAGTTCATCCTTTATCTCAAGCAGCTCCTACTATGTAGAAATTATTTCATCTGGAAGATCAAAGATCTCTAAAAGCAATTATTGGATTCCCACTACTCATTCCAATCCTTCTTTGTGTTAGGTAGCACTTAATTAACCACTCCCTACTCCTATAGATGTTTTGATATCCACCATCATGGCAATGTTTGGCATGGATGCTATAGGAGTGTTCAAGGCCTTTACTACCATATTAGCCACTATCTATGTCATTGTCTCCTATCCTTAGTGCTACATTAGTAGAACAATCACCCCCTCACCTTCTTTCAAGCTGATTAAAGAAGTTGTAGCATTCCTAGAAATTTTAGGGAATTTTTATCTAGGGATGAACACCATAACTTCTTAAGAACTAGGATTTGTTCTTGCAAGCACCTGATTCCTTTATGCTAAGAATAACAAGATGGCTTCTTAGTCTAGCCAATTGATGGTCTTTGTGACCTCATTAAGATGGCTTAGGGATGAACAATAAATCAATGATTCCCCATCACTTGTTGAGCCCTGTTGTTGCTATAGCTACTACTCATAGAGTTTATGAAGCCTTTTTGCAGCTACAAGTTTCTCCAATATGGTTTTTCCTATAGGTGGTGGTGATGGTGGCCTCTCCTCTATAGCTTTGATGTTTCCTTATTCTTCATCATCTCTTACTAGGATGTGGTAACAACATGACAAACCACATCATTGACATACCATGCTATGCCTCCCCTTTTGCAAAGTTTTCTGATTAGGCATGGAAAGGGGATTGTATTCCTTCCTTTTTCATTTTCTTAAATCATTTCTCTATCTATAGATAGATAAGCTGTGGAAGGTTGACAACAAACTTTCTACTTAGAGTGATGCACACATTGGCAGAGAATGCTCTTGTCTTACTTGGCCTCATCATGGGGTTTATGTGATAAGCTGCAATCTTAAAATAGGCATGCTCCACCTTCATGAGTGCACCATACTCTTTATAGTCCACTCCATAGTAGTGCTAAATCCATTATTTCTTGGCTTTTGGATCTACTTAGATCAATATTTCTGCCAATGTTGCCTTGGTATTAGGCAAACCAAGGATCTTCACAATTGCCTCAACTGAGTAAGAGACTATCATGCCCTTGATCATGACAAATGCATCTTTTTTTTGGTTGTTCTAGAATAGGTAGCTCTCCCCCATGTATCATTCTCCATTGAAGGAGATAATGGGTCACATGGGAGATCCTTATAATTGAGTGTAGAATTTCTTTGGTGCTAACTCCAAGAACAGTCCAAAGTTTAGTTCATTGAGAATGGAACTCTAAACCACCTTGCTTCTAATTGTTTCTAGGCATGTCTTTGTTAGTGTAACTTTAAGGTTAGGCCTTGGCCTATGACCATTTGCGATCACAAATGTAACCTTGGATTAGCATTTTAGTTTACAATCCTTAGTTCTTTTAATACCTTTCTTATTAGATCAGGTTACACTTAGGTTTGTCTATGAATCTGGTAGGTTGATTATTTTAATAATCAACTACAAGAGTTTAGTTGTGAGTTTTAACCCATATAGGATTAGTATATTAATATTATTTTAATGGATAAACCTTGGAAGGTTAGAAAAATTTACTCTGAGGTTTATGACCCCCATGACAAAAAGCTTAACTTTAGTAGTGTTAGAGGATTGAAGAATGAGGTGAATCGGGTGAGCGGTATGAGAGTTATTGCACTTTGAAGGGCTTTGGGATTTAAAAAAAAAATGCAAAATATCCTTTGTTGTTTGGAAGTAGATGGTAAAGAATTGGATAAGTGACACACCTATATATAGTATTTTTCTATTGCATCGATGTGGCTATGTTGATGTATCACACTGTGTTAATGGGGATGCATCGACATAGTTTTTTAGGTTGATTTTTCAAATAGTAAAAATGAGGAATTTTGGAAGAGTTTGAAAGTGAAACAATAGCCTAAAGGAAATCAGAAAAGCATAGAGGGATTGTAAAACATGGAAGAAGGATTAAATTTTTTGGAAGAGGAGTTGGATAATTAATTAATGCCAAAGGAAAATAAAACTAGACATTCAAATGATGAAGTGATAAGATTGAACGCAAAAATGATTAAATGATAGTATGTTTAACTTGAAAAGACCAAGGGATATGCAAGTGGGTCCTCCTCAAAGTAGGCTCATGCCATTAATTCCCTTGCATGCCCTCATCCCAAGAGCTCTGTAGGCACTAAGGATGATTAATGATCTTAGAAAGTTAAAAATTGAATCCATGTAAGAGATCATCGAAGGATTATGACATACCAAAAAACAAACATTAATTGACCATGATAGGAGATAGTAAGGTGGTCAATGATGATATTAGAGTGATGAAAGAGAGAGATTAGTAAGAGGGTCTCACATCTCGGTCACATAAAGTCCTTATAGAACTTGTGGCTAAGATGACTTGATACCATCCCATCCTTAGTTAGAATCAAGTCCATCCACATTCAATAAATTTTCATTGCCATGTTTTGACCATTCAACCAATAAGAGTTCATGACCACCTACAAAGGATAGCAATAACTATAAGTGAAAAAGAAAAGAGAAGCAGGAAGATAAGAAGGACCTTAGTTAGAGGGGTACCTTTAAGCATGGGTAACATGTCTTTCTAGCTCCATAACTAGTGCTTTGAATTCTCATGTTAGCTTTTTTTCATGGAAATCACACCATGCAAAGACATGCTTCTTATTATGGTCAACAATAGGAGTGGTGGGAGATGAATGAGAATACCCATAAAACTCAAGAAGGAAGTTGGGCATACAAGGTGATAAATCTCCTTGAAGCCACACTATTATACATCCTACTTGGTCTATTACAAATATGTTAAGTACCAAGATCATTTATTCTGTTATAAGTTGTAATTATGAAAGAACCTCATGCTTCCAAGATGAAGAGCCTCATAGAGTTGAGTGAAATGGGTGAACGTTGCAGACTCACTTTCTGATATCATCAAAAAGTTAATGATCCATTAATCAAGGACATAGTCCCAAGATGAAATCTAGTCATTAAACAATAAATCCAAACATTAAATACAATATTAAATGAATTAATAGTAGTAGTAGTAGCTATAGCAAAAACTAAAGATTCCTAATGAACAAATAAGAAAACAACACATAAGAGAATATAAATAAGGTAAAATATATAAAATAAGTTGCAAAATATTTAAGAAAATTGAAAACTTATAAAGAATGATGTAAAATGAAAAAGTTGAAAAATTGGATAGCCTACAAAAAATCTTAATATAGGTGGACATCAACCCCATGACTGAGTTAGAAGGAGGAGATCTAAAAGATAGAGCATGCTTGTCCATTGATTAAGGTATCCACATTACTAGTTATCCTTGGTTCTAGGAAAGGTTTCACTTTTTGGATGTTGATTAGCAATTATTTATAAGAGCTGGAAGGGTGGTAAATTATCATGGTCCTAGAAGGAAAATTTGTATGAATAATATAAGGTTCTTTTCATAACATCTGAAATTTTTTCTATTGTGGTATGTGCATGGGATTTCAATAGAAAACCTTATTGTTTGGTAGAAACTTAACATTTCTTATTTGTAAGTCATGACATTATTTGGCATGTACCTTGTGCACCTCATTCATTGACAAGGCTACGTGTCAATTTTCATCTGGCACATTTAATGTCATAAACTATTCCTTTTATGCAAGACTTAAATTGAGGTTAGGTTCATAATCCATTGAAAGTGTATAGAGCTTTTTTTTTTGAATTGGAAAGTGTTGGTAACCATTTGGGACATGATCGCAAATGGGTGGTGGCCTCATGGTCTCTTGACCCTGGGAAGTCATGGGATCGAAGGTGTTCTTCAAACAGGGTTTAGGTGCTTGGTGGTCTTTGGCAACATCAAGGTCCAGATACCTCCAAATAAACTTAGTAGTTATAAAGCAAACTAGTCATTAGTATGTGTTTTCTATTGCAAATGTTGAAATGGTTGGGTTGTGTATAAAATTGTAATAAGCTATCATAAAAGAAACTTAGCTATCTTTGCAAAATACTATGAGTTGTTGAAGATTTGTATTTTATTCAGTCACTTAGTCTATATAGTCCCTATAGTACGTTACTTGTAACAAATAAAATTTTGCAAACACATTTGAGCACAATTTTTCCAATCTACTTCTAATTTCCCCTAGAAAGAAAGTTTCACAAGAAAACTAGAAATAGAGAAAGATTTAATGGACTTAGAAAAAGAAAAAAAAAACAAAGCAAATTTATGTGAAATCTCAAATATTTAAGCAAGATAAATCAACACAAGAAACACTTCACAATAAAGCTATTCCTAATTCAATAACTATGAATTGTTCAAACCTTCTAAGCTCAATAAGCAATTTTTTAAAAAACAATCTATTATACTACCAAAAATGTTGCGTAAATGACAAAGTATGAGTCTCTATTTTTGCTAGTTAATAGTTGTCAAAGATTGCATTCAACAAAGCTTTGAAAAATTTGAAATTTCGTGATTGAAATACTAAGGCAATACAGTTTTAAAATAATGAAGGTACTTTAGTTGTCTCAAAATACCAAAGATTTTCCTAGATTCTCTATGCTCAAAATAGGCAATTTCATTAAGACATTACTATTAAATTGCTCTTGAGGCTTTTCAACAACATAAGCTCTTTTATGGTCAATCTAATAGAAGTTTAATATTGTGCAAAAACAGAGCTATAAAAGCAATCTAGAAAAGATCCCAAAATTAAATGCCAAGCATGATACTATCTAAACTATTAGCTAAGCAACTAAAAAAAATGGGAAGAAATGAACTCATAGGATTAAAACAAAGTAGCCAAATCAATGTCTTTAGCAAGCCATCTTACAAATAATCTTCAATTCTTCTTTTCTTTTTTTCAATCCTACCCTTGAAGCCTTTTTATAGTGGCCTTGGGTAGTTATAATAATCATGAAAACTTAAGGGTATTACAAATATCTAAGGATATTAACTTATAACTTCCCTAGAAGTTATTAGAAATTTAAGCTATGATGACCAAGTGTTTTCTTGGTAATAAATATAATGTAGATCACCATAGGAAGTTACAAAAAAAATTGAGAAATATATGCTAAAGTTGGCAAGTATCCCATAAGAGACTAAAAATATCTTGGAGAATTAAACATAATTTCCTATGAAAAGTAAAACTAGTGATGAGTGGCGAGGTACCCCTACACTCAACCATACGAATACAAGTGTTTTCACGCACAATCTGGTCGAACTCCACAGACGGACTAGTTATGGCACCTAGATAGTTAGCCTTAGGTCACAGTTCGCTGTCTTCCCACCTAGACTAGTATTATCTTTGTCATGTATGGTTTAGTCCAAAGTGAGGTGTATGATGCGGTTCCTAATCTACGCTACTCTTGAAGGCAATGAAAAGTAATATTAACTAAGCTCATAGGGAAAGGGTAAGAGAACCTAAACTAGCCTAAGTGTGATGAGCATCTATTCCTTAATCATCCGTACACATCTTGGACCTTGTGCACAACTACCACTAGGATTACCAATCGCATGGCTTAGGTACGCTACTGGGTACCAAGCAGTCACACTTAAATGCTCGTGATTAAGTCGTACTCATTCCGCGTTTAACATGAGATAAGGGTGAGAGAGATTAACTAAGAAAGCAGTAAATAACAATTAAATAAATAAATAAATAAATAAACTAAGTAAATACTGCAATGATGAAGTAATCTCAATCATTATTTTCGATCATGTGCATGTCCAAGTACATCACACTCGAATAAAGGATGTCATAAAATTACATTCATCACGCTACGAGCATACACTAGAAAATAATCTATCTCTGGAGGGATAAAACTGTGAGAGTTTCAGTACTGTCTAACTCTAAGTTGTGAAACAAGGGATAGCCACCTCTTATTTATAGAACTGGCAGTGGGTTGCGATATCGCGTACGCGATATTGCGACGAACATGCGATATCGCGTACGTGATATCGCGGTCACCCAAAACGTGACTCATCAACTAGATTTATCAAATGTTCATAAAATGTTTTGTCCTAAGCCATAAACCTTTTCTGTCTTTTAAAATAATGCAATATATATATTTCTTAAAAATAATATTGTTAAGGCTTTGTAGCTTTGTTGTCATTTTGTCGACATGTTGACACAAATGTGTAAAAAAAAATAATTGTATGTTTATTTCATGGCCTAATATCACATCGCCCTTTGCCCATGTTTGGGGAAAAACTTGTCATCTACAATGACCTGCTACAACCTTGATGTTATCTCCTCCAAGCCAAAAGAAATGCTTTCCTGCCCTTCTTAGGTGAAGCATGCAACTACACCATCATCACCTTTGTTGTTGCATTGCCGTCATAACTACCATTAGTGATGGATTCACCTGATCCATAGGCATTGTTTTGTGTCATCACCTAAGCTAACCAAGAGAGGATGCACGTTTCCTTATCATTGTAGTCTATTTTAACAAGTTCTTTAGTTCCATCTCTATTGTAGGGTTTCTTCATTGATAAATTTATGTGCCTTGCACCTAAGTTTGGGCTTAAAATTTTACTAATTTTCATATATTCATTGTTTATTTATTCTGCTTTTGATGGGTGCTATTGAATAAGAAATATTTCTTAGGGCTTCAGGATGCATTTTTGGTGTTGATAATTTGAATTTTTGTTATTCACTTTCAAATCTTGGATGATGCTCTAATAGTTTTTAAAAATAGTTATGAATTTGTAAAACTTTGTTAAGCTCTGCACTCCTGTGTCATTAAACTTCCAAGGCCCATGCGATGGATAACAAATAGTTAGAATTTTTGCACTCATAATGGTATTTTATCAGATCCAACATTCAATGTTTTGCAACTCTATGAAATATCTCTTGTTATTCTATAGTTAGTAGGTTCTAGAATATCCTTAAACAATGTTGAATAATTACGATTACCTCCACTATGTTTCACTTGAATAAACAACTATAATACTACTACCTTTCTCCTTTCAAAAATTTTAATTGATGATAATTGAAACCAAGCTCCATGGTTGTAAAAACTAGACACCCTACTTGTTCATAGACACACTTCCATTCTACAAAGAAAGTAATTGAACTTTTATCTCTTTTCCACTTGCATGCTATTTTGAATTTACTAATAACATTTGGATTTCATAAAATCCAAACATTAATTTACAAATTCTACCCCATAGGATTGCTTAAATGTATCAATAGAAAGGTTGGTAGTTTTCCATACACTAGTTCATAAGGGGAATAACCAATAAAAAGTTTCCAAGTGGATCAATAAACCCATAGAACATCATTGAGTTTTATGCTCCAATCTTTCCTATATTTACTAACTGTGTGTGTTAGTATTCTGGTTGTTTCCTTATTGGTGACCTTTGCTTGACCATTAGCTTGGAAATGCTATGGAGTTAATTTATGCTCTACCCCTAAGTGTTGCATTAATTTTTGAAAGGTAGCACCTACTAAATGAATTCCATTATAAAAAATAAGTGTTCATGGTTCATCATAGAAGATGAATAGTTGATGACAGTGGTAGCTTTAGCCCATTTGATGCAATAGTCAGCTTCTACAATGATGTACATCTTTCTTTTGGACATGAGGTTGATGGGCCTCATGAATTCAATGCCCCAAAGATTAAAAGGCTCTAGTAGTCGGATCCACTATTGGGGCCCTTCCATTTTTACTATCATTCCATCATCTCATTGGCAAAATTTGCATGAATGGAAGAACTAATGGGCATACGTAAAGATTATTGGGCAATGATATCCTTGCATGAGGATTTTTACAACCATCCTCCTTCCTATGTAATGGTCCCCAAAATGACCCTCATGAGTGTCCTGAAGGATTTGATGTCAATCATTGTTGGACATGCACTATTGTACCAAGCCATTAGCACAAACCTTATAAAGGTTTCCTTTGATTTCTATGTAGTGTTTGGCTTGGTGAAGAAACTATTGCTTCTTCTTACTATCCCATTCTTGTGACATCTTCTAAGTGAGTAGATAGAAGAGGCACTCATCGTACCAATTGGAACCTTGGAGACTTTGCATTTCAATAGCATTTGTGAAGAGGAGTTTATCTAGAAATTGATTAGATAAAGGTCCTTCATCCTCTTCATTGTCCCATCATAATTGAGACAAGTGATTAGTGACCATGTTTACTATTCTCTTTTCTTTCCACCATTGTGAGGTCAAACTCCTATATAATTACTAGTCATCATATGCTACGGGGGCTCATTGTTGGCTTGTTCATGAGGAACTTGATAGCATTGTGATTCGTGTGCAAAAAAACTTAATATCCAAGTACAAATTTCCTAAATTTTTCTAAAGTATATACCACTTCCATGACCTCCTTCTCCATGGTGGTTGATGAGTGATGAGGTACCCCTACACCCAACCATATGAATCAATAAGGCATTTATGCATGATCTAGTTGAATTCTATAGACCTATAGTTCTCTAGTGCACTAGTTCCTCTAGAAAGTGGAATGGGCATTGAGAATGTTTTCTTCTTAACTACATTTGTGAAGCTCAAGGATATGGTTTAAGTGTAATTAAGATATATGATTTTTATCATTTTATATTTTATAAATTTAGTCACCTACAACAATAATGAAAGCTAGAGTAATTTAGGATCTAATTTATCTACTGCCTAGCTAGCCTAACACAAGTACTTGTTCCACTTTCTTGAACACATATAGCACTACTAGGCTACAAATAATTAAGCATTGCTAGGTTACCAAGCACTATATGTATGCTCAATCAAAGTGCATGAAAATAAAGTACATTAAATAAAACATTAATCTATTCTCAGTGCTTCAAGGATTATCAAAAGAGTTCATTTTTATTCCTATCACACCGCTATGCTTAGGGACATCAGTGTTTGAACAAAGATCCATACACACTCAGACTCTTGTTGTGGGCACTCAAAAAACATTCTAACTCTAGAGGAAACAAACTATAAGAGCTTCACTAGGTATGCCAAAAATTGATGAAAAACTAATCAAAACTAATTTAAATCATGAATCCAAGTGCTATATTTATAGGTTGGCATATACCTCACAACATTGGATATCTAACATCGCATCTCAGCTCCAACATCAAATATCCAATGTCAGAGCAAATGAAAACATGATTCATCATACCTCCACAACTAAATGAAAACTCGTCCTCAAGTGAAGAAGAGGAGGAACAAGTTCCTTACAAAATATTAGGTAGGTATGGGATTATTGACTGACATACAATTGACTATATGGAATAGACAAACTCTAGGTGCCCAAGTGTACAAATTTATAATCTTTACAAAATTTGGTGTTCATGATAATAGAAGTAAACACATTGGATAAAACTAACATCCAACACCTCTTGGTAGCTGAAGAGTTAGAGAGAAGATCCCATGATCATGAATGGTCCTTGTCTTGCAGTACTACTACATCATCCTTGGTGAAGGTAGTCCCGCTTCTAGTTCATGCTCTCCATTGCAATCACAACAGAATCATGAATTAATACATAATGTGTAACATATAGCTATTAAATACCTTGTCTTGTTGGTATTTACACTCGACTAGGTTGTAATTGTAGTAGATTAATTCCTTTAGTAGTGTTAGTGGGAAGGTTGATAAATAAGGTAAAATAGATAAGTAGTCCATTAAATTTGAAAAAGTTCTACACAAGGAAATATTTGAAAAGGGTGTAAGAATTCACATAATAAAAAGGAAAGTTCAGTGAAAAATGTTGTAAAGATGTGCACAATTGGATGTCATTGATGAGGTAAACAAAAGAAATTGGTTGTAAGAGTGTCTAAGGATAAAGAACTTAACTAATCCAACCAAAAGATATGCAAGTGGGTCCTCCCCAAAGTAGGCACAGGTCTTTTATGCCCTTGCATAACTTCAAACCAAGGAGTCCATGGGCTTTGTGGATGATTAATGGTTACGAAAGGTTAAGTGTAAAAACTTAGAAGAAACTACCTAAGAATTCTGACACATCAAACCAATACATCCAACTAGAACATGAAATTGGTAGTGAGGTGAGACATGGAAAGCATAGATGGATAAGAGAGAGAGTATGATGGAGTTCCTAATTAAGGTCACATGAAGCCCCTTTTGAAATTTATGGTTAAATGACTTAATAAGATCCATCATTAGTCCAGACCAAAACCAACCACATTTTGTGAATTTGCATCATCATTCTAAGACCAGTTCATCGCCTTGAGACATAAGAGTGCATCCATAGAACAACCACCATTCCTCATTGAAAAAGAAAAGAGAACTAGGAAGTGAGGAAGGGCCTTCATTAGAGGGGACCTTCATGGAAGGGTAACATGTCTTTCTAGCCCCATAACTAATGCTTGTAGCTCATTTATTGTGTCTAAGGGATGTGTTTTGAATTTCCATCTTATCTCTTTTTTTTTTCTTTTTTTGAAGTGGGAACCACACTATGTAGAGACTTATTCATTTATTGTGTCTAAGGGGTGTGCTTTGAATTCCCATCATTTTTTTTCTAAGATGGGAACCACATCATGCAAAGATTTATCCAACTTCCTTTATTAGTCAACACAGAATGGTAAGAAGTACTTGAAAACACACATGCACCCAAGCAAGAAAAATGGCACAAAGAATACGAAATCCCCTTAAAGTCACACCCTATTCAAACCTTTGAATCATTTCCAATTTTGGAAACCACCAAAGTCACAGGTTTGTTGAAGTTTCATCAATGAAAAAGGGATTGCACATTTCCAAAACATGGAAAATCATAGAGTTTGTGGATCGGTGGATGTTATGGATTCATTGCCTGTTGCATGAAAAAGAACCATGTCCTAATCATCCATAATCAAATTCAAAGGCAAAATCCAAACACCAACAATCAAATAACAAAATAGTACATACCACCATCAAGCAATGAATTACCACTATGCCTGGCACTTATTAACAAAAAGTTAGAAAATCACATCAACATAAAAGAAAATATAAAAGAAAGTATAAAATATCCAAGAAATAGCAAATGTACTAACAATGGTATAAAATAAAGATAAAAAAAGATTAATAACATAAAAATAAGAAGATGTAAAATAAAAAATGTATAAAACAAAAAGATGAAAAATGGAGGAGCCACTTATATGATTAGCATGGGTGGCTATCTCCCCCATGACTAAGTTGAAATGAGGAGATTCAAAATATGGAGTCTGGTTGTTCATTCAATGACGCATTTGTTATATTAGTTGGCTTATGCTCATGGAAAGGTTTTATTTGTTGCATGTTGACCAATTGTTTCTTGGCTAGGCTCTTAGGTTTGTAGATCATGATGGCCCTAGAAGGAAAAGTTTCATAAATGATGTAAGGTCCTTTTCACAATGTTTGGAACTTAGTTCGTTGCAGTACATGTGTGGGATTCTAGTAGAGAACCTTATCTTCGAATTGAAATTTGAATTTTTTGATTTTAAGGTCATGACACTTTTTTTTAGGCCTTGTGTAACTCATTAGATGATAGTGCCACCAATTGATTTTTGTCTAGCAAGTTGAGATTCATTAGTCTTTCTTTTTGTGCTAAACTTAAGTCAAGGTCAAGGTCATAGGTTGTTGAAAGTGTACAGAGCTCAGATTGAATAGGAAGTGTTGGTAATTTTTCATACACAAGCTCATAGGGAGAGTAGCCTATAGGAAGTTTCCATGATGAGTGGTAGACCCAAAGGGCATTATTGAGTTTTGTGCTCCAGTCTTTTCTATATTTGATAATAGTTCTTATTAGAATCCTTGTGACTTCCCTATTGGTAACCTTAGCTTGACCATTGGCTTGGGGGGGGTAAGGTGTTATGAGTTTGTGTTCAACCCCCAAGCGTTGCATGAGCTTCCAAAAAGTAGTGCATGTAAAGTGAGTTTCATTATCAAAAATTAATGCATGTGGCACACCAAACCTGTTTACAACATTTTTTTGTACAAAATCAAGTAGCTGTAGAAGATGTACAATAGATGACAATCATTGCTTCTACCCATTTCATACAATAGTCAACAGTGACTATGATATACCCCTTTTCATTTGACATGGGTATGATGTGACCCATGAAATTAATGCCCCAGATGTCAAAGGGTTCTAGTGGTTGAATCCATTGTTTAGGTTCCTCCATTTGAGAAGTCATTCCACCATCTTGTTGGCATCATTTACAAGAGTGGATGTAATAATGAGCATCCTTGAAAATTGTTGGCCAACAGTACCCTGCCATTAGGATTTTAATGGTCGTGCATCTACCAACATTATAAACTTCATAAGGACCTTTATGAGCACCTTGGAGAATGCGTAGTTGATTAGCATAAAGGACACACCAACAAGCTAGGCCATTAGTGCACACCTTGTAGAGATGTCCATTAATCTTCATAAAGTGTTTTACTTGGTGAAGAAAGTATTGTTTCTTCTAGTGGTCCAACCCTTATGGCATCTCTTAGGTAAGAAGATAGCTAAGAATGTCATTATACCATTTAGGCTCATTGGGCAATTGTTTAGTTATAGCCCCAACAAAGAGTAGTTCATCATGAAACGTATCAGATAGTGGGTTTTCTTCCTCTTTGTTGTCCCATCACAACTGACACAAGTGATCAATAACCACATTCTTAGTGCCCTTTCGATCTACCATTGTAAGATCGAATTCCTCCAAGATCACCAACCACCGTATCACATGAGGGCTCACCATTGGTTTGTTCATTAGGAAGCAAATGGCACTATGGTCTATGTGCACAAAAAATTTTTATCCAAGCATGTAATGCCTGAACTTTTCTAGAGAAAAAACCACTATCATCAATTCTTTTTCTGTGGTGGTGTAGTTCAGTTGTGCACCCACAATGCTTCAGCTAGCATAGTGGATGTAATATGAATGTTTCTTGTCATCCATTTATGTAAGCATAGCTCCCAAGGCATAATTTGATGCATCCATCATGACATGAAATGATCTAGACCAATTAGCTGCTTATAGGATTAGAGTTTCTACAAGTTTCTCTTTTAGCTATTGGAATGCTTTTTCACATTCTATGGTCTAGAAAAGTGGAGCATCTTTTTTTGGTAGTTCCACTAACAACTTTACAATCTTAGAGAAATTCTCTATGAATCGCTGGTAGTAGCTAGTATGTCCAAGAAATGATCGAACATCTTTGACAATTTCTAGTTGATGGGTTATTCCTTGGATGATCCTTATTTTTTTGGGGTTGACCTCAATTCTTGCTTGTGATGTTTTATGCTCCAATACAATGCGTTCCTAGACCATTAGATGACTCTTTTTCCAATTGAGCCTAAGGTTTATCTCACCACATCATTTTAGTACTTGCTCAAGGCAGTTCAAGCTTACTCAAATGTAGCTTCATAGGTGGAGAAGTCAACCATAAAGACTTTTACACCATTAGCAATTTATTGTTGAAAAATGCTTAGAACTAGGTATTGGAATGTAGCAAGAGCATTGCATAGACCAAATGACATCTTGTGGTATGCAAAAGTCCCCTAAGGACTTATGAAAGTTATCTTTACCTAGTCCTCTAGTATAATTTGAATTTGGTTATAACCACTATAACCATCTAGAAAATTATAGTAACAATGTCTAGATATTTTGTCCAACACCTGATCAACAAATGGCAACCAAAAATGGTCCTTGAATGTTGCCATATTCAATAGTTGAAAATCGATGCAGACTCACAACTTGCCATCTTTCTTTGGCACAATTGTGAGTGGACTAACCCATTGACTATTCATAATGGAATAAATGAACCCTACCTTGAGGAGTTATTTGANTTTTCTTGGTCATATCCTAAACTCACAGGGATTAATCCTAGGATATGTTAGCATCACATCTACACTGATCTAGCCATGAAGCCAAAGAAACAACCACAGAGGCAATTGAATCCCAAATTGAAGCAGATCATCAAAGAGGAAATCAAATAACTCCTCAAGGTAGGGTTCATTTATTCCATTATGAATAGTCAATGGGTTAGTCCACTCACAATTGTGCCAAAGAAAGATGGCAAGTTGTGAGTCTGCATCGATTTTCAACTATTGAATATGGCAACATTCAAGGACCATTTTTGGTTGCCATTTGTTGATCAGGTGTTGGACAAAATATCTAGACATTGTTACTATAATTTTCTAGATGGTTATAGTGGTTATAACCAAATTCAAATTATACTAGAGGACTAGGTAAAGATAACTTTCATAAGTCCTTAGGGGACTTTTGCATACCACAAGATGTCATTTGGTCTATGCAATGCTCTTGCTACATTCCAATACCTAGTTCTAAGCATTTTTCAACAATAAATTGCTAATGGTGTAAAAGTCTTTATGGTTGACTTCTCCACCTATGAAGCTACATTTGAGTAAGCTTGAACTGCCTTGAGCAAGTACTAAAATGATGTGGTGAGATAAACCTTAGGCTCAATTGGAAAAAGAGTCATCTAATGGTCTAGGAACGCATTGTATTGGAGCATAAAACATCACAAGCAAGAATTGAGGTCAACCCCAAAAAAATAAGGATCATCCAAGGAATAACCCATCAACTAGAAATTGTCAAAGATGTTCGATCATTTCTTGGACATACTAGCTNTGTGAGTAAGCATAATAGTATGGATCCTAGGTAGTATTTGGTTTGAAGGGGACTCGAAGGTATTTAAGATAGAGGATGAGGGCTTAGATGGACTAGGTGGTCAAAAAAATGTCTTTTCTCCGATCGAGTATCCAAACCACTTGGTTGATGAACCAGTTGTAGATTAATGGCCTTCGTAGTATTGTGTTGTTGTAGTTGAGATGGTAATTCACCCTGCATGGGTGGAGTAAGTGGTAGCTATGTGGCTAGAGGAGGAAGATGTGTAGAAACATAAGAAGGAGAAGGGTAAGAGGTGGTATCCCTCCTTACATGTGGAGAATGTATTTGGTAATTATCAGGAGGGTAGTAGTAAGGTTGGAAAGTAGAAACATGACTAGAGGAGTTACATAGAGACAAGGGTTGTTCAACATAATACCCGTATGGATCAGGCTATTTGTAAGGGTATTGCTACCTTCATGGTGCCAGCACCCATGACTGTGGTTGCTGCCATTGTTGATACTGCCAGTATGGTTGTGGTGGAGTTCCACTGAGATAATATTATTATTATTAGTGGAACTATCTAAAATTACTTTGAGGATAAGGTAATCTTTTGGATGGTTGCCTTTGTGTTAATCAAAACTAATTCAAATTGTGGGCCTAAGTGCTATATTTATAGGCTAGTGTATACCTTGCAACATCAAATATTCAACATTGCATCTTAGCTCCAACGTCAGATGCCCATTGTTGAAATAGATGAAAACATGATTCATGAGTGGTGTAATTCAATTGTGCTTCCATAATGCTTTTTCTTGTACAATGGATGTAGTAAGGATGTTTTTGATCATCTAATTATGTAAGCATGACCCCTAAACCATAACTGGACACATCTGTCAAGATGCGAAATGGTCTAGACTAATTAGAAGCACATAGGATTGGAGTTTCTACAAGCTTTTGCTTTAACTACTAGAATGCTAACTCACCTTTCTTGGTGTAGTTGAATGATGCATCCTTCTTAGTGACCTCAACCAATGGCTTAACAATTTTTGAGAAGTTCTTAATGAAGCACCAATAATAACCAATATGGCCAAGAAATGACCTTACATCTTTCACCATTGTAGGTTGCCTGGTGATTCCTTGGATGACTCATACTTTATTCAAGTCCATCTTGATTCCTTTCTCCAAAATTTTATGTCCTAATACAATACCTTCTCAAACAATCATATGGATTTTTTGGTAGTTGAGCTACAAGTTAGTGTCCACACATCATTGAAGCACTTAAGATGGTCTAATGCTTACTCAAATGTGGTACCATAGGTAGAGAAGTCATTCATGAAGCCTTTTACCCCACTACAAATTTGTTATTGGAATATGTTGAGAACCAAGCATTGGAAGGTAGCAAGAGTATTACATAGGCTAAAAGCATGTTTTTGTATGAAAAATCCCCCTAGGGACTTGTGAATGTGGTTTTGACCTAGTCTTTAGGTGTAATCTGGATCTAGTTATGTTAACTATACCATCCAAAAAACTGTAATAGCAATGTCCTGCTATAGTATCCAACACTTGGTTAACAAATGGCAATAGACAATGATCCTTGAAAGTTTCCATGTTCAATAGTAGAAAATCTATGCAAACTCTCTACTTTCCTCCTTTCTTGGATACAATAACGAGTAGGCTAACCCATTCGTTATTTGCAACTAGATAGATGAATCCACCCTTAAGGAGTTGTTCAACCTCCTCTTACATAACTTGCTTGAGCAACAATTATCCTCTATGCCCAACCACATGAATCACAAGCATGTACCAGCAATCTAGTGGAATTTTGTAGACTTACTTCTTAAGTTCACCCATAGTCCTAGATAGTAAGTTAAGGGATTATATGATTGTTGTCTTCCTAACTCACGCTTGTGTTTCTGATATGTGTGGTTAAATGTGAGTTGCGGTTTATAATGTTTATTTTTGTAAGTATTATATATATATTTTCTTATCCTAAGAGCTAGGTGAATAAATGAAGGTTTAATGATTATTTATCTAACTACTTAGTTACTCTAGTGACTAACTATCCTAACATAAGTACTTGTTCCCACCTATCATACATATCTTGAACTAGTATTAATGGTACTAGGTTACCAAGTGGTAATTACTGGGTGTACCAAATGGCCATTACTAAAATTACCAAGTGTAATATGTTATGTTTGAAGTGGTCATACTTATGTATTTATGATTAAGTATTTTAACTAATTAAAATCATGAAAGTAAAGTGCAAGTAAGAAAAATTGAACTAATCTAAGTACTGAAATGAATATAAAAAATTTTGTCTTTATTATCATTCACACCAATGTGTTCAAGTATGATGAGTTATCTTTTGGTAGATCTCTGATATTGGACCTCATTATTGGGTATCTAATAACAGGGTGCAACTTTCAATGTCGGGGATCCAATATCACCTCATTGATGTTAGCCTATAAATACAACACTTGGGTGCATGGTTTTGGAGATACACATAGAGAAGAGAATAGATAGGTAGTCGAAAAGTAATGAAATTCTATTAGTTTGTTTCCAGTAAATGTCCACAGTGTGATGTTAAGTGATTGTACGACATCCTTATTTGAATGTGATGTACTTGGACATGTTACATGCTTAGTAATAAAGATTGAGATTAATTTCATCATGCATCATCCACTTAGCTTTATTATTGTTGATTACTTAAATGCTTATTATTTTCTTTAGTTAATGTTTATCATTTATTGCTCTTTATTATTGCTCTCATTAAGCGAAATGAGTGTGACTACTCATGAGCACTTAAGTGTAATTACTTGGTAATCCAATAAGGTTATCGTTTGGTATACCTAGTAATAGTACACTTGGTAATCCTAGGGGTAGTTGCATAAAGTCCAAGGCTTGTACAAAAGGATAGGAATATATACTCATCGAATGTAGGCTAGTTTAGACTTTTGATGGATCATGGATGGCCATGTCGACTAGGCCCCATTGACACAGGGTCTATTCTTACCTATAAATACATGCTCACCAACCACATTTATGGCATCTTTCAATCATAGTGTAGTGAAGCTCTTGTAATTTTTCCATTTAAAAGTTAGAATATTTTCCCGAGTGCCCAAAGCAAGAGTCATTAAGTGTATGGATCTTTATTCAAGCATTGTTGTACTTGAGCACAACAATATGTATGGCAATAAAGATGCACTTCTTAATAAACCTTGCAACATTCTAGATAGTTTAGATATTTAGTCATACATTCAATGCTTTCAGTTGTTTGTTTAATGTTTACTAGTAATTGAGCTAATTAAGTAATATAAGCTAGATAGATTAAATACATAAGTATGACTACTTAAAGCGTTACATGTATTCACTTGGTAATCCCAACAACATTATTACTTGGTGTGCCCAGTAGCGTAGTTCTTGGTAACCCAGCAGTGGATACGTGTGTTCAGGATGTATATGGAAAGTGGGATCAGATGCTTATGTTAGGACAAGTTAGAGACCAGTTAGTTAGTTAATTTAGATTAGTCATTAAATTACTTTATCTCTCTCTCTCTCTCTCCATGCACCAAAGAACATAAAACATAAAATGATAAAAATCATATGCCTGAATTATACTTAACCATACCTTTGTACTTTACAAGTGTAATTGGTAAGATAATGAAGGACCTTAGGGAAAGATTGACATCTTAGAAGACTAGTACATTGGATACTATAAAGTCCATGGAATTCAACCAGATCGCACATGAATGTTTTATGATTTGTATGGTTGGACGTAGGGGTACCTTGCCACTCATCATTGTTGTTGTTATTAGGGACTTTCATTATTGAAATATGTACTATCTAGGATTAGTGAGCATTATTAATGTCACTAGATGAACCCAAGGTCAACATTAGTCCCACATGATCTATAATTACAAAAGAAAACTAATTATTTTATTTGTTGCAAAATGTCTTCTTTCCACAAACATGAAGATATCAAACCATAGGTCCCACAAGAGTGCAAAGTGGTATATACTCATCCAAATGAGTATGTACCAGACTTCACCTTCATCCTACATTAGTATGAATAGCTACGATGGCGTGATATGGAGGGCAACATGATAATGGCCCCCAATCGATTTGTGCTAGGGAGGCTCTTTCAAACTCTTAAGAAGTTGGGCATCCAATATCTTCATAAGAAATATGTTATGAATGGTGATGACACTTGGGACTACTGTTCCACTGAAACATAACATAGGAGAGATTAACACCAGGAGAAGCACCATGAGTTTATGAAGGGGAAACACATCACTAACCCCTTATTATTGCTAAACTAAGATGACAATGTGGATCCTCCCCTTGGGGGTTCTCAACATGAAAATTCTCCATCCTTTATTATTGATGATGAGGGTTTAGCCCTAAACTTGCAATCCACTATTCATAAACTAGGTTCAGGAAAAAGTGACAATCAAGGTAGGGACTCAAGTAAACATCATGATGGAAAGGCATCTAAGGGTGGTGGTCATAATGAGTGAATAGGTGGTGGAGGATATTGTCGTGGTGGTGGCAGTCCACTTTCCTCTTCATCTGATTTGGAACACTTCTCTTCATATTCTAGTTTTGATAGAAGCCACTGGAGAAATAATTGTGATGAAGGTGATTAGTGGAACAATAATGATCGTAGAGCTTGCCAAGAATGAGGGTGTGATAAAAACCATCATTAACGTCATTGACATAATCATGATGATGAACCTCTATTAGCAACTTGAAGCATGCTTAACATTGCAAAGGTAATTAAGATTCCAACTAGGCATGTGAAAGACAGTTGGATCAAGTGCTTAGACATGAACAATGTTCCAAGATTTGAGTGGGGATACAACTCTAATCTGTAGAACCATCTACAAGCTTTCCATGATGCTTGTGCCTTACAGAACATTGAAAATGACTAGCAAAAACTCAAGCTATTCCTTAGGCTACTCATTAAGGAAGCTAAAAGTTGGTACTAGTCCTTGGAGTTAGAATCCATTCGCAAATAGAGTACCATGTTGGAACTATTTAATGACAAATACTAGCCGTACTCCAGAGTGTCTAATTTGAGAAAGGAAATCCAAGGCTAGAAATAGGAAACACATGAACCCTTGGATGCCACCAGGGGTAGATATTATTTACTTTTACACTAATGCCCTGGCCATGATTATTCTTAAAGTAAACAACTCTACCACATCATAGATGGGCTCAAAGTAGAAACCAGAAGAACTCTTAGTGTGTATGCCCAAGGAAGATTGTCTGAACTTAGAGCTCATTAGATTCAAAGGCTTATAGAGAAGGTAGCAAAATAAGAAGGTGAGTTACAAAAAAGGGAAATTGTAGAAGAGTATAGTAGGGACCCTTCCTTAAGAAAAAGGGAGGTTTGATTTTGTGATGAGGAGGCACCACTCAATGAAGTGGTAAATAGGAAAACCTTACCGCTCTAAAAATTTGTTTCTAATATTTCAACAAAGGTTGATAAATTATGGGACTCTTTGGATGAAAAATTTGAAATTGTTATAAAGAATCTAAAAAGAAAAATAGTGATCATAACCATAGGAGGTAGAAAGAAGCTAAATGTGCATACTAGAGAGGTAAGGGCAAAGTTGTTGCAATAGAAGAAGTTGTGGAGATAGACTCTAAAGATGATATTGGTTGTGACATTTTTCAATATGAACATGCAAACGAATGTTGCCTTGTGGTGTCACACTTACAAGAGTCTAGGGTGTATGCATTGATTCCATGACTAGCAAGGAGGTAAGCACCCAAAAGATTGTCCAATCTTCAAAGTAATCCAAGGTAGTTCCACCATCACCAACAAGCTTATTATCCAAGTGAAGCTCTATCGCAACCTTATGAGCAATATCAACAATGGAACCAACCATAATTGTGGGGAATTCCACCACCAAGACAATAATACCCTTATAAGTAACCAGATCCATATGGGTACTATGTTTAACAACCCGTCTCTCTAAGAAGTTTTGTAAGCCATGCCTCATTTCAACATCACTATTACCTGCCAAAGTACCATCAAACACATTCATCATCTACTCGAGGGGAGAGCCCATATCCATACCATCCTCCACATCTTCCTACACATATCCCTCTACCCTTGACCCAATTACCTCTTTCTCTATTCATGTAGGATGAGATTTTGTCACAACTACTACAACAAAATCCTACAAGGGTTGTACATTCACAACCAACCTTCCAACTAGGTGGTTTGGATAATTGTTCTAAGAAATGACCCTTCTTTTGATCCAACAGTCCTCCTAAACCCTCACAACCTAATACGGATGGTCACCCTGTATCTCCAACACCCTCATCCTCTACATCAAATAAATTCAAGTACTCTTCAAACCAAGTGTCACCATAGATTTCCACTATGATGTTAACTTATGCTGTCTTTGATTAGATCAAGGCTGGCAATCTCCCACAAAAAGATCTGACCTAAGAAGTTGTCTCATTTACTTATAGATTGCTAAACATGAGCCATGTAAGGCTCTTCTTAATTCTGGTTTTGGTATCAATCTCATCTCTCATGATATGTACAAATCTTGGAACCTACCACCTCTTAAGAAGAGGAACATCCATTTAGAATTGGTAGACCAATCAATCACTATTCCTTTAGGATTATTGGAGGATATTATAATAGTAGTTTATGGGTAGTCCGACCCTGTTGATTTTCTAGTGATCAAGGTTGAAATTTATAAAGGTGACTTTCCCGTCATTATGGGAAGGGCTTGGTTAAGCACAGTAGATGCACATATGGGTATAAGGAACCTATCCTTAGGAATCTCCAAGGAAAATGAATTTGATTGTTTAGAGAAGAAGTGTGTTCCATGCATCGTGTACAGTGATAATAGGTGCAATTGCATGCAAAAGATTTGGTTCATCAAAAGTACATTCATTAAAACATGCAATCAGTGTTCACATGAACAAGATATTCAAAGGTGCCTGTACGTAACAACCACAAAATAGGAGGGCATCTAGTGGCTGACAGTTGACTTTGACTGTAGCACACTATGCATGAAACCTACTAAGGGCCTAGCATGTGCTTATGTTGAACACATGGATAAACTTAAGAAATATCATTGCCAACTCTTCGATGAAGAAAATGATGATACATGTTGGGAAGAGTTGGAAATCCCTAAAAATTTCAAACATGAGCCACTAGAGTTAAAAACTCTACTAGCCGACATGGAATATGCATTTTTAAACAATGATAAGCTGGTCATAATCAATGAAAATATTGCTCTAGAATAAAAATATAAGCTATTGTAGGTCATCAATAAGTGCCCAACAGCCTTTGCTTGGTCATATCCCAAACTTACAGGAATTGACCCACAAATATGCCAGCATCTTATTTACACTAACCCAGCCATGAAGCCAAGAAGGTAGCAACAGAGGTGGCTAAATCCCAAATTGAAATAGATCATCAAGAAGGAAATAGAATAACTCCTCAAGGTGGGGTTCATCTATTCCATTGTAGATAGTGAGTGGGTTATCCCACTCATAATCTTTCCAGAGAAAGATGGCAAGTGGTAGGCCTGCATTGACTTCAGGCTATTGAATATGGAAACATTTAAAGATCATTTTCCATTATTATTTATGGATCAGGTGTTGGACAGTCTGGGCATTTCTATTATAGCTTCTTAGACAGTTATAGTGGCTATAACTAAATCCAAATTGTGCTAGAAGATTAGGCCAAGATAACACTCACAAGTTAGGGAACTTTTGCATAATGTAAGATACCATTTGGTCTATGTAATGCCCCTACAAAATTTCAATTCCTAGTCCTTAGTATTTTTCAACAGCAGGTTGGTAGTGGGGTAGAAGTCTTTATGGATGATTTTTCTACCTGTGGGGCTACATTTGAGAAAGCCCTAGATCACCTTCAGCAGGTATTATAAAGATGTGTCAAAACAAAACCTTAGGGTCAATTGGTAGAAAAGCCATCTAATGGTCCAGGAAGTCATCATATTGGGGCACCAAATTTCACAAAAAAGGATTGAGGTAGACCTGGAGAAGATTAGGGTCATCCAAGCAATAACACACCAACCAAAGATAGTTAAAGATGTTTGATCATTCCTTAGACACAATGACTACTACCAAAAATTCATAGATAATTTCTCTAAGATCGCAAAGCTATTGGTTAAGCTTACAAAGAAAGATGCACCATTTGTTTGGACCAAGGAGTGTGAACATGCATTCTAATAATTGAAGGATAAACTCATAGAAACTCCAATTCTACAAGCCCCAGACTGGTCCAAACCATTCCACATAATGGAAAATGCATCTAATTATACCTTGGGAGTTGTGCTTGTGTAGTTGGATGATAAGAAACGCCCATACTACATCCAATGTGCAAGCCAAAGCATTGTGGGTGCAAAATTGAACTACACAACAACTGAAAAAGAACTGATGACAGTGGTGTATGCTCTCGACAAGTTCAAGCACTATGTTCTTAGCTATAAAGTATTTGTGCACATAGATGATAGTGCCATTCACTTCCTAATGAATAAGCCAATGGTTAGCCCCCATATCATACGATGGCTTATGATCTTACATGAATTTGATCTCACAATGATAGATTAGAAAGGGACTATGAATGTGGTTGATAGCCATCTCTCTCAATTAAGATGGGATAACAAAGAGGAGAGTCCACTCTTTAATCAATTTCCATATGAACTCCTCTTTACAGGATCAATAAATGATCAAGTGTGCACAAAAAAATGGTATGATGGCATCTTCACTTACCTTCTCACCCAGGAGATGCCACAAGGTCTAGACATTAGGAAGAAACAATAGTTTCTTCATCAAGCAAAGTACTTCATGGAAAACAACTACACATTTTTTGGTGTGTCCTTGATGCTAATCAACTACATGTTCTTTAAGATGTTCATGAAGGCCCTTCTAGAGGACACTATGTAGGGAGTGCATGGCTATAAAAATCCTAATGGCAAGATACTATTGGCCTACAATATTTAGAGATGCCTACTAGTTTGTTCGATCTTGTGAGCACTATCAAAGAGATGGTGGAATGACTATGTGTATGGAGGATCCCCAATAGTGGATTCAACCACTAGAGCCCTTTGACATATAGGGCATAGACTTCATGGGTTCCATCACATCCATGTCTAACGGAAAGTCATATATGATCATAACAGTCAACTAGTACACTAAATGGGTAGTACCAGTAGTTGTTACTGCCCGTACATCATTTACTACTACTAGATTTGTATAACAACATGTTGTAAACAAGTTTGGAGTGCCACACACATTAATTTCTAACAATGGAACTCATTTTACAAGTGCCACTTTTAGAATGTTAATGCAATGTTGGGGGGTTAAACATAAATTAACAACACTATAACATCCCCAAGCCAATAGTCAAGCACAAGTAACTAACCAAGAGATTACAAAGATCCTAACAACGACCATAAGCAAATATAGGAGAGACTGGAGCATAAAACTCAATGTTGCACTTTAGGCCTACTGCTCAACATGGAAACTCCCTATTGGCTACTCTCCCTATGAACTAGTGTATGAAAAAATTTTAATGCTCTCAATTCAATCCAAGCTTCGTACACTCTCAACAATCTATGATCTAAATCTTGACCTAAGCCTAGCATAAAGAGAAAGATTGATCAACCTTAATGTGCTAGATGAGAATCGATTAGTGGTCCTATCTTTGAATAAAGTACACAAGGCATTCAACAAGCAACATCATGACCTAAGAATACAAAAAGTAAAACTTCAACTAGGAGATAAGGTTCTTTATTGGAATCCCACACATGTACCCTAGAAAATGAAGTTCCAAACATTGTGGAAGGGTTCTTATATAATTGATCAAACATTTTCCTTTGAGGCCATGTTAATCTACAAACCTGAGAGCCCAAATAAAAAGTAGTTGGTCAACATCCAACAAGTGAAACCTTTCCTAGAACCAAGACAAGCTAGTGCAATTACCACCACAATAAATGGACAACCACATTCAATTTTTCAAATCTCCTCCTTCCAACTCAGTGGTGGGGGAGATGGCCATCCATACTAACCATATATATGGCTTCTCAATTTTTCTACTTTTTTTTCCATGTTTTTGATTTTACAAGTTATTTATTTTACAAGTTTTTGATTTTATAAATTTCTTTCCATTTTACATCATTTTTTATTTTGCACCATCATTAGTACATTTGAATCTTTCCTAGATAATTTACACTTTCTTATATAGTTTACCTTGTTTGGTTCAAGTGTGACTTTTCATTATTTTTGCTAATAAAAGTGTTTTATTGCCATAGGCCACAGTGCCACTGTTGCTATGTACTAATGATGGTTTTTGCTTAATGTTGTGATCGTCAATGCCTAGTTTCTATTTTTGAATTTTGATGTTTGATGACTATGACATGGTTTATTTTTCATTGAACATGAAATGAGTCCACATCATCCAACCATCCAAAAAACTCTATGGTTTTCCTTGTTCTGGAAGTTTGAGGTCCCTTTCATTAAACAAACTTTTAATTAATTGATGACCTTAGTAGTTTCTAGAATTGGGAGGCATTCAAAGGTTTGTATAGGATGTGACTTTAAGGGAACTCAATACTCTTTGTACTCTTCTGCTTGCTTGAGTTCTTGAGTGTCTTTTCATATAATTATTACCATTCCATTCCAACCACTAATAAGAAGTCAAATAAAGTCTTTTCATGGCGTAGTTCTTATCTAAAAGAAAAAAAACATGATGGGAATTCAAAGCAAATCTCTTAGAAAAATAAATGGGCTATAAGCACTGGTTATGGAACTAGAAAGACATGTTACCCATGCAGGAAGGTCCCCTCTAACTAAGGCCTTCTCTCACTTCCTACTTCTATTTTCTTCTCTTTATGGAATGGTGGTTGTTTTCTGGGAGCACTCTTGTGTTTTGAGGAGGTGGATTGATCTTACAGTGATGATGCAAAGTTGTTGAAAGAAGCTAGTTTTAGTCTGGATTAAGGATGGATCTTCTTAGGTCATTTTAAACACAAACTTCACAAGGGACTTCTTATGACCTCAATTCGGGATTCCATTCCACATTCTCAGTCATCCATTTATGCTACCATAACTCACCTCACTGTTGGTTTCTATGCTATGCTTGATGTCTTAGTTTGATGTGTTGGAATTCTTAGATAGATTCTTCTAGGTCAGTCCTTAACTTTTTATGACCATTAAATCAACTATGGGCCAATGCACTCCTTAGTTGAGATTATGCAAAGGCAAAAAGGACATGTGCCTTCTATGGGGAGGACCCACTTGCATATCTCTTGGTTTGGATAGTTAAGGCCCTTACCTTAGACATTGCTACAATCCTATCTTTCGCATATTCCTTTATATATTCTACTCTATGCTCCTTAAAACATTCATTAAATTCATTCTCCAAAACATTTTCTCAATTTTCTAAATTTTATAAGCTTCAAAACCCTCTTCTACTATTCTTAATATGTTCATGGCTTTCTGGGCTTCCATTTGACCCCAGTTTCACTCAAAAATTCCTTGTATTTTAGAAGTTTGATCAAGTCAATGAAAGTCAACGATGGTCAACAGCTGCATCGACTAAGCCTAGTTGATGCAACTAACCCCATTGATTGGGGCTTGTCAACTAGGCCTAGTCAACACAAGCTAAAAATTCTATAAATACCACCAAGACTTTGTAATTTTTTGACATTTACTTCATAACACAAGAGGAGTTTTTGCTATTTTTCAAAGTCCAAAATCTTCTAGAGCCCATAACTTGCCAATTGTTTGCCCAAATCACTCTGTTCTTTAATCCTATAACTACCATAGGTAAGATTTTGATCATGGGGGCCACAAACCTTAAGGTTTCTGATGAAAATTTTGAAAAAATTTTCTAACTTTCCCAAAGGAAATAATGTGTACAATAATATGAAACCATCAATTCTTGAGAGTTAACCCTTTCAACACCTTTCATAATGACTTACTAACATTAAAATACAAATAAAATAATGCTTAAAATTAATTAAATCAGCCATAATCACAACTTAGCCAAGTGTAACTATCCCAATGAGATAAGGTATTCCAATTATTTCATGTTACACAATAATTACTAACCCATGGTCATGTTGTGATTACAGATGGTGCCAAGACCAAAATGATCATAGGAGGGAAGACCATCACAGCCAAGGGAGAAACGACCCAAGGTTGGAAGGGGCTAAGAATAGCCCCAAGAACAACTTGAAGCAACCCATGCAACAAGACCTCTTCAAGAAGAGCTTGAAGTAGAATCTATTCGACAGATTCCTAAGGAAGAAGTTGAAACAGAACAATTGCAGCGTGGGGAAGCACCAAGACCCATACTGAGGCTGGATGTCACACTAACACAAGGTTGTCTCTACACCATCAAGCCCTATGAAATCCAACACTAAGTTCTCTAGGAACTAACCTTTGGGCCATTTCTAGAACATGCTTCAACAAAAGTGAGAACATAATTGCAAACCTCTCCCATGTGGCCAATCATCACTTTCAGTGGGAAGTGGTACATGGGAGAGACATACCTCTTCTAGAACAATAGAAGGATAGGCTCCATAGTGAAGATCAGGGACATTTAGGTGTCCTACTTAGCCGATGTCATTACACAAGTTCTTGGGTTACTTGACACAAAGACACAATTGGTAGAGTTATCAACACAAGCTGACCCTGAGGCCAAAAAGGAGCAGACCTAGTGGTGTTATGGGGTCAACTATAAGGAATTCTATGCACTCACACTAGTGGAATGTGTATACCTTACGATAGTGGCCTATTACCTCAATCTAATGATGAGGCCCAACAAGATGACTACCTTTCTTGCCTAATCATGCACTGCTCTAAGCGAGAGATTTCTAGTGAACCTTCCACAATTAATCTATTTAGAGATCAAGAAGTGCTTCAAAGAAAATGAATATGGAAGGAAAAACTTACCTTTTTCATGCCTCATCTGGAAACTTTGCAAAAGGGCAGGGATCATCTGCTATGCAAATGACATGATCAAGCATGCTTCCATTACCTTGTGGTCTAAAATGATGAAGGAAAAGACACCTACTATGTTAAAACTAATGGAACAATAGCCACCACCTCTATCGCATACTCAAGAAACAATGCCAGAGGCTCATGTAGCCATTGAATGCTTGCAAAAAATCTAAGAGCAACTCTTGTGTGACTAAGAGCAACATGCAGGAATGAGTGGTGTAGAACCATTTGTATATTGACTGTAATGAGTCACCTTAATGAAGTGGCTTGGATAATTAGCCAAATGGAAAGAGGTGGATCAATATTCTTTGCCCAATGAACGTAGTTGCCTATAAGATCAAATCCCAGTGCCCGAGAGGTGATAGTGTCTCTATCTCAACATCATTTATTCCTAGAAATCTTTGGGAATTTCGCTTTCTTATGGTGTGCTTGGACAAGGGTGAGAGGGTAGCTGTATTGGTGATGTAGCACCAAGGGCAAGAGACCATTGTTGAAGTTGTTGACCAAATTGTAAAAGCACTTAATGCACCTACTGCATTTATACTAGACATGTCTACATTTTAAGATGTGCAAATGTCCATAAGCATGGTTAGTGGAAGATTGAGTATAGCCTAGCATGAAGAGTTACTAGACTGACTAGTGGGGACCAAGTAAGAAATTCCAGATATCTTTGATTTTCTGGACAACATTACTATGACCCAATCAAAGCTACTAAAAGCAAAGGGCAAACACATCATCTTAGAAGGGCAACCTGAAATGGATCAAGCATAAAACTAATGCTTGGCTATAGAAGTTGGTGAATTCCATGCTCATTTTGCTAATCCCATGCTTTTTAGCCCCATAGTAACCAAAGATGAAGATTTTTAGTAGCTTCAAGAATGATTAAAATAGGATGAGGAGGAAATGGTAATAGCCATCTTCAACCAGTCCATAGCCAAAGCAAAAAGCTACTCAACTCAAAGGACTTGGTCCAAATGTGCCAAGAAAATGAATCATTAACCATCAAAAACCATTACCTATGTAATGTTAATGCAAGAAAACAAAAAATGCAAGAATTATTCATTAATAGAAGGAGTAGCTTGCTAGGGTAAACATAGAGTTAAGGAAATTCACTACAGAGAATCAAAATCTAACCATGGAAGAATTTTGAGCCTTATGCCAAAAATTTGCCATTGAGATCACTGCCTAGAAAAACAAGGCTCTCAAATTTGAAAGAGTCAAGAATCACTATAGAGGCTAGGATGGTTTGTAGAAGGAAGTGTATAAGAAGCACATTCAATGGCTAAGGCAAAAGTAAATGAGGCCCTCTAGCAACTCTAGTAAGGAAGAAAGATATGGGAACCCATCATTAATGGAATAAATGCCTATAATAGAGTAAAGATCTGCTTGAAGGAGTTACAAATTGAAGAAGTGATAGAGTATATGAAATTGGTCAATGTTCGTTATGCAAACCTAGCGATGTTGACTACTAGACAGCCGTGGTCAAAACTTGAGAAGCAAGTGGCTCAAGTTGCACTTACTATATGAGGTCGAGTTCAAGCACCATAAGGACACCAAGCAAAAGCTTGAAATAGCAAACATTGAACTTGAGGTTCTTAGGGCACAATTCATCAATCAACGATCAATTACTAAGAACCTGGCCAAGAGAATGAATGGTTACTATGAGCTATAGAACAAAGTTAAGGCATTTGATATTGAATGCAAGAAATTCATTGTCTAGTTCATCAATGTTAAGGAGTTATTTCCAAAAATTCCCTATCCTTTGGATGTGCCTGTTCCTACCCACGTTAGTGAATCTATGTTGACAGTGCACAATCCCAAGAGTAAGGAGGAAAAAATGAAAGCATTGCTAGATGCCTTTCACCTCTTGCCTAAAGTTGCAGCAGTAACATTATAGCCACAATCACCTCAGTCACCACACATGTCTAAAGTCAATGAAGGTCCCTCAAAACCTTAGGAGTAACCATCACCTGGGAATGTTTGACCTTCTCCACTGACTTCATGCCATCAAAGGAAGTGTCATCCAATTTTGAAGAGTCATTTCATGGTGTTCAATTGTGTGTCATGAACATCGCAACTTTTGTAATGTGTTGGTCTGTACACTCAAGTAGTCAATTTTGTCAAGTCAATTTATTAAGTCTATCATTAGTCAATGATGAGTCACCATTTAGTTAACCATGATATCACGTACGTGATATCACAGCCTAGCCACGATATCGCGTAAGCGATATCACGACCTGTCTCCTCATCTATAAATAAGAGGTAGACAATCCCGATAGGTAGTTGTTCAATTCCTAGTTTAAGTGTTAAATTTTTAAGTAGTTCTTCTCTTAATCCTTCTCCCCAAGTGTATACCCGCAGTGTGGTGATTGTAATTGTATGCCATCCTTATTCAAGTGTGACGTACTTCGACACACACATGACCAAAAATAAAGATCGAGATTACTTCATCATTGCAGCATTCACTTAGTTTAATTAATGAATTATTTATTTAATTGTTATTTACTACTTTCTTAGTTAATATCTCTCACCCTAAACTCCTTTTAAATCCAGAATGAGTACAACTTGATCCTAGGATCTACGCTTGGCAATCCCAATGGTAGTCATGCACGAGGTCCAAGATGTGTACAGATGATTGAGGAACAAATACTCATCGCACTTAGGCTAGCTCAGATTCTCTCTCATACTTCCTCTCTTAGCTTAGCTACTATTATCTTCCATTGTCTTCAGGAGTAGCGTTAGCATAGAAACACATCATACACCTCACTCTGGACTAAACCATACATGATAAAGTTAACAATAGTCCAGATGGGAAGATAGCGAACTATGAACTACAGATAACTGTCTAGATACCACAACTAGTCCGTATGCGAAGTTCGACCGGATCATGCGTGAAACACTCGTATTCGTATGGTTGAGTGTAGGGGTACCTTGCCACTCATCATTGGCACCGTTGCCGGGGACGGTGCTAGTTATCTAGATTAGTTATCTCATACAAGGTGGTTGTATAGGAATTAACAATATGTCTTTTAGAAAGAAATAATTATAAGGAGTCACACATAAATTCACACACAATTTCATAACCATGGCTCTCCTACAAGACTACAATAATGCCACACCTAGTGAGGAAATTCATTGAAGAACCAAAAAATTATATGACAATGAGGATTGGAGTACGCAACCTGAAGTGGGGATATCTTATAAACATAAATGAAAGCAATGTCATCCCAATGCATGAAAGCATAGCTTACTAGATGATGATGAACCCCCACTAGCCTAACGCAAATACAAGAGGCTATTCAAATCTCCCGTAGGCATCATAAAGAGAGCCGTTTACCCAGGCTTGATTTAAACAACTTCCCTAATTTTTCAGGAGGCTATGACCTAGATCTGCATCAACATTTACAAGCCTTCTACAATGCCTGTACATGGAAAAACATTGATAACGGATGGTAAAAACTCAAGCTATTTCCTATGACACTCATTGGTTAAGCAAAAGTATGGTATAGATCATTAAAACCAAATTTAATACGATGTTGGTCAACAATGATATAACTCTTTAACAAAGTATATTAAACCTACGCAAGAGTGTCAACCTTGAGGAAACAAATCCAAGAGTGGAAACAAGCACAACATGAACCCTTAGACATGGCCTTAGAAAGATATTATGCACTGTTAAACAATTGTCCAGGCCATGCGTTCTCCAAAGAAAGGCTAATGTACCATATCATTGATGGGCTACGTGATGCAACAAGAGAAACCCTAGGGATGTATGCCCAAGGTCAACTATATGAACTATGAACTCATGAAGTCCAAGAGCTTATTAAGCAGGTAGCAAATGAAGAGGGAGAAATGGCTAGATGAGAGAGTGTTGAAAACATCAACAGGACCAGAATCTCAACTGAAGAAAGGTCCATAATCATAAAAAGGGGAAATCAACCAATCTCAAGGAGGAAAAACCATCTTTTCCAATACAAAAATCATTAGAGGAAGTCGAGGCAAAGATCAATAAAATGTTGGAATGGATGTATAAAAAGTGTGGAGAATATATCGATATTATTGGAGATAGAGTTTTAACAACCTGAGAAGCAGGACCAAGTATCATTAGACAATCAGAAAGAAGGGATAAGGAAAATAAGAGCTCAACTACCAATCACACGTATGAATGCAACATTTGCCTGTACGATGACCCCAAGGGCGAATGCCCAATCTTGTTACATTTATATGAGCATTGGGAAAGCATGTTACATCCCGATTTTGTATAGAGATACTATGTTTGATCATAGTGGCAACAATCCTAGTCGTGGGGGAAGCCACCCCTAAACTGGAGACACCCTTCATATCATCTGAACCCAAATGCTTATCTAGTTCAACATCATGTCTTCCCAACTGGGTCAACATACTCTATCTCACCGCATTACCATTCTCCTCAATACTATCAGCCCATGTCCTCAACACAACCACTACCTTGTGCACCTTTCACTTCTCCTAATTTTCAACATTCTCATCCTTTCCCTCCTTCTACATTTCCACCAACTATTCCTAAGGTGTTTGCACCAAAACAACAACCCCCAAACACTACTTGGGCTAATATTGCCAACAACAGTGAGAGGCCTCCTCAACATCGAAGGCATCCCTTCTTTAGAAATGACCCTATGAAGGGACAACACAATTCCAAGGCCACTGCATCCTCCAAATCAGCACAAGTCTAACCCTGTGGTGCACCCTTATCTTCGAACCCAACGCCTCATGTTACTTCATTAGGACCATCAATCAACACTCCAACAACTATATGGCCCAATGAACACAACCATGGAGGGCAACATCCCGATCCTTGCATACCATCTTATGGTCTCAATTATCATAGTGGGTCAACTCATTATCTGGGAACCACATCTATAAATTGCCCCACCATGTTTACTATAACCAAGTGTGTGGAGCCCAATGGGGTAAGCATGACCAGGTTCCAATATTTCCAACATGCAAGGATCCTCATCTTTCATTTATTAATCCTTACCATCCTCAACTATCGTAACAAGCAGGATTAATAACCATTTTTTTCTTTAATTTTTACAACTTTTTATTTTCCAGTTTTTCAGTTTTCAATTTCTTGTTTTATCATTTTGTCTTTTTATCTTTTTAATCTTTTGTAAGTAATCTCATCTACGAATAAAACACTCATGTGGATCATTGGTTGAGGTGTGTTCTATGTTATCGAGTCTGGAGCAATCAATTATTTGGATAGTAAGCCCATTACACCCACTCATCCATTCTACAAATAAGAGGTTCTATTCGAGGGTATAGTGATATTCTTGACATTCTTAAAACTTTAAATTAATTTTATGTTCATTGTACCTAGAATGAAAGAGAACAAACCAAAAGGGAATGATTAGGGTGTGACATCAAGGGAACTTGCAGATTCTCTTTAGTGACGTCTGTGAGAGTTATCATGCAACATGGTTGTACTAAGATCCTTGTAGATCTAACAAAAAATGGGAGTAAGAGTTGAAACACCATAAAACGTTTGAGGCCTCGACAGTTTGGAAAAATCTAGTGACCCAAGCAAGGAGTCACGACAAGGTGCAGCACAGTACAAATGAACTTCAGAAGACAGAACAAAATGATGGGTGCACGACGGCAAGCCTTCCACTTTGTGGATTTTCTATGTTTCAAAAAATCTCAACATTTAGCATACTACGCTGCATTACACAACATAGCATAACACCGTGCTAAGTAGCGTAATATCAAAGACAGTCCACCACAGCATCAAAGATGGCAAACATTCAAGACTCCGACGACCCAGCAAAAATCTCAAGGCTTAAGCAACGATCTGCAACATGTCGTGCATTTCAGTAGGTCTTCTTTCTTGGTTAAGGGGGCTATTACATTATATTACGTAGTGTAACATAATAAACCCCAAAAAGGGATTGATCAGGAATAGAGGAAGCATGACGACAATACTTCAACTTTGGCAGTTTCATTATTTTACGCTGAATTACGCTATGATGCATAATTTAGTGTAACGCAGCGTAATGCAAGTAATGACAGCACAATTCAGACATCAGTAGTTCATACGCCACAATACGCTCTCTAGCTTATTACAACGTAATCAAAGGATAGTCTGTTGCCAAAGCCCAAACAAGAGTAGTTTACGACGTGCTATGCAACATAGTGCTGCAAGCTTCAACGACAACACATCGGGTCAATGGCATCTTATAAGTTCAAGACATGCATCATTTAAATTGCATTTTCCTCCTGACCCTAGTCTTATAAATTCTCCAGTTGATGAAGATCAAAAGGGGGTTGGCAAAAATTTTCTCCTTCAAGGTTGACAAGAGAGCAAAAAGAGGATCAGCGATCATGAGAATATCGGAGTTGATTCTCAAGAACCCTTGATCAGAAATAGTCGGCTGACAGATATTCTGCCCCAAGGTCTAACTTCCTTGCACCCAGATTGGCTAGAACAAGGTAGATTGATCCTCACTTGTTCCATATTTAAATAACTTTCTTGCTGTTGGTATGTGCTTCGTCCAAACCGAAGCTCGTCTGTAATCATTGTATCCAACATATTGTGTTCATAAATTAAATCCCAAATCTTGTGGTCGTACTCTCTACAAATCTGATTCCTTATGTCATATTTATACAGATTTGGCAATCGCTCTAAATCATTTGCATCGTTTTCAATTGTTTTTTAGGATTAACAATATTACATCTCCTCATAAAGAGTTGTCATTTTGCCATCAAATAATTACAAAAATTTTACTGATTATTTAAGTCCCTGTCTGATCGACAAGACTGTTCAGGGCACCTTGGATTCATTTCTTTCTCCAGCATGGCCCTTGCATGGATCCGGGGTTAGAACTGTGTACACAGACTTTCATTCGGTATTTCCAGTGACCAACATTTTCCGTCGTTACAGTTTTCTGGCACTAGAATAAGGGCCTTCATACTCAATCCGCATTTTATGGGTAGTGTTGTAAGTTGTCTGTACCCATAGTCAATCAACATAAATGTAATACCTTTGAGGTTGTTTACAAGATTGTGTGGTGTAGATCGGTCGCTTCGACGATTCCTTTGGAATCCTACGAGATAGAAAGCCCCAATTATTATCTTAGTTCACCTTTTCTCTTCCAATCTTTACCCTTATCGTCATTATCTCTGAATCGTGTAGAAAATGGTTACATCAACCACAGCTGTTGATACTGCCAATCTAGAGAACCCTTGGACCATGCAAGTTACACTTCTAGTGGTCGAGCCACCAACTAGTTCGGTGCGACCGTGCTGCTCCCTCAAGCTTCAAAACAAAGAGCTTGAGGGACACGCTTAGTGCAGAGAAAATTACAATTTCCTCTGTGCTAAACTAGTAGCAAGCCTGCCCATGTATCTGCAAGAACTCGAAGAAAAACGAGAATACGAGTTCATATACTGCAATGGGAAGGAATTTATTCCTTCACCTAATGCTATTGTGTCCTTGACAGACCAACAAAAGTGGATCCTAGATCAAATGCTAATGGCGAAGATGGGCAAGATGATCTAGACTCCCAGTCTGAAGGGGGTGGTCATGCCAATTTCACCATGGCCCCTCCCTCCACGACATCCCGCATAAATCTGTTGTTCATGGTTACCACACCTTTAACATTATCCAATACTAATTGATTCTCGCACTCACTGTGTCTACATTTTCTTTCTCCGACTATACTTCCGGGTGAAGGTCCATCGCAAATCATTTCCCAGCAGGTGCAACTACCTAACCCGTCCCATCATGCACTAGCGCCTACATCACCGCATGTGCATGCGATACCTACATTGCAATTACCTACAACACCGACTATACTCCTGATTCACACAATAGGGCCTACCACCACAGCATGGTGGGTTCCCAAAATGTCTCTTGTTGCGCATCCTACGCAAATGCATCACCATCCCCATCATCAAAGCTAGGTCCCGCAAGTGCTAAACCCAGTTGCTGGATCGCTGCCTATGCTCCCGGTTACACAAACTACGTACCCAATGGTGCAGCCGATGGTGGTTGCTCCATCCACACCAACCACCGGATGGCGGATGCCACAAGCAACACTGCCTACAAGGACTATCTCGATAGCACCGACCATCGACTAAGTCGTTGCCTCCGTCCCGCCACCTGGTGTGGCTCCTTCTACCATTCCACAAACGACCTCATTATCTATGGGTTTGGACCAAGCCTTCCAACTCATTTAGACCCTTACAAAAGAGGTCAAGTGTCTCAAGGCTGCTGGTTCTGACACGGTACAAGTCATGGATTTCTACCATGACAATCCTATTATTCCAACAATCCCAGTCCTATCGTTTCCACTTGGGATGCCCCTTCCCCATTTCACAAAATACAATGGGGAAGGTGATCCCAACGCCCACCTCGTCACTTTTAGGTCAGAGTCCTTATTGCTGCAACAATGTCCGCATACTATAATCCGTGTCTTTGCTATGTCCTTAACAGGAAAAGCTCTGGACTATTATCGAGCACTTCCACGTGCTTCCATTTCAACTTTGGAAGAGCTGTTAACCCAGTTTGTGACTTGTTTCAAATACAACCTGAAGCCGGAAGTCACGCTAGACCAGCTCATGGGAGTTAAGCAAGACCCACTCGAGTCGGTCCAAAAGTTCATACAGCGTTGGAGCGCTACCTTGAATGAAATCCGTGAACCCATCGCGGAAGCCCATCTACTAGCAATCTTCAAGGGAACAGTCAATGACTTCATCAAGTCTAAGCTATATTACCTTGCTCCCCGTTCCCTCAGCCAAGCCTTTTCTTAGACTAAGAGCATCCAAGACGTGGTGGAGGCTAGTAAAGATCTGACATATGTAGTCTACAAAAACTCCCATAGCAAGGGTAAGGATAAAGGAAAAATCGCGACAACGACAGTAGCGACGGTTGCTGAGGGGGCCAAGAAGAAAAACAACAACAACAAGAAAATGATTGCAGAGCCTACCGAGCTGACAACTAGCTTAAATGGTGCCAATCAAGAAGCTCCTTCCGCCCCTAAAGCACCCCCACAACCGAGGCCAAAATTTGAGCGTAAGGATCGCTCAAATTACGCAACTCTATCTGTGAAGCCTTCAGAACGTTTGAAGCAATTATTGGGAACCAGTCACATCCGACACAAGGTGGTGTCCGAGGAGGCTTTGAAACATCACAGGCGCCATTGTGAGTTACTCAAGAACCCCTTCTTGGCCCAACATAATGAACCTCCTGTTCCCAAGAACTTTAGGCTAGACCGATTCTACGACTACCATCAATTGTGTGGTCATGACACGGATTATTGCTGGGCGTTGAAAGATGACATTCAACATATTATCGATTAAGGTGACCTGATCTTAGACAGCAGTAGTCTAGCTCACCCGGAAAACCAAGCCATGCATGTGTACCAAGACCTGTTAAATGCAAATAACGTAGGGTACACAATTAACATGGTAGGAGCAGAGGGCGATAATCGGGCATAGCCGAAACAACCTTTCGTGTTGCGAATGCATCCTCGCTCTCCTTGAAGAACGGATCCAATAGCATCGACAAGTGGTGCTCCACGGCAACCTTTTATCCTTCAAGCCCCTTCTTAGAAAAATTCTCGACAACCTGTTGTCGGTAAAGCCACGGCCCAACCCGCGCCTATGCCTAAGGCTCCCTTTATCATCAGGGTGCCAAAATCATCAACAGCCCCTCCTACACAAGGGCAAACCTCCAAGTCAAACTCCTGATCCCAGCTTAAAGGAAAAGGAGAAGGAGGTATGACAACTAGTATGGCCAAGGACCGCCTTACGCTGGGGTTTCCCAAGCCTAAACCCCTCGCTTCTCTACCTTTGGCTCCACTAGTTAAAAATGACGAAGCCACGCAAATGCAACCATCTCCTCTTGGCCAAAAGAAACATAACCCTCAATCAAATGTCACTCCTCCCCTAGAAATTCGTCTCTTAGGATGAATGGAAGAGGAAAAGGGTGACAAGCAGCCAAATCATGGGTGGGATCTCTTCGATGCCTTTACACAAGTCAAACAGGCTCTTAAACAAAAAAAATACAACATTGAGCCTTTATGACTTACCCATGACATCACAGAAACATCGTGAGGCTATGATTTGCATGCTAATGTCCATACCTATGGACGAAAGCCTGCCTGCAGATGAAGAAGCGATTCATTCCATTATGCTTTTTCTCGTGGCTGAGAAACCTAGGCCTTCCTTGTTGACCTTTCGCGACGAATCCATTAAGGATGACCCAGAAAAGGATCAGGTGACAACAGTGCTCATGTTCATCACCATTTGGGTTGGTCAACACCAAATTTGGAGGGTGCATGTGGATGATTGAGCGACCGCTAATGTCATCCCCTATCCCATAGTGGATAAGCTAGGTCTGATCGATCATACCACGTCATCGTGTTTAAAGTCGTTCAACGGGGCATGAGTGCAAGTCAAAGGCACAGTGCACATCAACTTTGTGGCAGGGGAGCAGTTCCCCACAGACGCAACCTTTATTATCGTCAAAGAGATGCCTGGCTTCAACTTGATCCTAGGGAGGTCTTGGTTGGCTCAACTGAGGGCAGTTTCATCACCTATACATTAGGAGATCCATCTACCCTACGCAGGAGGAGAAGTGGTCATTCACGGTGATGAAATAACCCTTCAAGCTATTAATAACATAGAGAAGGAACAGGGGTCGAAAATCGAAATGCCTGAAGATCAGTCCCCTGTCCAAATACCCGAACTAGCCGAAACAGTGGTCGACGACAGCCTAACTTGGGCCAAATTACCATTCCAAGAGGAAGATTACAATGTGAAGGAAAAGGATCATAAATTCCCTCGTCTTTACGCATCACCAAAAATAAAGGCTATCAGGAAGCAATTACAAGACTTAACAAGTAAACCTTGTTATCTAATTGCCATGCAGTTTACATATACTCCTTCATCATCTATTTAGCTATGCTCATTTTACACTTATGCTTATTTTTACGTTTCCACCAGCTATGCTCATTTTACGCTTATGCTTATTTTTACGTTTCCACCAGCTACTCTCATTTACACTTATCTACAACTAATCATATATGCTTTGCACCTGAAATATCCATGGCCTACAATGGCCTTAAACTATTCATGGCCCGCAATGGCCTTAAACTACCCAGGGCCCGAAATGGCCTTAAACTAATCGTAGCCTGCCATGGCTTAAAATTGATGACTTGACGCGATTCTTTCACACACATAGCAGGGGCTCGAAATGGCCTTAAACTATCCTGGGCCTGAGATGGCCTTAAAACTACCTATTTAAATTACAATTTATGCTTGAACTAGTCAAAGGTTCAGATGGCCTAAAGTTAGCAATCTCATTTACGCTCTGCATCTGAATTACCTAGTGGCCTGCAATGACTTTAAACTAGTAACTTCATTTACGTTACATGCTTAAAACTATTTTCCATTTCTCATAGCACCAAAACCTACTCATTTACGCTTTGCATAAAACGAGAACAGCAAAAGAACATTAACTTAGACCAAATTTGCATTAAAGTGTCAAATAAAAATATTGTCTTTCCCATCATAAAAAAACGAACTGTGGCTAGTATAGCCACACTATGCATCTCCTTTGTTCCCGCTGCCACTCGTATCCCTCAGCTCAATCTCCACCCCGAGAAAATCTTCGTCATAGGGGCCACCTTTTTCAGGTGGCATTTCTTCATGAAGGTGGTCCTCCCTGCCAGGCTCTTCTGTATGAAGTTGTTTTCCATGGCGTTGATCATCACCATTATGCTCTGTCCCTTGCAAACCCTCTTCGTGAGAACCGTCATCCACGTTACATTCGTCTCGCTGAGGAACCTCCTCAGGTCGTTCCTGCAATTATACATAACACGCATACTGACATCACGATCAAAACTAGGTATGACAAAAGGCATAATAAAACAACCACTCACTTGTGATGGTCCTGCATCAGTAGCAAACGGGATTTGTTCTAAGCCAATCCACAAACGTTGCATGATTTCGTCCTTGGTAAGCTCAGACCAAACACCATCCCCTAGATTGGCGTTCATCTTGACCTTCTCTTTCTCCACAGGAGCCCAGCGAGGTGGTTCAGGGAAGAAGAAAGGAATGGTTGTCTCTCCCCCAGGAAGGGTCATTTCCCTTTATGAGGAGGCACTTACTGTCACCTGCTCTTGAAACCTTTCAAATGCACTGGAAGCACCAATAATGTCAAGGAATAGTTGAAGAGACTGAGCCTCGACGGTAGAGTCCCTGTAATGTTGACGGTAGGTAGCGCAGTCCTGCTTATAGACATGTTTATGATCTTTCTGCGTCTACCTCCATTCTTGCACACTCGCATTATAGTCCTTCCAGTCTTGATTCTTTTGAGCTAGGAGGTCCATTTGCATCCACTGCTCGACCAGTTCACGGCTAGTCTAGACACTATTTCAGACGACCGTCCAATAATGAGCATAGTCTACAACAGCCTTCTACCAGTCCTCGTTGCCCATCCCTTGAGCTTGTAGGAATTTGTTCCGTGACCTCAAATCCCCCACTTCATCACCTAAAGCTACCCTCTCTTTCTCCGACCTTTGCAACCTCTTCCAAAGGTCCTCGTTTATGCTTTGACATTTCCACAAGGAGCGAGTCGAGCGTACCACACATTTACGCATCTCATTGTAAATGCTGCGCGGCACGATGGTCACTTCCGAGGAGGGTTTGGTGGTGTCTAGATCAATAGGCTCCAACGAATCCGACCTAAGTCGAGCTCCTAACAACATAACATGGCGATTAGGCATAATTAGAATAACACAATACCACAATGGAACAACTTCTACGTAATGATCATGGTGTACCTGCTTTAGGATCGATTTGCTCCAAGCAACCGATCATATCTTGGACAACCCCTTCCATAAAGGCGAATTTATCGAGAAATTCGCCCGAGTATCGAGTCGCCACTGTTGACAAGTGTATGTCCTGGTCACCTATTAAGTAGAACAAGTTCCATATGAGGACATAACTGAAACATTACGATAACCAATATAACCTTTAGAAGTAATTTACCTCCTAAGTCATGGATCATTTACCTCTTCTTGTCTGGGTCGAAGGGACTTCGGCATCTTCCACTGCTACTTCCTTCTCGTGCGCAGGAACCTGCACGCTGCTCGCCTGGTTGACTACAGCCTCTTCTTCCAAGGCTGGGGCCTCTTCCTCGCCCTTGTTTCAGGGGTTAACCTTTCCACAACCTTCTCCTTCACTGTTACACAACGTTCTCAGTTAACACAAAATTTTGCTCTAGTTCAATAAATTGTGACATAAAAATGTTTATACGCAGCATAAATGTAACTATTAGCACATTCCTTTGCTTACTTGTTGAGGATTACTCCTTCGAAACTTGACTTGCATCTTCTGCCTCGCACTACTTGCTAGCTCGGCAGACTCCTCGGTCAAACGAGGCTTCTTCTGAGGCACCAACGAGTCCACTATCTTAGCCACCAAGCACTTCCCCCTTGATGCATCACCAGTATAGGAAAGGAGCGCCCCACCCATGTTGTCTTAACCTCGCATTCAAGGCGCCGCCATGTCCTTAGTCGTTATAGATAACGAATCCCCGATCCCTTCAGGAGGGTCCTGTGACCAGACAGTGCCAAAAATATGGAAAATCCATGGTTTAGAAATCTAGCTGCGATCCTGCTGCATCCAGACTCCATTTCTTTGGACTACCAAAAGCTCGACAAAGTGCCAGAAGCAAGCTATAAAATAGGCAAAATGCACATTGAAACGGGACTCAAGCTTCTTGCGAAGCTTGATGATTTCAACGCGCAGGCCTTCGGCAAAATAGCTAGTCCAATTGAATCACGTCCCCTCCTCCATGACCTCTTGCATAATGCGAGCTCACTCTATAGTGGGAATCTCCCTTGGGAGAGTGTCTTGGGGAAGGCCCGAGCTCAGAAAAGGGGATAAATGGTGTTGGCCACCGCCAACTCAATCCCATTAGCAAGAATCCCTTTGGCCTCCATCCTAACCCCTAGCCACTCCTCTATCTCTTCTTGGTATTTGGCGCACCTCTTTGACTTTTCCTCTATAGGAAAGCCATCAGAGGGAACCCCGAAGAGATCGATGAACAGTTGAGTGTCAATGTAAAAATTTACGTGCACGTTACGCATGCATACACAGAGACACTCAGCTTCTTCACTAAAGGAGTTGACTAAGGTCAACATTTTACCCGCAGTAACATCAAGGGTTATGGCCAAGAACAAGTCCATCAGGTCAACCTCCCGAAGGTTATTGGTCAAAACAACTAGGGCCGCTTTATGGCCAAGCCAGCGTTGTGTCTCCTTTATGTCACCATAGTAGAAAAAGATATTGCTCGCATCACGACCAGAAGCCATGATCGTAATCTCGCTTGATTCCCTAACTGTGCACATAAAAAATAATAGCTAAGCCAAGATAATAAAAAAAATGAGACAACTTCACACATCATCACTAGCTGATAATATTGACACAATTCATCATTGTAACGAAGTTTACTAGGTCTGAATGGCAAAGGAAACGGAGAGATTTTCCTTTGCACATCAACGATAGTCAGGGGAGGATCCAAAGTCCATTACTTATCCAGCCAGCCAAGATTTTTACATCTAGAAAAGAAGTCGGCATAACGGGTCAAGTATTATAGAAATTTCAAACGCTAGTTGTTCCATGACAGCGGCCCGTACGTTGCTAATAGTAGTGAATTCACCTATAGCCCTTTCAGTCAATGACAAGGTATCATTATCACCCAGGAGACCATTGTCATTGATGAAGAATCTACATCACAGAAAATGGACTAATTCTTTACGCTCAACAGAAATTTAAACAATAGTTAGCACGTTGCCATACATTGAAATGCCACAAATTTAAATTCTTACCCACTAGCATAATACACGGTACCAGGTGGGTTTTGGAAATAAGTTGTGAGGTCGCGGGCCACGAACAGAGTATTGTAGGAGTGATAACAGTTGAATCTGGGCATCTCCTAGATCTAGTTCAAACGCCTCAAACCTTTGGCACTCTGTTCGCGGTCTTGTGCCCGTGCAGTTTCAATCCTGCCATCTGTCAGAAACGCCAAGACACTCTGTGTCGAACCAACTAGTAGCATCTCCAAAATAGTAGTAGCTACATCGTTTGGTAGATGCGACCAAATGATTACGTTGTAATTATGAAACAGAAATTGCAACAACCCCCGCGCACCTCTTCGGAACCACACCGCCTCCCCCTTTATACGAGCATGAGGAGGAGGAACATTGGCCGCGAGAACATGCATGCAGCACAAAACGCCCACGATGTCCAAAATGATTAGGATGGGCTTTAACATAATACTGTACAATGAAAACATGTTACCATTAGATAAAGCATTTGAACATGAACATTCATCACATTATAATAGGATTCGCCTGATTCCCAGAAAATTACAGATTTCAATGGAAACGCATGGCCAGAATCGCCCAAACCCTTGCAACAACTCAAGGTCTGTCTCTGACAATGGCGATGAAAGCAACACTGTGTATTACTCCAGCGTAACATGCAACTATTACGGGAATAAAGGAAAGGAAAACAAAACCCTGATTATACTACCCAAAGATATAATACCTAGGTCTTTCGATTATACACGACGTTCGCTCAGTCTTGCTCAATGTTACCTAAACCCTTGTAACGATATGAGGTTCGTCTCCAATAGTGAAGACGAAGGTAATATCGCAAACCACAATAGCTCAGCCTGCGTAAATAGGTATTAACGCTCAACGCAACATACGCATTCAGGAAAATAATAGATAACTATGACGCTGCAACAAATACAACAATAGTACAAAAGGGTGAATGACGACTTACCAGTTAAGCGGAGTAACTTCCCGAGCCTCGACTTTGGCTTGTGAAGCCCACAGCAAACTCTCCTGCACTTTGTCAATCCTCGTCAGTTTAGCATTCTTCCCCTTGACCTTTGGTGCCATAGTTGCAATCGAATGAGTTTTCGTAAAATCCTCTGTTTACGCCTTGCTTCTACTCCTTTTTTGCTATAGCCAAAATCTAAATTCGCGATATTTGTAACCTGTTTTGAAGATGAACCACTGGTTTATAAACAAAATGCTTGAAACTAACTTTTCTTTCTGCCCAATCAATGCAGAACTTTCCTGAAACACCGATATCTGTATGACATGAAATGTGAAGATTAGGGCATTAATTTTGTAGATATTGTATAGATCACGGTCCGAAATGACCTTAAACTAATAGATTTATCATCTCGTAGGTCGGCTGCATTAACTACGGTCTGTACAAAAATTCAAATTTCACGACACGCTAGACATGCCACGTTGCATCTTTCATTTTATTTCATACGTTAGCATCTAGGAAGCTGAGCTCGTCATTATTTTACAGACCAGACATATTTGTAACGATCCACTAAGACCTTAAACTGAAAGCCTCTTTAATATGCAACCCTAACGCAACAAAGACAAAAACAAAATCTTATTGTTCAACAGATTAGTAAAAAAATAATGTAACAACTTCCTTTTCTGACATTTTTTGCAGGGCGATTCGCAAATGGATGCAGCTTTATCCGCACCATTAGCCTTAACAGGCCCATACGAGGAGACCATTAGATAGTTTAACTACACGCTGATAGAAATAGAACCTACCCCTTGTGACGTAGCCATAGCAACATCAGAAATATCCTTAGATTGGCCAGAACATTTAGCTCGAACTCTAGGCCTGGAGGCTGGTGATGTGATCGAGGACCCTCTCGACGAGGTCCCTGTGGTTACGCACAAAGGTGAAAATAAAACTCTTAGAGTTAGTTCCCTCTTAGACCAACAAACACAGAATGGCATAACGCAAGTGCTCCAAAACAATGTTGCTGTATTTGCGTGGTCATATGAAGACATGTTGGGATTAGACCCGAGATTAATACAGCATAACATAATTTTAGACGCATGCATCAAAGCAATTAGACAGAAGTCACGAAAGATTAAGCCAGAAATCATGTTAGTAGTGCATAATGAAATCACCAAGCTATATCAGGCTGGTTTTATTCGCGCGGTTGATTACTTAGATTGGGTGTTCAACATCGTAGTTGTTTCTAAGAAAACAGGAGGTATACGCATCTGCATAGACTTCCAAGACCTAAACAAGGCTACGATTTAGGACAATTTCTCGCTACCAAGTATCGACCAACTGATCGACACAACAACTGGTCATGCACTTCTATCCTTTATGGATGGTTTCTTAGGTTATGATCAAATTCGCATTAACCCAGAGCATCAATTGACCACAACATTCATGATGCCCTGGGGGACCTACTGTTATACTATGATGCCTTTAGGCTAAAAAACGTTAGGGCAACGTATCAACGAGCCATGACATACATCTTTAGCGACTACCTTTTAGGGAGATTGAACGACTACATAGATGACATAGCTGTCAAGTCTATAAAGTTTGAAGATCATTCAAAAGACCTGAAGTTAATCTTTAAACGATGTCTTAAGAATGACTTACGGCTTAACCCAAAGAAATGCGTATTTGGAGTCAAAACCAAATGCATGTTGGGGTTTGTGGTATCAGAGACTAGCATTCGAGTCGACCCCGACAAAGTTAAAGCCATCGTCGATTTAATGTCACCTACAAACCTCAAAGAACTACATGGGTTACAAGGCAGACTACAGTTCATCAGGCAGTTCATTTCGAAGTTAACAGATAAATTACATCCTATGCAACACCTTCTTAAGAAGGGTGTTAATTTCGAATGGACCGAAAACTGCCAGCGTGCATTTGACAACTTAAAAAAGGAGCTACAAAATTTACCAATGGTTTTCCACCACAAAGGGATCAGCCTTTTTACATTTATCTAGCTAACTCAGACGTGTCTATAGCTGTGTTACTATGCCAAAAAAGGAATGATGGGTCAGAAGCCCCTATCTATTACCTTAGCCACGCCCTATTCGCGTATGAGACAAGGTACAATGAAGTGGAGCATAACTATTTGACATTAGTCTTCGCACTTAAAAAATGTAGGCATTATCTTTTCCGCAATCAGGTCAATATCATTTGCAAAAACAACGTCCTGCAGGCTATCTCAAATAGCTTGTATGAGAGTAGTAGGATAGCTCACTAGAAAGCTATCACAACTGAGTTCAATTTATGCTATGTTGGCCAATCGTCCACCAAAGGTCAGGCTATAGCTGACCAGCTAGCAATATCACTTATTAAAGATCAAGCTACAATAGAGCCAGAATTCCCAGATGAGCATGTACATAGTTTAAGCCCTATATCAATAAGCCTCGAAGCGACGTTATACTTCGATGGAGCTTCAACTACTAAAGGTGGCAGTGCTGCCACTATTCTTACGCTTGCCCCTAAGGATGTGCATCCATTGGCTTACTGCCTAGCCTTCCCTTATACGAACAACATGGTAGAATATTAGGGACTCCTCAGAGGATTATTGATAGCCAGAGAACTCAACCTTCAACACCTGGCAATCTGAGGCGATTCGATGCTCGTCATCAATCAAATCACAGGAGTCTACGCCTACAAAGCTGTGCATCTATAGCCCTACTGCAATATGGCTAAAGATCTCCTAAAACAATTTGCGAAAGTCGATGCCCAACATGTGCCACGTAATGAAAACGTTGTGGCCAATGCACTGGCCACCCTAGCATTGAACATGCCACCACGCTTATTTGCCACCTAGCCCACTTTGATAATGGAATGTACGAATCTTGTCATCCAGGTGGCACAAATTTCTTCATTAAATGTAGGAGGAACGCCAGAATGGTATGACAACATTAAGACTTACCTTCTGCATGACGAACCACCACATAAGCTAATGCATGCACAAAAGGATGTAGTACATAAGCGTGCTAGGCAATACGTCATTGGAGATAGTACTCTCTATAAACGCTCTTTCGATGGAGTATTGCTCACCTGTGTTAATAATGATCAAGCACAACAAATAATTAGCGAAGTCCACGAGGGGCTGTGTGGAGGACACGTAGCCCCACGAGCCATGGCCGCTAAAATCATATGCCTAGGGTACTATTGGCCGTACATGGAAAGAGACTGTCTTACCAAAGTCAAGACGTGTGATACGTGTCAGCGTTATGCAAACCTAATACACGTGTCACCAACTGAGTTACACACTACTCAGATTACTTGGCCATTCCAATGATGGGGACTAAATATCATAGGTCCCATCATGCCTAAATCTTCCGCAGGACATAGCTTCATTATCACTGCCACCGAGTATTTTACAAAGTGGGTTGAAGCTATCCCCCTACAGAAGATTACATCCCAACAGGTTTTCCATTTCATCTTAGACAATATTGTAACTAGATTTGGGCTCCCTATGACTATTGTGAATGACAACAGGCCACAATTTAGTAGCACAGAAACCAAATCTTTTTGCAATAATCTTGGTATCAAACAATCTTTTTCTTCACCTTATTACCTAGAAGCAAATGGTCAAGCAGAAGTGACAAACAAGGTGATTATCAATCTACTTAAGAAGATGCTCAGCAATAACAAAAAATGATAGCATGAAAAAAATCCTCTATGTGCTATGGGCGTATCGTATAACGTGCAGAACAACTACAGACAGGACGCCCTACAGCAGTAGATGGTCCAAAGCAGTGCTACCCTTGGAATTACAGGTTCCCTCATTGTAGATGGTCCTATCCAAAATTATAAATGAGACTCAACACAATGAGTTTAGAATTGTGGATTTAGACTCAGTGGAGGAGAAACGCATCCAGACGCTCGACATCATAGAAAGATATCAGGATAAAAAGAGACAGAAGCATCAACACAACCTACATCAATGAACGATCAAGAAAGGAGACTTAGTTCTCAAGGCCATTCGTGAACCAGTAGGCAAGTTCTCTGCAAACTGGAAAGGCCCTTTCCTGGTCATCGGTGCATACAGCAATGGAGCATTCAAGTTAGCGGACATCAACGGCAACGAGCACTCAAACCTAGTGAATCATCTGTACTCAAAACGGTATTACGTCTAAACATCGACTCAGCTCAAACGCAAGGTAACAAACATCCGCTACGACGTAAAACTGACAAAGTTGTACACGTCTACTACGACATAAAATTGGCACTTCTTGTACACGTCCGCCAAGACGCTAAACTGGAAACGTTTCCGATCGTCTGCCATGATGTGAAATTGGCAAGGTAAGCATACGTTTGCTGAAATGCTAAACCAGCACAGACTCATCCTTGGGTCATGACATAAAACTGACAGCCACAGCATGGTCTGCTGGGACCATAAAATAGCTCTTCCACCATCCACTACAATGTAAAACTAGACGTTAAAATGGGACCATGGCCTGCTGAGGCTTAAAACCAGCAACAACAGTCAACCAGGACTCAAAACTGGAATCCATCAAACAATCCATGAAGCAAGAGATCTTGGTCATTCTTGCACAACATCCCTACCAGATGGAACGAGTAAGGCGTTGGGACAAATGCAATGCTGTTACCCCACTGGCATCCTACTAATTCCTTAGACATGCTGAAAAGCATACTACTGACCCCTCGGAGATGTTGCTATGACAACCACTCTATAGCTGCAGCTCTTGGGATCAACTTCGCCGCTTGCGGCCCCGATGAAACTGTGGTCATCCGTAGTCTCAGCGGCCTTCATCCATCGCCGTCACCAAACTCCGGCCTAGCAGATTCATCTGACTTGTTATTTGCCCAGTCATTTGAGCAACATGAATCTGGCTGTCAACAATGATTTCATGAACCATAGCATCAACATTGGGACCCTTACTCCTTGTTACGGTCCTTGTTTCGTGGTCTATGCTCTCTTTTTCGCTTTGGATGGTGCTTCTTTCAATAGCCTCCCTCCTTAGCGATTAGGACGATTGCTTCTGTGCTCTGCTCTTTGTTATGTTTCGCAGGTTAGTTGCTACGACAACGTTGATCGAGAGTGCATCCATCAGAAGGTAAGGTGTCGCAACATCCTGAAGCGGTTGCTTAGACTAGCCTAGCCACTTAGAAGTGTAAACCCTACCTTTCCCTCCATCAGATGCATTACTTCATTTTCTCCTCCCTTTGTCCTCATGACCACTTTTGCCCCTTGCTTTGCTTGTACAGAGCGTGAATATTCAAGCAAACTCTTTCGCATCTTTGTGTCCATGAACTGGCATAACGCAACTCGCCTAAGTGGAATGTAACCCAAGAAAAGGACAAATTTTTGCAAAATGGATGTAAAACAGCTTATCCAGGCCACGCGGGTGTAACACAACTCATCCACGCAAGCCCTTCATATATAGTATGATGGCATAACCTCTCGCAAATACATTCGTGGAAGGACATACTGACTTGATTCGTGAAAGTTTCATGTTCAAATGCTTAAGTCTTCCCTGAACCTCCCTCTTACTTTTGTAAAATCCCTCCTATGCTTTCTTCCCTACCCTGCCTTTGCACTCCCAAGTTTTGACAAAGCGACATTTGAGCAATCTCCGACGGACGCTGTTGGTACCTTTTCCTCTCTGGTGTTTCGTATTATTTGTCGACATCTTTTTCTAAACATCAACAAAGAGGGGCCATTGAAACACCATAAAACTTTCAAGGCCTCGACGGTTCGGCAAAATCTAGCGACCCAAGCAAGGAGTCGCAATAAGGCGCAACACAATACAAATGAACTTCAGAAGATAGAACAAAATGATGGGTGCACGACAGCAAGCCTTCCACTTTGTGGATTTTCTATGTTTCAAAAAATCTCAACATTTAGCATACTATGCTACATTACGCAACACAGCGTAACGCCACGTTAGGCAGCATAATATCAAAGACAGTCCACCGTAGCATCAAAGATGGCAAACATTCAAGACTCTGACGACCCAGCAAAAATCTCAAGGCTTAAGCAATGATCTGCAACATGCCACATATTTCAGCAGGTCTTCTTTCTCAGTTAAGGGGGCTATTATGCTATATTACACAGTGTAATGTAATAAACCCCAAAAAGGGATTGATCAGGAACAGAGGAAACACGACGACAATACTTCAACTTTGGTAGTTTCGTTATTTTACGCTGAATTACGCTATGATGTGTAATTTAGTGTAATGCAGCATAATGCAAGTAATGACAGCACAATTCAGACATCAGTAGTTCATATGCCATAATATGCTCTTTAGCGTATTACAGCGTAATCAAAGGATAGTCTGTTGCCAAAGCCTAAACAAGAGTAGTTTACGACGCGCTATGCAACATAGCGCCGCAAGCTTCAACGACAACACATCGAGTCAATGGCATCTTATAAGTTCAGGACACACGTCATTTAAACTGTGTTTTCCTCCTGACCCTAACCTTATAAATGCTCCAGTTGACGAAGATCAAAGGGGCTGGCAAAAAATTTCTCCTTCACAGTTGGCAAGGGAGCAAAAAGAGGATCAAAGATCGTGAGAATATCGGAGTTGATTGGCAAGAACCCTTGATCAGAAACAGTCGACTGATAGATATTTTGCCCCAGGGTCTATCTTCCTTGTAGCCAGATTGGCTAGAACAAGGTAGATTGACACTCGCTTGTTCCATCTTTAAATAACTTTCTTACTACTTGTATGTGCTTCGTCCAAACTGAAGCCCACCTGTAATCATTGTATTCAACATACTATGTTCATAAATTAAATCACAGATCTTGTGGTTGTACTCTCTACAAATTCGATTCCTTGCATCCTATTTATACAAATTTGGTAATCACTCTAAATTATTTGCATTGTTTTCAATTGTTTTTCGGGATTAACAATATTACATCTCCTCATAAAGAGTTTTCATTTTTCCATCAAATTATTATAAAAATTTTACTAATTAAGTAAGTCCCTATCTGATCAACAAGACTGTTCAGGGCACCTTGGATTCGTTTCTTTCTCCAGCATGACCCTTACACGGATCCAAGGTTAGAACTGTGTACATGGACTTTCGTTCGGTATTTCTAGCAACTGATGTTTTTCGTCATTATAGAAGGTGTATGATAACTTGGTGTTTCATCCAAGGGAAAAGTGATTTTGCTTTGTGGCACTTGTTTTTTTTTTGAGGAAGTAATCTAGAAAAGCCACCTACCTTTAGTCATGGATGCATATCTTTCTAATGGGACCCCCTAGAATAGCATTGGGTTTCTTTATAAAGTGCCTTTATTACTCTTCCTCCCATTGTCGTTAGATCTACAAGGATCTTAG
>MNCI01009279.1:136683-153529 GCA_015680685.1 Gnetum montanum | reverse complement strand
CTAGTGCCCACGGACACTTTTAAGTGTGGTTACACAAGGGCATTATAGGTTGGAACCTGCTTTGGGGAGGACCCACTTGTGTAATCTCTTGTAATTTTCACTGATAACACAGCTCACACACATCATTTATTACCCTCAGTGTATTGTTCATGATATTCTTTCCCTTATTACTATCCCTCCGAATTTCAACGTTCCTATGAACCATTACCTGGCCTTTTTCTCTCACTTACCACCTTAGGCCTTTTTGATCAATTCCACCTACATATAATTATTCATGCCTTCAACACTATCTAAATTACCCTAGCCCTTTAACATGTGCCCACATGTCCTTAATTTCCATTTTTAATTCCAGAAAAACCTTCAAAATTTAGTATTTTTCCCTTGGCCTAAACATCATTAGAGTCATGATATCGCATACGCGATATCGTAGCTGACGCGATATTGCGTACGCGATGTATCGTATACGATATCATCTCCTATTCGACTATAAATACGTGACCCCCCAGCAACACTTAACCTCATTTTTCACAATTCACACTGGGGAGTTTTTCAAATTTTTCTTTATGACTTGCAATTGTGAGACCCTTTCTTTTCTACTTATATCTTGCTCACTGGTCCTCCAATTTTAATTCTGTCTAAACCTACTTGCACCTGGAGTGTTCAGCTTAGTTGTGGGGGAGGGACACCTGTCGAATAGCACCTAACTTTTTTGGAATTTATCATCACCTGAAGGACATTATCAAGGGTAATTAGCTATAAAATTAAGGATAATTGTGCCAAAAATAATTTCATTCCTTTAGGTACATTGGGAAACTAAAATGGGAAAGCACGTAAGTAAAATGGACTCACTATTATAATCTTTCAGGAAACATCACATGAAGATAAAATAAATTAATTAAGGCAAGCAGTAAGGCATAAATTAACTTTGGAAACAACCTTACTAATGCTTGGCCCCATGAGATTGCAGATGGCCCTGAAACATGGACAACAGGAAGGTCCTGCTCAAGGTGGAAAGAAACAACCTAGGAGAGGCGAAGAAAAAGTCCCTACGAAACAACATGCAGAGCAGGAGGAACAATCATTTAGCATTCATCAAGAAGACACTGCTACTGTATAGTCTGGGCAAGCAAAAGGAGGAGCTGCTGTAGTGCCTGAACAGGGACAACATCTCACGTTACCCCAGGATTGCGTTCAGGCTATCCACAAAAGGTCCATATTCATGATAGTGATCATGGAATTAAATTTTGAATCTTTCATAGAGTTTGCTCCTGAGGCTGTTAGGGACCACCTCACAGGGTCTTCCTTATGGCCTATCCTCTTTGCAAGTGGTGTTGGTATCTAGGGGAAACATACCAGTTTTGGCACAACAAAGAACAAGGCACCACCATTAACATTTGTGGTGTGACAATTGACTTCTCTATGTAGGCCATTTTTGAAGTATTAAACCTTTCGAATACAGGGTCAAAGGTTGCTTAGTTATCCACCCGTTTAGACCCTAATGCACGACAAGTTTGGTTGGAGAGGGCATATGGCAAGGATAAGACATTTGGAGAGTTGACGATGAAAGAGAGGATCTATTTCAAAATTGGAATGTATCACCTCTTCCCCACGAAGGGCCTAAAAAGGATTTCAACATATGTGGCAAGGGGATGTGCAGTGCTGATGGGAAAGGTTAATGATAACCTACCTCATCTATACTTCATGGAGATCCTAAGGCGGTTTGAAGAATGAAAGACAGGGAAGCTTGTCTTATCCTTCCTTTATCTTATTAGGAAGTTGTGCTAATGTGCTGATATTAGAGGATACACTAATGATGTCCTCCAAAAAGCCCAGAATACTTCATATGCTGAATTGTTAAAGCCACTAGCTGCAAGGAAACTCACTGGTGAGATAGTGGAGCTAGAACAAGAAAAAGAATAGATAGCAGGGCCAACTATAACCTAACTTGCAGGACCCAACCAACCTCCAAGTATAGGAACTAGCCAACAATAGGAAGAAGGGCCTAGCACAAGCAAGGACCAACCACCACCGCAGCAAGATTACAGACTGTCGATGAGCCATCTCAGGGCCATCATTGAGATGGTTAGTTGGGGAAGTTGTGATGATGCAAATCTCTTCCACGTCATTGACGATGCCATACAGCCCATAGTTTCTTTGGATCATGCAAGGGATGAAGTGTCTATTCATACAAAAGGAGGGAAAAGTACTTGGTGACAAAAAATCTCAGGAAATGCAGCATCTTTCCAAGTGCAATTAGAAACTAGTGAAGGGGCCACTATGGTGGTCATGCAACACTAGGATGTCATTGGAGCCATAGAAGTGGTTGTAGACCACATTAAAAAATTGTTCAATGTACCTATTGTGCCACTGGCAGATCTCACAGGAGCACGGGATGTTCAAACTTTGGCCAGAACCTTAATGACTCTTGCGAAACATGACGATGCACTTGATCAATTGGTACAAATAGGAAAAGTAATGACGTCCCTATTTGACATCCCTTAAGATGTTATAGTAATTCAATAAGACCTCATTTCCATGAAGGGGAAGCTAGTCTTAACAGATATGAGGGCCGAGCATGCTGAACCAGAGGTGCAGAATTTGCAAGAATAGCTCGTGGCCCTACAAGCAACACAGCGAGACCCTTTGCAATTTCTTCCCGCAAACTAGTTGGATAATTTCAAAACTGAGCAGCTAACCAAACTACTAATGGAGAATAAGAAGGTGGCTGAAGAAAAAGACAATGCTATTTGGGATGCCTCTACAACATAGGCATAAACTCATGTGCATACCAAGGCACTCAAGGCCTTACAAGAGGAAAATAAGCAACTTGTTGCCAACAACCTTTGGTTGACCTTTGTGGAGAAGCAAAAGAATGTTCTTGAGGAACACTTTCATTAGTTGTGAGAAAAATTCATCCAGGCCAAACAAGACATGAGCCATTTAGCCAAGGAGAATTGAACCCTCTCAATGGAGGAGGTACGCGCCATCTACCAAAAGACAATCATCGAAATAAGCATGTGGCAAAATGAGGCTAAATAACATGAAAATATAAAGGAGCACTTCTAGGACTAGGTGGGGATGTACAAACAGATCATTGAGAAGAATATCCATATGGCCAAGGCCTACATCAATGCTATCAGTGCTTAACACATTGACTAGCGGGCCATATTGGACACATATGCATTAGCCCACCAGGTAGAACTTAAGAACTAGGACCTGAGGATCCAAGATCTTACAAAATACATGGATTTGGCAAACCTACAATATGCCAACCTTGCCATGTTAATAGCAGGGCGCCTGAGAATAGAGCTTGAGCAATAGGTAGCTACCACCTACATCAAATATGAAATAGAATTTGCAAAACGCAAGAAGATATTGCAAAAACTAGAGATTGCAAATTCTGAACTTGAGGTGGTGAAGGTAAGCTACCAAGGATAGAAAGGTGTTGCAATAGATTTGACTCAATGGCTTGTGAATTTTCAAGAATACAGAGACAAAGCCAAAGCCTACGAGGAGGGACGACAGGTATTTGCGGCCTAGTATGTTAAGGCAAATCAAATGTTTTTGCAACTACCCTACCCATGGGAAGTGCCTACTCCATCAAACATCAGAACATTAGCATGGACAGCATAAGATCCCCAGACTAAAGAGGAGAAACTCCATGCCATACTTCAAGGCCATCAAGTCCCAAGACCTAGAGCATAAGACAAGGGGAAAGCACCTATGGAGGAGCCACTGCCACCAGGAACTACATGAGTTCCACCAATTTTGTAGCTATAGAAAATTCTTTGTGTTGTGTCTTAATTTTCTTTTGATCCCACACTATAGCATAAACCCATTTCCACCATCCAATAATCTCGTACCTATTCACTTTGTAATCAATAGAGCTTGTTCTCACTGTAACTCGAGAACGAATTTTCATTCAATCGTGGGGGTATGATGAGTCACCATTTAGTTAACCGTGATATTGCATATGCGATATCGCAGCCTGTCTCCTCATCTATAAATAAGAAGTAAATAGTTTCAATAGGCATTTTTTCAATTTCTAGTTTAAGTGTTAAAGTTTTAAGTAATTCTTCTCTTAATCCTTCTCTCCCAGTGTATGCTTGCAGTGTGGTGATTGTAATTGTACAGCATCCTTATTTGAGTGTGATGTACTTGAACACATACATGACCGGAAATAAAGATCGAGATTACTTCATCATTGCAGCATTCACTTAGTTTAATTATTTATTTCTTTATTTAATTATTATTTACTACTTTCTTAGTTAATATCTCTCACCCTAAACTCATGTTAAACGTGGAATGAGTATGACTTGATCACGAGCATTTAAGTGTGACTACTTGGTAACCCAGTAGCGTACCTAGGATCTACGCTTGGAAATCCCAATGGTAGTTGTGCATGAGGTCTAAGATGTGTACAGATGATTGAGGAATGGATACTCATCGTACATAGGCTAGCTTAGATTCTCTCTCACCCTTTCTCTCTTAGCTTAGTTACTATTATCTTCCATTGTCTTCAGGAGTAGCGTTAGCATAGGAACACATCATACACCTCACTTTGGACTAAACCATACATGACAAAGTTAACACTAGTCCATATGGGAAGACAGTGAACTACGACCTACGAATAACTGTCTAGATACCACAACTAGTCTGTCTACGGAGTTCGACCAGATCGTTTGTGAAATGCTCGTATTCGTATGGTTGAGTGTAGGGGTACCTAGCCACTCATCAGTTAATAATCCCATACCTTTCCAATTTTGTAAAGAACTTGAGGATGAATTTTCATTTAGTTGTGGGGGTATTATGGGTCATGGGCGGCCACATTGACTAGGCCCCATGGACACATCATTTCATGTGTCAACTAGGCCCCATCGATGCGAGGTCTATTCTTAGCTATAAATACATGCTCACCAACTGCATTTATGGCATTAGTTAGTCATAGTGTAGTAGAGCTCTTGTAGTTTTTCCATTTGAAAGTCATAATATTTTCTCGAGTGTCCATAGTAGGAGTCATTGAGTGTATGGATTTTTATTCAAGCATTATTGTACCTGAGCACAACAATGTGTACAACAATAAAGATGAGCTTCTTGATAAACCTTACAACATTCTACATAATTTAGATATTTATTCTTGCATTCAATGCTTTCAGTTGTTTATTTAATGTTTACTAGTAATTGAGCTAATTAAGCAAGATAAGCTAGATAGATTAAATACATAAGTACGACCACTTTGAGCATAACACATATTCACTTGGTAATCCCAATAGCATTATTGCATGGTATGCTTAGTAGTGTAGCACTTAGTAACCCAGTAGTGGATACATGGGTTTAGAACATGTACAGAAAGTGGGACTAGATGCTTATATTAGGACTAGTTAGAGACCAATTAGTTAGTTAATTTAGATTAGTCATTAAATTACTTTATCTCTCTCTCTCTCCAAGCACCAAAAAACCTAAAACATAAAATGATAAAAATCATATGCCTCGATTACACTTAACCATACCTTTGAACTTCACAATTATAATTGGAAAGACAATGAACAACCTTAGGGCAAGATTCACTTCCTAGAAAACTAGTGCACCAAAAACTATAAAGTCCATGAGATTCAACCGGATCGTGTGTGAATTCTTTGTGATTTGTATGGTTGGGTGTAGCAGTACCTTTCCACTCATCAACTTTACTTTCCATTGCTAATTAGATTAGATAATTAATTTCTTTACTATCATTAGGAGTAACATAAGGCCATAATAACATTAATTATCATAGTCCTCACTTTGGACTAAACCATACATGACAAAGCTATCACTAGTCCAAGTGGGAAGATAGCAAACTATGACCAAGACATAACGATCTAGATGTCACAATTAGTCCCATTTATGGAATTCAACTAAATCATGCATGAAAACTTGTGATTCATATGGTTGGATGTAAGGAGATCAAGACATAATGATCTAGATGTTGCAACTAGTCCCATCCATAGAATTCAACTGGATCATGAGTGAACGCTTGTGATTCATATGGTTGGGCGTAGGGGTATTCGCTGCTCATCATTGGCACCATTGCCAAGGATGGTTCTAGTTATCTAGATTAGTTCTATTATACACAATTGCTATAAAAGCATTAATGATTTATCTTTCTAAAAATATTAAGTCACATGCATTACTAACTAACAACAATGTCTCTTTCAAATGGAAGCAATAATGCATTGTATGAAGAGAACATTCATTAGAGAACTAATGAGAGATATATTGAAGAAAATTTGAGTTACCAAAGTCATGCAAAGGTTTCATATGTTCATGATCACCCTTACTACACTAAAGGACTACATTCACCTAAGGTAGACAATCCTAGAGGAGATGGAGTGAGTCCTAGATCAAGGAGGGCCTAAAGGCCTAGGAAAAATCAAGGGATCATGAGGAGAACTATGGAAGCCATGGTGATTCTCCCAGTTCCTCATCTTTCTCTTCCTCTTTAGCATCTAGTTCTAACAAAGATAAACACAGGTATCGAAATAGAGCTCTACTATGAGGTTAATATGAAGATAGAAATTGAAACCAAGGAAAAAATCAAATATATCAAAATGAGCATAAACAAGATCATGACAATTAGAAAAATAGAAATAGGAATTTTCACCACAACATGTTTGATGATGGTGAATCCTTATTGGCCACTAAGAGCATGATGCAAATTACAGAGGTAGTTAAAATACCCCACAAGCATTGAAGGGAAAGTTGCATCAAAAGGCTTGATATGAATAACATTGCTAAATTTGAGAGAGGTTATAATTCTAATTCACAACATTATTTACAAGTCTTTCATGATGCCTACATCTTACAAAACATTGAAAGTAAGTGACAAAAGCTTAAGCTCTTTCCTAGGACACTAATAGACAAAGCCAAAGTGTGGTATAGATCATCGGAACCAAATTCAATCCATCAGTGGTCCACAATGTTGGAACTCTTCAACGAGAAATACCAAACCTATGTGACAGTGTCCAACCTAAGGAAATGAATCTAAGGATGGAAACATGAACAACATAAACCCTTGAATATGGCCCTAGATAGATCCTATTTTCTACTATATAGATGTCCAAGCCATGGTTAATCTCAAGAAGAGCAACTTTTTCATAACATAGATGGGCTTCAGAGTCAAATGAGAGAGACCTTTGGGATTTATTCCCAAGGTTAGTTATACAAATTAAAAGTCCATCAAATACAAATGCTAATTGAGTGGGTGGAAAAAAATGAGAGCTATGTAAATGAGGGACGTTGAGGAATATCACTAGGACTCAACTCTTCAAAAGAAGATGATTCATCTCTATGATAAGGACAAAGAGGCAGCTCTTAATGAGGTGATTTTACAACAAACCTTGCCAATGCAAAATTCTATTACTAAACTTTAGGCAAGGCTAGATAAGATGTCAAAATGGATAAATGAGAAAGTTACAACTTGTGTAGAAACCATAGAGGAGAAAGTAATGCAAAAAAAATTAAGTGATCACAACAAAATGAGGAAAAGGGACCAAGAGACAAGTAAGAACAGTAATCAACAAAAATGGTAAGTGGCTATAGAAGAAGAAGCTATAGACACAACCACTAAAGAATATGATGGATGTAACATCTACCTATATGAACATCCAAAGGGCTATTATCCAATTATGTTACATCTACATGAGTATTTAACTTTTTCTTTAAATCCCAAGTTTGTACAAAAGCAAATGCCTAGGAAATTACCTTTCTCACAAGCTAATTATAGACAGTCTAACAACCAATCATACTATCCTAGTGGGACTTCTTACCAACCTCAACAGTATTATCAACCATAGTGGCAAAACCCACAGTCGTGGGGGAGGCTATCACCAAACTAACTCTACCCTTATTGTTAGCTAGACTCTTCTAGATACTACATTCAACAACTTGTTTCCCTAACTAGTTCTACTTCCTCTAGCTCAAAACACTACTACCACTCTTCTGAATACTATCAACCTGCAACTTCTTCTATGAGACCACCACCTCACACCTCTTACCCTCCATCATATCCTCAATATTCTCATACTCATCTCCATCACATTTCATAGCTAGCAACACAGGAAGGTTCGACACCACAACATTAACGAAAGAATACCACTTATGCCACAAACATACATGAAAATGATAATGCTAGTAGATCTCCACAACAATCTTAGAAACATTCTTTCTAACTCATCCAGCACAATCATAGGTGTTTTATAATTTTTTATCATTTTCTCATTTCTTGATACAAATTTTTCCCATCCTTCTCAACTTTTTCCACACTTTGTTTTTATTTCCTTTGTCAGTAATCTTGATTGTGAATAAAATGACAAGATGTAGCCCAATGAGCNCGGAAGGTTTTAAAATTGACATTTATGCACTTGGAAGGTTCAAGATGATGTTGTTGTGTTAGACAAGTACAAGTTACAATACTTATACAAGCAGATCCTCCCCAAAGTAGGTTCGTAGGTACCAAAGGGGTTGAATGCAATGCATACCTATTTAGCAANGGGAATGTGAAGGGTATACATCAAGGGAACTTTTGGAATCTCTTTGACCACTTCTATATGTTCTATCATGTTACCAAGTTTGTAATTATATCCTTGTAGATTTAATGAAAAATGGGAGTAAGAGTAAAATAAATGTTGCTTTACTATGTCACTACAAAGACATGTTACCCATGCCTGAAGGTAGTCCTATGATAAGGTTGATATAGATAAAAATAAAATAAAAAAGCATAGAATAAATTTCTAAGGATCCCATTGGAAATACATGCTACCCATGTCTAAACGTTGATGTCTTCTTAGAAATCAATCAAAAAAATTCCATGAATAAACTCCTTCCTTGGACAACATGTTAAGTGATGATACTCCTTGCAATGGTGAAAGTCTTATGGTTGTAAATCCAAGAGATAAAATAATGTGATGTCACTAAAAAGTGGTTTGGACTTTGTTAAAATCTTGAAAAGGACTAATGATTATTTTAACCATTAATAACACACAAGGATTCATTATTCCTATGGTAAGGCACCTCACATCCCAATTTCTATAATCCTTTCTAAAATCCATATCATCCCACTATTCGTATGATCATAACTTGTGGTTTTCTGTAACATAGAGTTATTTTCTCAAATTCTTGGTTGTAACATGTTTGTTTTGCTAAATAGGTATGCATTGCATTCAACCCCTTTGGTACCTACGAACCTACTTTGGGGAGGATCTGCTTGTATAAGTATTGTAACTTGTACTTGTCTAACACAACAACATCATCTTGAACCTTCCAAGTGCATAAATGTCAATTTTAAAACCTTCCGTTATCATACAACCTATCCATTTTGTCTCATGAATTCAATACCCTTTTCTTACACCTTCCAAAGCTTCTAATTTCTACGATTCCATTTTCCAACATTATTGATGCCCAAATATGTATTATCACTTACCCTAGAACTTTGAACTCTACATGAAACCTTCCAAACAATCACAAAGCTTCATTTTCCCTACTAAGTATCCCCATGAAATGCAAATCTAAGACCTTTGATATTAGCTACCTAATATCGAAGGGGAGTTTATATCAAATACCTGATATTGGGTCTAACAAAAACTATAAATACAGCCTTAGCAATTCTTTAGAAACCATTTTCATTAGCTGTAGCTAAGGGAGTTTTTTCATTTTTTTCTCTTGATAGGGAGCTCTATGCATCCAACTTCCATACATGATTTCTAGCTCCATATTGCTTCAATTTCTATGGTTTTCAAACCTATTTGATCCTAAAGTGTTCAATTCTGTTGAGGGGGGTTTTTATGTGGAAAACTTGTGCCAATTTTTCACAATTTACTATCACCTGGAAGGTATTATAAGGATAAGAATGTTGAAGACCTTAAGCTTTTAATGAACAATCAATTGTATGCATGCCAAAACCTTTAATTAACACCCCTAAGAAATCATAACCATCATTATAATCCATACATAAGGAAAAATAAGTCAATTGCGAAAGGTTATAAAAGAAACTAACACGTTTTGTGGCATTTTTATTGAAACTTTTCTAACCCTACAATCACATGAACTAAAAACTTAATGAGACTAAAGTCATGAGTAAGGTATAAACCTATTGATAATAAATGAAAAACACCTTAGTAACCTAGAATCCTTGATTGATTGTAGATGGCCCCAAAAAGAGGAGAACAAGGAAGACCTTCGTAGGGTGCAAGCAAATGTCTAAGGTGTGTCAGAGGTTGACTAGGAGAATAAGGCCCACTAGCTGAGCATGATGAATAGGAGGCCCAATCATTTAGCATTCATCAAGAGGCCCTTGTTATAGGGCAGTTGGTCCACAAGCTCAAGTAGAAGGACAATGCCTCACATTATTCCAAGAATGCCTCCAAGCCATCTAGAAGTGATCCATGTTGACCATGATCATTGTGGAAATGAACTTCTGGCCATTCATGGAATTTTTCCCTGAGATGGTTAGCACTCAACTTTAAGTGGCACATCCTTTCTAAAAGTTGTGAATCATACCTTGGTGAGACATACTAATTCTAACAATAAAGAGAAGGACACCACCATCAACATTGGCAAAATCATTGTTTCTTACTTAATCAAGGCCATTGTAGAAGCTCTGAACATACCTAATGTGGAGGCCAAAGTAGCACACTTATTCATAAGATCCAATGCAAAAACAAGGAATTTGTGGTTGAAATGAGCATATAATAAAGAAGAAAAAATATATAATGAGCTAACTCTGAAGGAAGGAATTTACTTCAAAATTGACACATACCATCTCTTCCCCACCAAAGGGCTAAATAAGATATCAACCTATGTGGCTAGAGGAAGTGTAATCTTAATGGGTAAATACAACATCAACCTTACCCAATTGTACTTCATAGAGATTTAATGGTAGTTTTGAGGAAAGGAAGGTAGGAAAGCTGACACTTCCATTCCCTTACCTGATCAGGAATCTATGCAAGTAGGCTAGAATCTTGGGTTACACCAATGATGTTCCTAAGAGCACCCAAAATAAGAATAAGGAAAGATCATGGTGAAGAGCAAGAGTAAGAACCAAAGAAAAAGTAAGAATAAGAACCAAAGCAATGGCAAGAGCAACAAGGCCCACTGCCACCACCACAAGATTATAGATCCTCAACAAGCCATTTGTAGAAAATTGCTCAAACTCTTAGTTGGGGAAGCACAGATGATTCCAACCTCTTCCAAGTCATTGATGATGCTATTTAGCCCAGAGTTTTAGCTAATCCATCAAGGGGAAAAATTTCTTTCCAATCAGGAGAAGAATCCTAATGGTCACAATAGATCTTTGGGAATGCTGCATCTTTTCAAGTTGTGCTTGAAATTGGAGAAGGTACCACAATTGTGATCATGCAGCACCAAGATGTGGTAAGTGTAGCAGAAGTTATAATAGACCACATCAAAGAATTCTTTAATGTGCCTTTTATGCCCCTAGTGCACTTCACTAGAACTAGAGATGTACAAATGTTAGCTAGGACCTTGATGACTCCTATGGCTCATGAGGATGTACTCAATAGATTATTGTAGAATGGTCAGGTCATGACAACCCTCTTCAACATCCCTAGTGATGTCACTATAGGTCAATCCGATCTCATAACCACCAAAGAAAAAATGGTCATGGCAAAGACTAGGATAGAGCATGCAAAAGTAGAGGTACACCAATCAAAACAAGAGCTCATCACCTTGAGAGTCGAAAGAAGGGATCCTTCCCAATTCATTGTGCTTGACTAGTTAGAGAAATTCTGAAAAGAGTAGCTAGGCCAATTGATTAAGTAGAATAAAGTGGTTGAACAAGAGAAGGAGAAAGTGATATGGAATACCTCAGTCACTAAAGCACAGGAATATGCTCATGAAAAGGCACTAACCACTAATCAAGAGGAAAATAAGCAACTTGCTACTGACAACGAAAGGTTGACCACCATCGAGAAGGAGAAAAACATCTTGGAGGAGAACATCCACTAGTTGAGAAAGCAGCTGGTGAGGATAAACTAGGACATAAGTAGATTGACCAAAGAGAACTGAACCCCCTCTCAATGGAGGAGGGATGTGCCATATGTCAGAAGTATGCAATCAAGAGAAGCATGTTACAAAATGAGGCCAAAAAGCATGAGAAGTTGAAAGACCACTTTTGGGACCAGATTGGCATGTACAAGCAAATCAATAAGAAAGAAATCTAAATGGCAAAGGCTTGCATTAGTTCCATGTCAATGTAGAATCCTAACTTGTAGCCCATGTTGGATAGCTATGCCCTAGTCCACCAAGAGAAAGTGAAAAAAAAAAGATCTAAAGATTGAGAATTTGAAGGAGTACATGGCGTTAGCTAACCTTTGTGATGATAACCTGGCCATGTTAATAGTAGGTTAGCCTAGAAATGAATTAGAATAGGAAGTAGCAATGACTTATGCTTTATACAAGAAGAGTTTGCAAATAGAAAAGATGCTCTACATAAACTTCAAGTAGTAAACTAAGAACTATAAGCAATTAAGGCTCGCTATCATGGGCAAAGAGATGTAGCTTCAAACTTGGCCAAGAGACCAACAAATTATCATAAATTGAGAGAAAAGGACAAGGCTTTTGAAAAGGAATAGAGGTAGTTTGTGGCATGCTATGTGAAAGCTAATTAAATGTTCCTGTAGCTATAATGCCCATGGAATGTACCAACTCCAACACACATTGGATCATTAGCCTAGACGATGCATGACTCAAGAATGGAGGAGGAGAAGTTGCAGGCACTCCTAAATTTTTACAAATTCTAGAAGCTTGATGACAAAGGGAAGTAGCCAATGGAAGAGACACTACCTCTAAGAACTATATAGCTTCCCCAATTTTATTGTTCTATCATGTTGTGTCCATTTTTTGTAAAACACCATTGTGGCATTAAAGAGGTAGTTTGTGTGTCTATTAGAGTTAGTCAATAATCCTATACCTTCCCAATAGTTTGTAAAGAACTTTTTTCTCATTTTTTTTAACTCAAGGACGCATTTTCATTTAATCATGGGGATATGATGAGTCATGTTTTAGTAAGGCTCCAATATCAGATATCTGATATCAGAGGCGCATTATTTGGTATCTGATATTGGGGAACAACCTTCAATGTTAGGGATCTGATATCACCTCATCCATGCTAGCCTATAAATATAACACTTGGGTGCATGTTTTTGGAGATAGACATAGAGAAGGGAATAGATAGGTAGTTGAAAAGTAACAAATTCCTGTTAGTTTGTTTCCAATGCAAGCCCATAATGTGATGTTAAGTGATTATATGGAATCCTTATTTGAATGTAACATAATTGGGCACGTTACATGCTTAGCAATAAAGATCAAGATTACTTCCATCATTGTAGCATCCACTTAGCTTTATTATTTTTAATTACTTAAATGCTTATTGTTTTTCTTAATGTTTATCATTTATTGCTCTTTATTATTTTTGTCATTAAGCAAAATGAGTATGACTAATTGCGAGTGCTTAAGTGTAATTACTTGGTAACTGAGTAGTGTTATCGTTTGGTATGCCCTATAATGGTACACTTGGTAATCCTAGCAGTAGTTACACAAAGTCCAAGGCATGTATGAAAGGTTAGGAATGGATACTCATCGCACGTAAGCTAGTTTAGACTTTACTTTTCATTGTTACTAGGATTAAATAATAAATTTCTCTACTATCATTAGGAGTAACATAAGATGACAATAACATCAATTATCATATGTCTCACTTTGTACTAAACCATACATGACAAAGCTACCACTAGTCCATGTGGGAAGACAACAAACTACGATTGAGACTTAATGATATAAATGCCACAACTAGTCCCATCCACGGAATTCGATTGAATCATGTGTGAACGCTTGTGGTTCGTATGGTTGGGCATAAGGGGATTAAGACATAATGATCTAGATGACACAACTAGTCTCATCCATGGAATTCAACCAGATTGTGTTTGAACACTTATGATATGGTTGGGTTTAAGGGGATCAAGACATAACAATCTAGATGCCACTAGTCCCATCCACGAAATTCAACTAGATCATGTGTGAACACTTGTGATTTGTATGGTTGGACATAAGGGGTACCTGCCACTATTCAAAGTACATGATGTTTGGATAAATATTTGTACAATCTCTTTAATTCACACTATAGACACTCAAAGAGAACATATTCTAACTCTAGGGAAATCAAACTATAAAAGCTTCACTATGCTATGAACCTAATGTGCCATAAATGCGATTGGTGCATGCAGTTATATAGGCTTCACCTACGTCAATGTTAATGCATGCCCGTTAATGTAGTCTATTTATGAAAAATCATCATTAGGTTCATTTTTATACTTATTTTTATTCATATTAATTAGGCTAAATAGGTTTATCAGTTAAACTCATTGTTTTTCATTTCTCCCCTTGTTATTCTTAGTTTACGACTGGTAGGCTAAGTCTACATTTAATTAGAAACTCATGTCACATTGTTTCATAATGATTGACTCATCAAAGGTTATAATCTACTTGATCTTTATTACCACTAAGCTAAACCTCATTCTGCATTAGTGTAAGTCGTATTATATAAATTAACATGGCTAATATCTAATCTTGCTAAGGTCATACTAGTGATGATCTTTACTTGTATCTTTAGACATTCAACAATGCTTATTATCTTCAAGGCGTTGTCAATGATTAGCATAAGTTATTAGGTATTTTCCTCTGTCTTTATTAAATATGCATAAACTTGTTGTGAATCCTAAGTCTCACAACTTAGTCCAAACATAAATAAATATGAACAAACTAGCACTTCTATGCAAAATTTCAGAACTATGCTCATATTTTCAACATTAGAAAAGAGTTGGTTGCATGAAAGTAATGGTCTTGTAAGCCATTAAACCAAGCCATGAAGAGGTACATGAATAATTTCCACTGATGTTCAGACCATGGCTTCTCCAATTATGAGAAACTCATGTACATTGTGGAGGACTTATAAGAAGAGACTTTTGAATGTATGAAAATGTTCAAAATGACACAAAGGCCTAAGAAATATGTGTCCTAAATAAATATGTTGCTTAATACAATTATAGGTATAGGGAGCAAGTGGCAAAAGAGAGAAGACATAAAGGAGTATAACCATAATTCATAAAACAAAATCTTTTAATGATGTTGAAATCTTTATGTAGGATCAAGTTAGAATGAAGAAGATTTTAATGGACTTGGTCTACAAGGTGGACCAAATGTGGAATGCCACAAATTAGAAGATAGTCTCAAAGACATTGAGGGCAAGATTTTCAAAGAATTAGTTAAGGTAGATGCATTACCTAACACAAAGAAAGATGATGATAAGGTTAAGGCTAAAGTATCTTCATAAAAATTACAATAGAAGAGGAAGGGATACCCTTTAATGATAAAAAATATTTGTATAATTTCTGATTAGACCTTTCTAATTCTCAATGCTACTTGGTCATGATTCACATGATTGAAGAGATGGAAAAGCTAGGATTCCTCTCAATCCTAAAGATCATTAAGAGCTAAATCAAGTGGATGTCATACCTCAACAAATATTATTATCTTGGTGGTGTGTACCTACAACACATATAACAATATCAATAATGGTAAGTTCCAAACCCTAGTGATTATGCTCTATAGAATCTACTTGATCTTGTGCTATAATTTCAAGTATTTCATGCTAATTCATCTTTCTAAGTTAACCAAGCACATGATTACCAAAATTTGTAAATGATCCTTTAGTAATGCCTACTAATGTCAATCTCTTCTATTTATTAGACTCAATAAAAATCATATTAGATTGCCACATAACATTTGCTTTCTCCTCTAATGCAAGGATGAATTGCTACTAAGCCTCAACTATGAAAACCTAAGGGACATTAATCTTAACTAACTCTACTCCTTCCACATTAAGTCCTTAGGAAAATATCTTGCTTTAGACATTAATATATAAGAATCTAACAACTATCATACTCACATAGATTATAACACATTGGATAAATGTAGGAGCACTTCCCAAGAAATGAACAGATCCCAAAAGCCCTTTAATTTATCTCTTGATAGCTAAAAACAAGCCATGCAAAGCTTTATTGGATTCAAGATCAGGAATGAATCTCATCACTTAGGATATGTAAAAGGATTGGAATTTTTTTCCATTAAAGAAATATAACATATAATTATAGTAGCCAAAATAGTCCATTTTTATTCACTTGGAATAGTGAAAGATGTTGTAACCTCATCTAAGGACACCTCTTCTAAGCCCTTTTTAATCCCTACAAATGGTTGATTTTAGGTTTGGAAAGCTAGAAAGATGTCTTTATGACCTAGGAGACATCTAGATCAAGAGTTGGGATGTAGTAGGATACATCCCAAGTGGCTTGAAGACTTCTTGTCTAGAGTGGAGAAATATTATTCTAATCACATACATCTCTAGGGAGATGTCTATCTCAGCTAAGAGATGTCTAGCTTGAGGAGAAGACATCTTGCATCAATAGAAGATGTCTTATATTAACAAGAGACATCTTTTTAGAGAGCCAGGATTGATAGGAAGATTTCTTCTCAAGCTTATAGATGTTCCATACGACTAAGGAAAGTTTCAAGTTGATAATTTTAAGTTCAAAAATAGCTAGGAAAGATTATAATAATAATGGAAATAACGAGTGTCCTCAAACAGGATTTAGGTGCCTGCTGGTCTCTGGCAACACCAAGGCCCAGATACCTCCAAATAAACTCAGTAGTTAATGTGAGTATGTGTGTGTGCTGTTGCGGCGTGTGGTTGTGTAAAATGTAACAATTGTGTTGTGTGTGAACTACAAATGACTTACTT
>MNCI01009279.1:92884-135106 GCA_015680685.1 Gnetum montanum | reverse complement strand
TAACTAGAGCTACTCTATCATAAGCTAGAGAGATATCTACAATTGATACACCATTTTCTTTTGACTCTAGATAAACCCTCATGCCAACATTCCCAATTGCAATGTCATTATCCCTTGATTTTCAAAACATTCAATTCAGCAACATTTTCATTTCTATTCCAACTTCATGGTTAATTAACTATTGCAGAATTCTTTACAAGAAAGAACATAATCCTCCTTGAACAGTTTCAGTTCATTAGGATTCTGTACCTCACCATTTGCAAATAAGTCCACCTGTTCCATGAAATGGTAAAAATGTGCCAACAAAAACTCAATTAGCAAAAGGGCCATTTAATGATTCAAAAAAGCATGGTTCTAGGACATAAGGTATCACAAAAGAATATTGAGGTAAATCCAAATAAAATTAGAATCATCTAGAATATTATCCAAAGACCATAAATAATCAAGGATGTTAGGTCATTTCTTGATCACATAAGGTACTACAAAAGATTTATGGTGAACTTTCGAACAATAACATTACTTGTAAAATTGATGAAGAAAGATGCATCATTTCATTAGTTAAAAGAACATGAAAAGACATTTAAAAACCTAAAATTGAAGTTAATAGAGATACCAATCTTAAGAGCTCTAGATTGATAAAGACCTTTCCACATTATGATGGATGCTTTAAACTATGCACTAAGGGAAGTGCTAACTTAATTATATGATCAAAAAATACTTTAATACATTGATTGTGTCAATTAAAACATTATCAGAACAAAACTAAACTATATCACTACAAAAAAGGAGCTTATGACCATAGTGTATAGGATTGAAAATTTTAGACACTATGTGCTTGGGTATTTAATCTATTTTCATAATAATCACGATGTAATTAGATTTTTAATGAATAAACCAATGGTTAGTCCAAGAATGATTAAATGGCTCATTATACTATAAGAATTCGACATCACAATGATTGCTAAAAAAAGAACTAAAATGTTGTAGTGAATCATTTACCAAGACTAAAATGGGATTTTCAAGATAATGAAGAAACTTTGTTGAACCAATTTCTCGATGAATCCTTATTCATGAAAATGACAATGGTTATAGATTTAGCAACAAAGTCATGGATCACTGATTATATGACTTATCTGACATCATAAGAAATTTTTGTTGAATGAGACAAAAAATAAAAAAAAAATTAGTTTCTCCCGAAAATAAAACAATGTATGGCAATCCAAAGAAATCTCTATAAGATTTGTGTATATGATCTAATTTGATGGTGTATTTTGGAGGAGAATCAACAAAGAATCCTACATGATGCACATGTTGAATGATGTTGTGGTCATTATGCAAGAAGAAGAATAACATTGAAACTTTTAATGGTTGGACACTTCTTGTGAAACATGGTTGGCTACTTTTGACGATGCACACTAATTTGTACAATCTTTTAAAACATGATAGAAAAACGTAGGACTGACAGCTAAACATGAAAGGTCACAACAATGGATACAACCATTAGAATCATTTGAAATTTAGGGAATTGATTGTATGGGGCCTATCATACCAATGTTGAAGGAAAAGTCTTATATAATCATGAAAGTTGATTATTGTACAAAGTAAACAAAAGCAATTGCAGTTAAAGATTTTACATCAACAATAGCTACAAAGTTCTTCTAGCAACATATGGTGAACAGGTTTGGAGTTCCTAGAATGCTAATCTTTGATAATGAAACCTACTTCACTAGCACTACATTTAAAAAATTAATGCAATGTGTTTTGGGTGAATCATAAGCTTACTACATTGATGAAGCATCTGGTCTATTGTGTTGATTGGGCCATGTCGACGAAGCCCTGTTAACATGGCCATGTTGACGTGACCCTGTTGATGCATCTTTCCAAGCGTTGATGCAGCCTTGTCAATGCAGAGTCCATTTTTTGCTATAAATATGCATGCACCTATCACATTTATGGCACCTTTTGTTCAAGTTGTAGCAAAGCTCTTGTAGTTTGTTTTTGCAGGAGTTGGATTATTTTCCAAGTGCTCACAGACATAGTTCAAAGAGTGTATGACTCTTTATTCGAGCTCTAATGTACCTGAGCCCATTGGCATGAACGTCAATAAAGACAAGCCTTTTGAACATTCCTTGTAGCATTTGAACTAGATTACTTAGGCATTAATATTTTAATAATTTAATAATTTTAATGCTTTTTTATCACACTTTAATAATTTTAATGCTTTTGTTATCACTTTATAGTTACAGTACATTTTAGTAATCCACGAGAACACATAAGCATGACCACCTTGAACATATGTTTGACACTTGGCAACCCAGTGATGCTTAACGTCTGGCAACCTAGTAGTGATTAGGACATGCTTGGAATGTGCACGGAGGGTGGGATTGGTTACTTATGCTAAGGATAGTCAAGCAATAGCGTAGTGAAATCTTAAATTATCTAGCCTTTTACTCCCTATATTCAAAGAATTAGCTATTACAGATAAAAGAAAACATATAAAAATCATATGTGTCAGTCTCATTTAACCATCATTCTAGAATGTCACAAGTGAGGTTGAGAGGAAAATGATTGTTCTAACTAGGATTTTGATGGCTAGAATACTATGCACACATGCTCGTAGTCTTCAGAATTCGACTGGATCACGCATGAATGCTCATGATTCGTATGGTTGGATGTAGGGGTACCTCACCACTCATCATTAGCGCTCTTGTCGGGGACTGTTAGTCTCACGTGCGCTATCTAACCTTAGTGAGATCATCACTCACTTCATTGGAATGGACCCATTACATCAAAATCTACTCATGCTAGGAGACTTAGGTAAGAGTAAGGCATACTAAGTTATTTGTTGTTTATCACTAGTATGTCTTCTTCTCACAGGTAGGAGGAATCCAACCCGCAAGTGCCCCAGGAATGTCGAGTGGTGTATACGCATTCGGATGAGAATATAGCCAAGTTCACCTTCATCCTGCATCAGGATGAGCAGATGCAATGGCGAGACATGGAGGGAAACATTACATTGCCCCCTAATTTATCGGTTCTCAAAATGCTACTCCAAACTCTCACTAGATTGGGCATTCAAGACCTAGGTAAGGAGTACATTATGGAGGATCATGATTATCGGGACTATCATCCAAATTAGGCACAGCCTAAACAGGACCTACAACAAGAAAAACGCCATGAACAAGCAAAGGGCAAACAGTCTAGTAACCCTTTGTCCCTGCAGGTCCAACACAATGATGAGGAACCTATTCCTTGTGGTCCCCATTCTTCCGCATCTCTACCCCCATGTCAGAACATCCAATCCATCATACAGAGTAAAGGTTCAAGTAACCAGGAGTTCCAGGATGCTGAGGGATCTCACGGAGGAGATCATGGTGAAGGTGAAGATGGACATGAAGATCGAGGTCATCGTCATGAAAGAGGAGGTGATCAACACCATGGGGATGGTAGTCCTTCCCCCTCTTCTCATTTCGTCTTTCCACCTTAGCTTCATCAAGTTTTGAATCTAACTGTAACTATCGTAGGAGGGATCGTGATGATGGTGATCACCGAGATCAACATGATTGAGGACACTAAAGGGAACATCATGACCAAGGGCATGGACGATCATAGGAGGCTCACCATCACGAAAGGATAGGTAGTAGAGACCATCACAGATGCCATGGCCATCATTCAAATCATGACTTTGGTGATCCACTGCTTACCACTCAACGCATGCTCAACATAGCAGAGGTAGTTCAAATACTTACTAGGCACTTGAGAGATAGTCGGATCAAGCACCTTGACATGAACAACATCTCCAAATTTGAAGGGGGATATAATTGTGATCCATAGACTCACCTACAAGAATTTCATGATGCCTGCACCCTATAGAATATTGAAAATAAATGGCAAAAACTCAAGTTGTTCCCTTGAACAATCATCAAAGAAGTAGAAAGCTGGCACTAGTCTTTGGAGTCAGAATCAATCAAGCAATGGAGTACGATGTTGGAGCTCTTCAATGAAAAATAACAAACTTACTCCAAAGTGTCTAATCTAAGACGACAGATTCAAGGGTGGAAATAAGGTAGCCACGAACCCTTAGATGCTACCATGGGCAGACATTACTCCTTATTGCATCGATGCCATGGTCATCACTACTCTCAGTGGGAATAGCTCCGCCATGTCATAGATGGGCTCTATTTCGAAACAAGAAAGACCCTTGGTGTTTACACTCAAAGATGGCTATCCAAGTTAAGGGCTTATCAACTTCAATGATTAATTGAGTAGGTAGCCAAGGAAGAGGGAGAACTAAAAAAATATAAAAGCGTAGAGGAATATAATTGGGAGCCTTCCATCCAAAAGAGGGAGATCCGATTCTATGAAGATGAGGAGGAATCACCTCTAGATGCAATGGTGAATAGGAAGACTTTACCCATACAAAAGTTCTCTTCTGAAATTTCAACCAAGGTGGACAAGATGTGGGATTCTTTGGATGAAAAATTCCAAAGTGTTCTAAAAATTGCAAAAAATTGAAAGAACAAAGTAATGATTGGGATCAACGAAGGAGAAAATAGGTTGAATGTGCCTCCACAAAGGTAAGGGCAAGGTTGCTACAATGGAACAAGTTGCAGACTTGAACACCGAGGAAGACAATGGATGTGACATATGCCAATACAAAGATCCTAAGGGATGTTTCCCTATGGTGTCACATTTGCAAGAGTCTAGGGTGTACACTCTAAATCCTTACTTAGCAAAAAGTCAAACACCTCAGAGATCACCTTATCCCTAAGGCAATTCCAAGCAGTTCCACCAACAACAGCGATATTATCCAAGTGGAGCTCCGCTGGAACCATATGAGCACTACCAACAATGGCAGCACCCACAGTTATGGGGGATGCCACCCCTAAGGTAGCAATACCCTTACCAGTAGCCAAATCCTTATGGGTACAACATTCAATAGCCAATCTCCTCATGGGACTCTTCTAGTCATGCAACCTTCCAAAATCATTACTACCCTCTAGAATACTTTCGAGCCCAATCTCCATCACCTAAGGGGGAAAACCCACATCTACACTATCCTTTGCCACCTTCTTCTGTCATACCTATCCATCAACCCTCAACTCAGCTACCTCCTGCTCTGTCCATGTAGGGAGAAACACCTCCACAGCCACAGTAGCATAATGCCATAAGGGCTGTCAATTTACAACCAGCTTCTGAGTTAAGCAGGTTAGAATCAAAACCATAGAAATATTCCTTTTTTGGCTTAATAACCTAAACACACCACACTCACCTGTGGCCAATGCCCCTGTATCTCCAACTACCTCTAACGCTCAATCCTTTGAGTGACCTTCAAACCAAACACCTTTTGAAGTGCAAACCGTCATGTTAACACATGTTGTGATGGACTAAATTAAGGTAGGTTATCTCCCTTAGAAATTGGCTAATCTAGGAAGCACCCTCATATACCTTCAGGTGGTAGGAAATAAGCCATGCAAAGCTCTTCTAGATTTGGGGTCAGATGTCAACCTAATTTCACATGATATGTACAAGACTTGGAATCTACCTCCATTGAAGAAAAGTAACATTCAGCTCAAATTGGCAAACCAATCCATTACTATTTTATTAGGATTCGTAGAAGATATTTTGACCACTATTTGTGGGTGGTCCTACCCTGATGATTTCCTGGTAATCCATGTCAATAATTGCAAGGGGGACTTCCCGATTATAATGGGAAGAGCATGGCTCAGCATAGTGGATGCATGTTTAGGATTCCAATATGTCTCCCTTGAAATTTTCAAGGAAAATCCTTTTGGGAAAATCAAGAAGAAGCGTGTTCCATGCATCACGTACAGCAACTTTAGGTGCAACTGTGTGTAGCAATTCTAGTCTGTTAAGCGGACATCTATTTAAGCATGCAGTCAATGTGCTGCCGAATCACAAATTTAATGATGCCTATACTCAACAATAACTAACCAAGAAGGCACCTAATGGTTGACTACTGACTTTGATAGCAGCACCTTATGCATGGAATCCTCTAAGAGCTTTGTATGTACCTATATGGGGAGCATAGATGAACTAGAATAGGTCCATCAACAACTTTCCACTACTAATGATGCTACTGCATTGGGAAAGCTGCAAATCCTTGAAAGCTTTAAACAGAATCCCCTAGAACTAAAACCCTTACCAATCAATCTGGAATATGCATTCTTGTAGAATGATAAGCCAGTAATAATCAATGCCACTCTTATTCTAGAGCAAAAAGAGAAGTTGCTAACGATGGTGAACAAGTGGTTGACTGCTTTCGCATGGTCATATCCTAAGTTAACAAGGATTGATCCTAGGGTATGCCAACATCAAATCTATATTGGCCCTTTTATGAAGCCACAATGACAACTGCAAAGACGATTGAATCCCAAACTTAAGCAAATCATCAAGGATGAAATTGAGCAATTGTTTAAGGAGGGATTCATCTACCTCATTGTGAATAGCAAGTGGGTCAGCCCACTCATTATTATGCTAAAAAAGGATGAAAAATGAAGAGTCTGCATTGATTTTCGATTACTAAATATGGTAGCCTTTAAGGATCATTTTTCACTTCCATTTATGGACTAGGTGTTGGATACCATTTTGGGGCATTATTACTATAGCTTCCTGGATGGTTACAGTGGCTATAACCAAATCTAGATTGTGCCAGAGGACCAAGCCAAGATAACATTTATAAGTCCCTGGGGGACTTTCGCATACTAAAAGATGCCCTTTTTTCCTATGTAATGTACCTGCAACCTTCCAACACCTTATCCTCAGCATCTTCTAGCAGCAAATCGACAATGATGTAGAAGTTTTTATGGATGACTTCTCCACCTATCGAGCAATATTTGAGCAAGCCTTAGACCACTTTGAGTAGGTTTTGAAGCACTGTGTAGAACCTAATTTACAGCTCAACTAGCAAAAGAGCCATCTAATGGTCCAAGAAGGGATCATAGTGGATCTTGAGAAAATTAGGATTATCCAAGGAATTACCAATCAGTTGGGAACTATAAGGGAAGTCAAATCATTCCTTGGACACACTGGCCACTACTAACGCTTCATCAAGAATTTTTTGAAGATTGCCAAGCTATTGGTAAAGCTGACAAAGAAAAATTCTCTGTTTGTCTGGACTAGGGAATGTCAATCTGCATTCCAAATGCTAAAGCAAAAACTCATAGAGACTCTAATTCTAAGAGCCCCTGATTGGTCCATACCATTTCACATCATGACAAATGCATCTAATTATGCATTGAGGGTCGTGCTCACGCAGTTGGATGACCAGAAGCATCCATATTACGTCCACTGTGCAAGCCAAAGTATTGTGGGTGCTCAGCTGAATTACACCACCACTGAAATGGAATTAATGGTAGTGGTGTTTGCCTTGGAATATTTTTTACACTATGTGCTTAAATACAAGGTGTTTGTTCACATGGATCACAGTGCCATTCGATTCCTTATGAACAAACCAACGGTGAGCCCCCGCGTTATACAGTGGCTCATGATCCTTCAAGAATTCAATCTTACTATGGTAGATAAAAAGGAAATTGAGAATGTGATTGCTAATCACTTGTCTCGGTTATGATGGGACAATACAGAGGAGGAAAGCCCACTCATTAACTAGTTTCCAAATGAACTCCTCTTTACTGGAACAATTGTGAAGAAGGCGTCCATACGATCAAATTGGTTTGGCGACATCCTTACCTATCTTTATACACAAGAGCTACCAAAGGAATTGGATCATCAAAAGAAATAATAGTTTCTTCATAGAGCCAAGCACTTCATGGAAATCAATAGATACCTATATAAGGTATGTGTGGATGGCTTGGTTCCATGGTGCATCCTTGATGCAGATCAACTACGTGTCCTCCAAGATGCTCATGAGAGCCCTTGTGGGGGCCATTACATAGGAAGGCACATGGCCATTAACATCCTACTTGTAGGTTACTACTGGCCTACACTCTTCATGGATGCTTAATGGTTTACCCACTCCTGTGATCGATGTCAAAGAGATGGTGAGATGATGGCAAGAATGGAGGGACCTCAACAGTGGATTCAACCACTAGAGCCCTTTGACATTTGGGGCATCAACTTCATGGGCCCCATCACACCCATGTCAAATGGGAAGGTGTACATTATTATCATGGTGGACTACTATACAAAGTGGGTAGAGGTGGCAGCCATCACTGACTATTCCTCAACCACAATTTCACAGTTTGTTCAATAGCAAATCATGAACAAGTTTGGGGTGCCGCATGCACTCATTTCAGATAATCGCACTCACTTCACAAATGCTACTTTTCATAAACTCATGCAACGTTTGGGAGTAGAACATAAACTAACAACACCCTATCACCCCCAAGCCAATAGGCAAGCCGAAGTCACAAACCGGGAGATTACAAAGATTCTAACTAGGATGATTAGCAAATATAGGATGGATTGGAGCACAAAACTTAATGACATCCTCTGGGCCTACCGCTCAACCTAGAAACTTTCTATAGTCTACTCCCCTTATCAGTTGGTGTATGGAAAACTACTAATGCTTCATATTCAAGCAAAACTTTGAACACTATCCACTGCAGGTGACTTAGGTCTTGACTTATCCCTAGCACAATGAGAATGGCTCATCAACTTAAATGTGCTAGATGAGAATCAATTAGTAGCCCTATCATCAAATGAGGTGCATAAGGCATATAACAAACAACATCATGACCTTAGGATTTGAAAGGTAACATTTCAACATGGAGATAAGATTCTCTATTGGAACCCCACACATGTGCCACAACGGACCAAGTTTCAAACACTGTGGGAGGGACCTTATATTGTTTTCGAGACCTTTCCATCTAGGGCCCTACTCATACACAAACCTGAATACCCAACAAAAACATAGTTCGTGAACATGCAACAATTAAAACCCTTCTATGAACTGCACCAAATCAATGTTACTACCACTTCGCCAAGTGGTTGGCCATGTTCCATTTTTCGACTCTTCTCCTCCAAGCTTAGTCATGGGGGAGATTGCTACCCATGCTAAAATAGTTGTCCTGGCTTCTCAAGCCTTTTCTCTATTTTTTTTTACACATTTTTATTTTACACCATAGTTTTTACATTTAACATTTCTTACCTACTCTTTCTTTTTTATATATATAAATATATTTCACCTTTAACTGTTTTGTTTTGTTTTATTCTAGTTTATTTTCCTCTATTTATTTTTGCTCATAAAGTCATCTTATTGCCATAGGATGCAATGGTCTGGTAGGTTCTCCTAATGGGGGTTTGCATACTATGGGTTGCCTATTATATCTAGTTCTTACCTTAGAATTTTGGATTTCAAAAAACTAAGTTATACTTTCTTTCATGCGACAGGTAGTGAGTCCATGACATTCAACCACTCACACTTTTCTATGATGTCCCAGGATCAAGAGAAGTACAGTCCCTTTTCCATTAATCAACTCCAATAAATCCTTGACCATGGTGGATTCCAAACTTGGGAAGAATTTAAGTGGTAAGGAACAGGGTGTGATTTCAAGGGGATGTTGTGGACTACGTATCCTCCTATGATCTCTCATGCATTGCTATCCTCATGGATTCCTTTCGATTCCATGACGACGAATAACAGCAAAATAACATGTCCTTGCATGGTGTGGTTCCTATTTGAAAAACACAAGAAAAGAAAAGAAAAAAAAAAGAAACAGAAAAAAAATAATGGGAATTCAAAGCATACCCTTTGGACTAACCAATATATCCTTGCATGGTGTGGTTCCCATTCAAAAAATAAAAAAAATAACAAAAAAAAACAACAATAATGGGAATTTAAAGCACACCCCTTGGATCAAATAACAAGCTACAAGCACTAGTTAAGTGACTTGAAAACCATGTTACCCAGGCCTGACGGTCCCCTCTAACTAAGGCCCTTCTTTACTTCCTGCTTCCCTTTCCTTCTATCTAAGGAATGGGATTTGGTCTCTAAGGGCTTGTGTATGTCTTGAGTGGGTGGGTTGGTATTAGTATATCACTATGACATCACTGGCCATGGTCAGTCTTGATCTAAACCTGAAGTAGATTCTTATCAGGTCACTTAACCACATACTTTACAAAGGGACTATATCAATCTTGACCTCGGCACTCCATTCCACATGCTCTCCCCCTCATCCATTATTATCCATTCGTCACCTCACTACCGATTTCATGTTTCAATCATGTATCTTGGTTTACTAGTGCTTGTAAATCCTTTGGTTAGTTCTCAAACATATGAGTATTAATCCTTGGTGACAATTAATTAACTATCAGGCCCATGGACTCCTAGGTTGAAGATGTGCAAGGGCAAATAAGGCTGGAGCCTACTATGGGGAGGACCCACTTGCATATCCTTTGGTTCTGCTTGTTAATCTCCTTCTCCTTTGGTATAATATGGCAACCATTTCTATGCTGACCATCGTGAGGCTCTCCATCACCTAAGCTTCATATTATGATGTTCTCCTAAATTTGACTCTTCTTTTGGAACTAACATTCCTTTCTCTTTGTTTCATGCTATTCTTGGGTCTCTACGCTTTCAAATGACTCCAATTTTATGCTAAAATTCATAGATTTGGGTCTTTAATTCATCGGTCAATGGTGGTCAACATAGTTGAATAGCTGCATTGACGTGGCCTCGTATACACATCCACCTACGTTTATGTAGCCCTGTTTATGTGGCCCCATTGATGCAATGCCCAAGCGACTATATATATGCACGTCGTGCCTTTGACTTTTGTCCTTTTGTTCATAATGCTAGGGGATTTTTTTAATTTTTCTACATCCAATCTCCTTCTCAAGCACCTAACCTTCCTATTGTTTGTTCCCATCCAACCGTTCTGTCATCCTTTAGCTACTGGAGGTATGCTCTGCATCGTGGGGGGCCCATGATCGATTATGGCTTAGGGTTAGGGTTAATCAAAAATGCCTCTCAGGGTTAATCAAAGAGTTATTTTTAACTCATCATAATAATCAAAGTATTAGTTTTAATTCAACATCACTCAAGATGCACGTGTCACTATCATAGCCTAGCCCTACCATCATGGGAAGGTATATTATTGCCATTTTGGGCAACACACACACATACATTTTAATTCATGGTTATGCTATGCTTGTAGATGGCACCAAAACCAAGGCGTCCAAGGGAGGAAGCACCATCATAACCTCGAGAGAAGTGATCTAGAACTAGAAGGGAATGGAGCACATGACCTTAGGAGTACGCAGAGGGCTCACATGCAACTAGCCCTCTCCATAAGAAACCCGATGTGGAATTTGTTTGTTAGATTCCTAAAGAAGAGGTTCCCACAGAATAATCATGTGGGGACGAGACTCCAGCAAAAGTGTCATAGCTTAAGGTCACCTTGACCAGGGCCTACCTTGATGCTATCAAGCTGAAAGAACTGCAACAAATAGTCCTTTAAGAATTAAACTTCAAACCATTCCTAGAAAGTATGCCAGAAGAAGTTAGAACTTAGCTGCAAAATTCTTCCATGTGGCCAATCATCACGTCTAGTAGTGAGTGGAATTTGGGGGAAACCTATCTCTTCTAGACAAATTGGCAACCAGGGTCATGAGTAAGAATCAAAGACATCCATGTGTCTTACTCTATAGAGGCAATCATGCAAGCTCTTAGGTTACCTAAGACCAGGGTTGATGTGGCAGAAATTTTAAAACAAGTAGACCCCAAGGTGAAAGTGAAGTGGACCAGGGGTTGTTATGGGGTAGACCATAAGGAGTTAAGCACATTGACCACTACAGAAAGAGTTTACTCTAAAATTGTATCTTACCACTTAAATCCAATGGTAAGACCTAGCAAAATCACCACCTTCTCTATTCGTGCATGTGCCACTTTAAGTGGAAAATTTCCTATCAACCTTCCATAGTTACTCCTCTTGGAAATTGAGAAACAGTTCATGGAAAATGAACGTGGAAGACAAGCTTTATCCTTTCCCTGTTTGATCAGAAAATTGTGCAAACAGGCAAGGATAACATGATATGCCAATGACACACTCCGTCGTGCCCCAATTGCCTCATGGTGTGAAATGATAAAAGATAAAACACCGATCACAACAAAAATGGAGGAAGAACAACATCCACCTCCACTATCTGCACAAGCCATAGGGTCAAACTCGTGCATGGTCGCAAAGCACATACGTGAGATCTGATAGTCACTCCTATGCCAACAGGAGAAACAAGCAGAAACCAGCAGTGGTGGAAACCCTTCTATGTATCGTCCTACCTTGAGCCATCTAGAACAAGTGGCTTGATCTGTGAGATTGCTGGAGAGGGCAGGGCTGATGCTTTCGACCACGCAAACACAAGTGCCCACAAGAACAAACCCTAGCGCTTGAGAAGTAACAGTGTCAATGACCCAACAATTATTTCCAAAAATTTCAAAAAATGCTGCTACTTTCTCAGTGTGCTTGGAGAAAGGTAAAGGGGCAACTATCCTGGTAATGTAGCACCAAGGACAGGAAGTCATAGTAGAAGTGGTTGTCGATACAATCGCCATAGCTCTCAATGCATCTATGATGCCTATATCAGATGTATATGGGCTTAGAGATGTGCAGATGTTTGCATGTACTTAGAGTGGCAAACTTAATGTAGCACAACATGAAGAATTTTTGGAACAACTAGTAGGAATCATGCAACCACTTTTAGATGTCTTTGACCTTCCAGACAACATCATCTCAACTCAGTCAGAGCTAGCTACTCTTGATGAAGGGCAAGTGCCTAATCCTAAAGGGGCAACTGGAAGCAGCTTAGATGGACAATCAATGCTTATTCACAAAAATTTCCCAACTGAGGGTCCAACTTTCTGATCTGATTACACTCAATAGTAAAGTCACCAAAGATGAAACTTTTCACAACTTCAAACCAAGCTTCAAAAGGTCAAGTACAAGCGTGAGTCAGTGATCTTCAACAAGTTCTTAGTGGAAGCTCATTCTTATTATCTAAACAAGGACTTGGCAGAGGTCTGTCAAGAGAATGTTGCATTGACCGTAGAAGTTCATCACCTATGCAATGTTGGTCGCGAAAATCAACAAGTGAAGGATTTTATCCGCCAACAGCAAGAGGAGCTAGCTAGGGTAAACACCGATGTGAGAAGATTGGCTACCAAAAATCTCAATATGTCAATGGAGGATGCCCAAGCCCTATGACAGAAGACAGCCATTAAAATCACCACTTGGAGGAATGAGGCCCTCAAGTTTGAATGAGTGAAAAATCACTACAAGGACTAAGTGGGATTGCAAAAAGAAATTAACAAAAAAGAAATCCAAGTCGCAAAGGCTAAGATGAATCAAGCCCTCCAACAGCTCAAGGAAGGAGGCAAGGTATCGCAACCCATCTTTGATGAATTAAATGCCTACAACCAAGCTAAGATTCTTCTCAAGGAATTGCAAATTGAAGAAATAATAGAATGTGTGGAACTAGCCAACCTTCGTTATGCAAACCTAGCCATGCTTACAACTGGGAGGCCGTGGTCAGACCTTGAGAAGTAAGTGGCCACCTCATATTCTTTATACAAGGGCAAGTTCAAGATGCATAAAAAGACAAAGCAAAAGTTGGAAATAGCAAATGTGGAACTTGAAGTTCTTCACACCTGCTTTAAAGGGCAACGCTCTGTTTTGGAGAACTTAGCCCAACGAATGAATGACTACTAACAGCTACAAGCATTAGTCCATGTGTTTGATATTGAACGAAAATAGTTTGTAGCCTGGTTTGTCAATTTAAAGGAGTTCTTCCCTACACTTTCATGTCTTTGGGATTTTCCTATTTTGACACACATTGACAAAGTTTCTTCGACTATGAATGACCCCAAGAGTAAAGAAGATAAAATAAGGGCTCTATTGAAGGCTTTCCAATTGCCTTTGGAAGTTGCAACAACCACAAGACAACCACAACCACCACCACATGCACCTAAAGCTAGTGAGGGCCTATCAGAACCACCACCACCAAGAACTATATGATCCTCTTTAGCAACTTCAACATTTTGGTAGGGTTGTGAGTCCATTATTGTCAAGGTGTTCAATTTTTTTGTCCACGAACACCACAGTTTTGTAATTTCCTTCCATACACTCGGGCACTTGGTGTGTTGCTAGCGTCAATGTGTGTATTGATATGTTTTGTGATGTGTGTCGCTAGTAACCTCATACTTTCCAAATTGTAACAAACTTGAGGATACGTTTTCACTCAGTCGTGGGGGTATGATGAAGCATCCAATCCACTGCATCAACAAGGCCACATCGACATGACCCTATCGATGCATCTTTCTAGGCATTGATGTGGCCTCATCAACACAGAGTTCATTTTCTAGCTATAAATATGCATGCACCCATTGCATTTATGACACCTTTTGTTCAAGTTGTAGTGAAGCTCTTGTAGTTTGTTTTCGTAGGAGTTGGATTATTTTCTTAGCACCCGTAGACATAGTTCGAAGAGTGTATGGCTCTTTATTCAAGCGCTAATGTACCTGAGCCCATTGGCATGAACAGCAATAAAGATGAGCTTTTTGAACATTCCTTGCAGCGTTTGAACTAGATTACTTACGTATTAATATTTTAATACTTTAATAATTTTAATGCTTTTGTTATCACACTTTAATAATTTTAATGCTTTTGTTATCACTTTATAGTTACAATATGTTTTAGTAATCCACAAAAAAACATAAGCACAACCACCTTGAACATATGTCTAACACTTGGCAACCCAGTGACGTTTAACATCTAGCAACCCAATAGTGATTAGGACATGCTTGTGATGTGCATGAATGGTGGGACCAATTGCTTATGCTAGGGATAGTCAAGCGATAGCATAGTGAAATCTTAAATTATCTAGCCTTTTACTCCCGATATTCAAAGAATTAGCTATTACAGATAAAAGGAAACATATAAAAATCATATGCCTTAATCTCACTTAACCATCATTCTAGAATGTCACAAGTGAGGTTGAGAGGACAACGACTACTTTAACTAGGATTTTGATGGCTAGAATACTGTGTAAGTGCTCATAGTCTTCAGAATCCAACTGGATCACGCATGAACACTCACGATTCATATGGTTGAGCATAGGGGTACCTCACCACTCATCATACACCATACCATCCCAAATCGAATGGACAAGCTGAAGTTACTAATAGAGAAATTACATGCATACTAACTAGAACCATTAGTAGGTATAGGAAGGATTGGATCACTAATAAATATGATGATGCCATTGTAAAAATTAAAGAGGGGATGGTTTCATATTCAGTAAAAACCATAGTAAGAGCATTGAATTTGCTGAACATTAGTGCTATCATAGCTTATATCTCCATACAGTTAGATACAAATTTTCAAAATCTTTGATTAGGAAGGGCATATTGAACCAACAACAAAGAAGATAATGAGATGACCACTATTGAACAATCTATTTCAAGATTGATACTTACCATATTTATCCCATTGATGAGTGACAAGTATACCCTACACCCAACCATATGAATCACTAGTGTTCACTCAATAATCCGATTCAATTTCGTAGAATTTAGCCCTCTAAGTATACCAATTTCTAGGAGGTGAATCTAACCATTGCAATCATTGTCTTCTTAGTTCCACTTGTGGAGTGTAAGTGTATGGTTAAGTGTAACTAAGGCATCTGATTTTTATCATTAAGCCTTTTATGGTTTAATCACCTAAGTGCTGGAAACAAGGTAAATTTAATATGTAATTAATCTAATTAATCTAATAACTAACTAGCACTTAACTAATCATAACATAAGCATCCATTCCCACTTTCTATACACATCCTAAACATGTTAAGTACCACTGGGTTACCAAGCATTAAGCACTATTGGGATTACCTAGCATTAAACATATGCTCGAAGTGGTCATGCTTATGTTTACTATTTAGCCAATACTAATTAATTACTTAGAAAAATTAAAGTAAATTACATGAATATTAATTGCATAAGTAAAACATTAATCTATTCCAAGTGCTACAAGGTTTGATCAGAAAAGCTCATCTTATTACTATTCACACTATCATGCTCTAGTACACCAATGCTTGAATAAAGATCCATACACTTCTTTGACTTCTACTGTGGGCACTCATAAAATATTATAGCTCTAGAGAAAACAAACTACAAGAGCTTCACTACAACTAAGGAATGGAATGAATGAATCATGTGCCCAAGTGTTGTATTTATAGCCAAGCATGCATCCACAATATTTAATATCCAATATCATAGCATAGGCTACAATATTAGGGCTCCAATATTAGTGATCTAATATTGGGGCCCAAAACAATATGATTCATCATACCCCCACAACTAAATGAATACTCATCCTTGAGTGAAAAAAAGGAGGAACAAGTTCTTTACAAAATATTGAAAAGGTATGGGATTATTGACTAACAAACTAACCAGACCAAATAAATAGATGGTGAGTTCCCAAGTTTATGGATTTACAATCTTTTACAAAATTTGGTATTAATGACAAAAAAATTAAACACCATGATAAAAATTAGCACCCAAACCCCTCTAGTTACTTGGAGATGAAGGAGAAGATTAAGTGGTCCCAAAGAGATTCCATTGCATGGGCTTTTGTTGCCTGTTCCTAGGTTATTTAGGTTGTTATCCTGTCCAACTCAAGGCCACTTGTCCCTCAATTGGGATAGTCCCACTTCTAGTTCATGGTTTCCTTTTTGTGTCATCTATGATCACCACAGAATCAAGAATTAGTGTGTGATGTGTAACTGATAGCATTTAGGCACCTTGTCTCTTTAGGCAATTACACTTGGCTAAGTTGTGATCATGGCAGATTAATTATTTTAATATTATTTGATCTCTATGGCTACAAAAGTTCATTAGAAAGGTTTAACCTCATAAATTGATTACTTTAAATTTAATTCATCAATTAAACCTTTATTGGAGTTAGAAAAATTTCAAAAAAAGTTCTAGTGGCCCCCATGACATAGAGCGTACCTCCAGTAGTGATAAGATTGAAAAATGGGGTAAATCGAACAAGGGTTTGAAGGTTATGGGCTCTAGAAGGTTCTGGGCTTTGAAAATTTCAACATTAAGGGAAAAACAAAGAGCTTTAACACAACTTAAAGTTCTTAGAGAGCCAAAAGCCATGAACATGATGATATGCATGAAGAGGGTTAACTAATTCACCAAAAAAGGGTTTTTCATTAGAGAAAATTATAAAGGAGTGCACAATTGGATGTCACTGATGGCATGTACAAAGGATTTGATTGTGAAAATGCCTAAGAATAAAGAACTTAACTAGCCCAACCAAGACGTATGCAAGTGGATCCTCCCCAAAGAAGGCACATGCCCTTAATGCCCTTACACGCCTTCAAACCAAGGAGTCTGTGGGCTCCATGGTTGATTAATGGTTGCGAAAAGTTAAGGACTAAATCCCTTAAGAACCTACCTAAGAATTTTGACACATCAAACTAGGACATCAAAAAAAACCATGAAAAACTAATAGTGAGGTGAATTATAAAAAGTAATAGCGGATGATAGAGAAGGTGGAATAAACTCCTGAATCATGGTCACATGAAGTCCCTTGTGAATTTCACGATTAAGATGATCTAATAAAGTCCATTTTTACTACAGATCAAATCCAACCACTTCCACTAACTTTGCATCAATACTCTACAACCAATCCACCCTCTCAAGACATAAGAATGCTCCCACAGATTATTCACCATTCCTAAAAGAGAAGAAAAGAGAAGTAGCAAATAAGAACAAGCCTTAGTTAGAGGGGGCCTTCAAGCATGGATAACATTTTTTTCTAGTCCCATAATAGTTCTTATAGTGTGTTATTGAGTCTAAGGGGTGTGCTTTGAATTCCCATCATACATTTTTTTTTTTGATGTTTTATATTTTTAGGATTTTTGGATGGGAACCACACCAAGCAAAGACTTTAACTTCTTATTATTAGTTAACAAAAAAATGGAAAAGGACTCATGAAAACACCCATGCACTCAATAGGGTAGGTAAATACAAAGAGCATTGAATCCCCTTGAATTCACACCCTTATCAATTCATTTAATCTTTCTCAAGTTTGGAAACTGCCAAGGTCACAAGTTTGTTAAAATTTTTATTAAGGAAGGGAACTTCATATTTTCAAAACAAGGAATATCATAGATTTTTTGGATGGGTGGATGATGTGGACTCACTCCCTATTTCATGAAAAAGAAGGCATGCCTTAGTTATCAATACCAAAATTCAAAGATAGAATCTAGACATTAGCAATCAAAAACAATAAGTGCAAACCACCATTAATAACAGCATTATGTCCTATTGGTGATAAAAAAAGTGAAACATTAGAAAAATTCAAAGTAAATGAAGTAAAATATAGAAGAAATTATAAAATATGTAAGAAAGAGACAAATGTACTAAAAATGTTGTAAAACAAAAAATGGTATAAAACAAAAAGATGTAAAAACAAAAAAGTGTAAAAACTGAGAAGCCACTTTGTATGATTAGAATGGATGGCCATCTTCCTCATGATTAAATTAAAAGGAGGAGATCCAAAATACTGAGCATGCTTGTCCATTTGAGGAGGTGTTGCAGTCACTAGCTCTCTTAGGCTCATAGAAAGGTTTGATTTGTTGCATGTTAACTAGCAATTTCTTATTTGGGCTTTCAAGTTTGTATATCAACATGGCCCCAAAAGGAAAGGTGTCATAGATGATGCAAGGCCCTTTCCACAATGTTTTAAACTTAGTTCTTTGTGGTACATGTGTGGGGTTCTAATAAAAAACCTTGTCTCCCAGTTGAAATTTTACCTTCCTTATTTTAAGGTCATGGCATTGCTTGTTAAATGCCTTGGGTAATTTTTTAGATGACACAGTTGCCAATTGATTCTCATCTAGCAAGTTAAGGTTCATTAATCTTTCTTTTTATGGTAGACTTGGGTCAAGGTCAAGGTTACAAGCTGTTGAAAATGTACGGAGCTTATGCTGAATAGGAAGAGTTGGCAATTTTTCATACACCAACTCATAGGAAGAATATCCTATAGGGAGTTTCTATGTGGAGTAGTAAGCTCAAAGGGCATTGTTGAGTTTTGTGCTCTAGTCTCCTATATTTGCTAATTATTCTTATTAAGATCTTAGTGATTTACCTATTTGTTACCTTAGCTTAATTATTGGCTTGGGATGGTAGGATGTTGTTAACTTATGTTCAACCCCCAGGCATTACATGAGTTTCTGAAAGGTGGTGCCTGTAAAGTGTGTACCATTATTAGAAATAAGTATACATCGGACACAAAACTTGTTGACAACATTTTGTTGTACAAATTGAGTAGTTGTCGAAGATGTACAATCAATGATGGTTGCTTCCTCTACCCATTTCATATAAATAGTTAACATCGACTATGATGTATGCCTTTCCATTTGACATGGATGTGATGGGACTCATGAAGTTAATGCCCAAATGTCAAAGGATTCTAATGGTTGGATCCACTATTAAGGATCCTCCATACAAGCAGTCATTCCACCATCACATTGGTAGCATTCACAACAGTGGAGGAATTGGTGAGCATCCCTGAAGAGTATTGGCCAATAATATCCTACCATCAAAATCTTAATGGTCATGCATCTCCTAGTATAGTGGCCTCCACAAGGATCCTCATGAACATCTTGGAGAATGTGTAGTTGATCAACATCGAGGACACATCAGTGAACCAGGCTAGCAGCACACTCCTTGTAAAGGTGTCTGTTGATCTCCATGAAGCATTTCATCTAGTGAAGAAACTATTGTTTCTTCCTATGGTCCAACTCTTGTGGAATCTCCTAAGTGAGAAGATAGGTGAGAATACCATTGTACTAGTTAAGCTTATTAGGCACTTGTTCATTTATGGCACCAACAAATAGGAGGTCATTAAAAAATTGATCAAAAAGTGGGCTCTCCTACTTTTTGTTATCCCATCTAAACCAAGACAAGTGGTTAGCAATCATGTTCTTAATTTTCTTTTAATCTACCATTGTAAGATCAAATTTTTGCAAGATCACAAGCCACCTTATGATATGGGGACTCACCATTGATTTGTTCATCAGGAACTAGATTGCACTGTGGTTTGTGTGCATGAACACCTTGTACCTAAGCACATAGTGCCTAAATTTCTCCAAGGTATACACCACTACCATCAATTATTTTTTATTATGGTGTAATGAAAATGTGCACCCCTAATGCTTTAGCTCATGCAATGGATGTAGTAAGGATGTTTCTAATTATCCAACTACATGAGCATAGCTCCCAAGGCATAATTTGATGCATCTTTCATGATGTGGAATTACTTGGACCAATCAAGTGCTTGTAGAATTGGAGTTTTCACAAGTTTCTTCTTGAGATGCTGGAATGCATTCTCACATCCCTCAGTTTAGACAAATGTAGCATCCTACTTTATTAACTCCACCAATAGTTTAACGATCTTAGAAAAATTCTCTATCAATTGTTGATAGTAACCAGTGTGAGTAAGGAATGACTGGGCATCTTTGATAGCTTTTGGTTGGTAGGTAATTCCTTGGATAACCCTTATTTTTTCAAGGTCCACCTCAATCCCTTTTATAGATATTGTATGTTCTAAAATAATGCCTTCATAAACCATCAGATGGCTCTTTTTCCAATTGAGCCAAAGGTTTTTCTCCACACACCTTTTTACCCCTTACTTAAGATGGTCTAGGGCTTGCTCAAATGTAGCTTCATAGGTGTAAAATTCATCCATGAAGACTTCCACCCCACTACTAATCTCCTATTGAAAGATGCTTAGGACAAGGCATTGGAAAGTGGCAGGGGCATTTCATAGACTAAATGGCATCTTTTTGTATGCAAAAGTCTCCTAGGGACTTGTGAATGTTATTTTGGCCTGATTCTCTGGTGCAACCTGAATTTGGTTATAGCCACTATAGCCATCCAGAAAGCTATAATAACAATGCCCAACAATGGTATCCAACACCTAGTCCACAAATGGCAAAGGGAAATGATCTTTGTAAGTTACCATGTTCAACAGCCTAAAGTCCATATAGATCCTTCATTTGCCATCTCTCTTTGGCACTATCACAAGTAACCCACTCGCTATCCACAATAGGATAGATGAACCCCACCTTGAGGATTTGTTTAATCTCCTCCTCAATGATCTTCTTGAGTTTTAGATTCAACCATCATTGTGACTACCTCTTTGGCTTCATGGAAAGATCTATATATATGCCGTGCTAGCATATCCTAGGATCAATCCCAATGAGTTCAACATATGATCAAGCGAAGGCTATTGGCCATTTTTTAACCACCTTCAAAAGCTTCTCTTTTTGTTCAAGAGCAAGGTTAGCATTGATTATCATCAACTTTCCATTATTCAAAAAATCATATTCCATGTTGATAAGTAGAGTTTTCAACACTAGGGGCTCTTGTTTAAATCTCTCATGGATTTTCAACTCTCCTCAATAAGTGTCATCAGGTTCATTGGAGAGTTGGCAATGGACCTGATCCATCTTGTTCATGGCTTCAATGTAGGCACTTGTCAAGCTCTTAGTTGGTTCCATGCAAATTGTTAAGCTACTACCAAGATCAATTGTCAACCACTGAGTACCCTCTTATTTTGTGGCTACTACATATAGGCACCTTTGAATTTCAGACACATATGCACACTATCTAGGTGTGATGTTTATACTTCTCATGGACCATAGTTTTTGCACATAGTTGCACCTTGTGTCACTGTACATGATGCATGGAACTTGCTTCTTCTTTATCTTTCCAAATTCATTTTCCTTAGAAATCTCCAAGGAAATGTTTCTTATACCCAGTCATGCATCAATGATGCTTAGCCAAGTCCTTCCCATGATGATTGGGAGGTCCCCCTTGCAGTTATCAACATGGATCACTAGGAAGTCTGTAAGATAAGACCACCCACAGATAGTTGTCATAATGTTCTCCATTGGCCCAAAAGGAACAGTGATGGACTGATCTACTAACTCAAGATGAATGTTACTCTTCTTGAGTGGATGCAGGTTCCAAACTTTGTACATCTAATGAAAAATTAGATTTAGAACAGAATCCAAATCTAGAAGAGCCTTACAAGGCTCATTTCTAGTGATTTGCAAAATGATAAGGGGATTCCCAGGATCAAATCTCTTTCTAGGAAGATGGCCAACCTTTATCTAATTAATTACAGCTTGGGTCAACATCACTAATATACACTTTTGGAGGCATTTGGTTTCAAGGGGACTCAAAGAATGTAAATGCAGAGGATGACGGAGAAGTATGGCTATCAACTACATATGTCTATGAGGGCTTTGTCAGACTATTGATTTAGAAGAATGGTCTTTTCTAGGATTTATTTTTCAAACCACTTAGCTAAGGAGCTGACTATAAGTTAACAACCTTGGCGATGTTGCATTGCTATGGCTTGGTTGGAATGTCACCCTACATTGATGGAGCATGTGGTAATTGAGTAGAGGGCAAAGGGACATGTGTAGAAGTATGAGAAGGATAATTAGGAAATGGGAATTCTCCTCTTGAAGATTGTGCTTTGTAGTACTCAGGAGGGTAGTAGTGATGTTGGAATGAAGCGTGACTAGAAGAGTCATGTGAAGAAATGGACTACTGAATATAGTACCCATATGGATCAAGTTGCCAGTAAGGTTATTGCTACCAATGACATCCCCCACAACTATGGGTGCTACCATTAATGGGACTACTCATAAGGTTCTAGTGGAGCTCCACTTAGATAATAGGCTTGTTGTTGGTGGAACTACTTAGGGTTGCCTTGAGGATAAGGTAACCTTATGGGTGCTTGCCTTCTCACCAATCTATGATTTAGAGCATATATCGTAGACTCCTACAAGTGTGAAATAATGAAACAACATCCCTTGGTATGTTTATAGTGGTAGATGTCACATCCACCATCATCATCTATTTCAAACTCCATAACCTCCTCTACTACAGCAACCTTACCCTTACCCCTTTGGTGGATACATTCAGCTTACTTCCTTCTCCTATGATCACGATCACTACTTTGTTCTTTGGATTCCTCTACTAGTTTCAAAGTGGTTTAGAACTTTTCATCCAAAGAGTACGACATTTTTTCTACCTTGGCTGAAATTTCAAAAATAGAATTTTAAATTAGCAAGGTTTTGCATTTCACCACCTCATCAAGTGGTTCCTCCTCCTCATTATCATAAAGCCATACTTCCCTTTTTTCTAATGGGAGGGTCTCAATTATACTTTTTTGCACTCTCCCTTTTTCTCAACTCTTCTTTAACTTCGAAAACCTACTCTATTATCCTTTGGACCTAATGGGCTCTAAGTTTTGAAAGTCTCCCTTGGGCATAAACCCTAAGAGTTCTTCTCGTTATCGTTCGAAGCTCATCTATGATATGGAAAAATTGCACCCTTTGAGAATACCCATGGCTAGGACATAGGTGTAAGAAAGAATAGTACCTACCCATGGCTGCATCCAAGGGTTCATGTGTTCCTTGTTTCCAACTTTGGATTTACTTTCTCAGATTAAATACTCGAGAGTACATTTAATACTTATCATTTAAGAGTTCAAGCATCATACTCCATCGATAGGTTGGTTTTGCCTCCAAAGATCGGTACCAGCTTTCAACTTCTTTAATGAGCATCCTTGGGAATAACTGCAACTTTTGTCATCTCTTCTCAACATTTGGCAAGGCACAAGCATCGTGAAAGACTTGAATATAATTTTTTGGATCTGAGTTGTATCCTCCTTTGAACTTGGGATATTGTTCATATCCAACTACTTGATTTTGCTATCTTTCAGATGCCTCATTGGGATTCTCATGGCCTCTATGATTTTTAGCATATTTCAAGTTGCAAGTAAATGCTCATCATAGTCATAGCCTCTGTGATGGCCATGATGCTTATGATTCCCTCTCGTGTTCCTTCTTTCATGGTGGTGAGCCTCCCTTGATTGCCCACAACTCTGGTCTCTACTAGCCTGATAGTCCCTACGATCATCTCTATCTCGTCGATCATATCCATCATGGTCACATCCTTTGCCGCTTCAGTCAGAGCCAAAGGAGGAAGAAGATGATGATGAAGGAGAAGAGGAAGGAGGACTAGCATCACCACAATACCCGTTGCTTCCTTTTCTTTGATTGCAACCACAATCATCATGTTTATCAACATCGTGATGCCTATCCTAGTTTCTACCTTCACTCCCATGTTTATCAACATCGTGATGCCTATCCTAGTTTCTGCCTTCACTCCCACCTTTAAATCCGCCGTGATCATGGAACCCATTCTTTCCTGAACTAGGATTGTTGAGAGTGGATTTCAAGTTTTGTTTTGGGTTACCCTAATGAAAGATAAGGAGAGGAAAGTCAATAAATTGAGAACCCCCGAGAAGGGATCCTCTCCATATTTCTAGCCTAGTAGGAACAAGGGGTTAGTGAACCATTTTCTCTTCGAAGCTTCATAACGAGCCTCCTATTGCTAATATTTTTTGTGTTGTGCCTCAATGAGATGATAATTCCAAGATTCATGATCCTACATAATGTATTCAACATGGATCCCCTGGATGCCCAACCTCATGAGAGTTTGGAACAACATTATAGAAACTAATCGATCGTGTGGCAACACAATGTTGCCCTCCTTGTTCCTCTACCACATATGTTTATCCTAACGTAGGTTGAATGTGAGATCTGGAATATACTCATTGGATGAGTATAGACCACTTTACATTACTAGGGCACTCACCATTTTGACCCATTGCACCTTTGATTGGAAGTATGCTTGAACAAAAATGGAGAATTAGCCCTTTCAGAAGAAGACATTTTAGTTGGAAAGAAAAATAGTGTGCTTTTAATATTATTATTATTCTTCATGATTGCAACTTTAAGGTTCCTTACAATGATTTTGAATGATATCACTAAGTCCTAGATTGTGCACATACCTAACTAAATTCCCTAGCAATGGTGCCAATGATGCGTGGGGAGTATACCCTATGGCCAACCATATGAATCACTAGCATTCACTTAACGATCTAGTCAAATTTCATAAACTTTAGCTCTCTAAGTACACTAGTTTCTAGGAGGTGAATCTAACTATTGCAATTGTTATCTTCTCAATTCTACTTGTGAAGTGCAAGTATATGGTTAAGTGTAACTAAGGCATTTGATTTTTATCATTTTGTCTTTTATGATTTAATCACCTAAGTGTTAGAAACAAAGTAAATTTAATATGTAATTAATCTAATTAATCTAGTAACTAACGAGCACTTAACTAATCCTAACATAAGCATTTGTTCCCACTTTCTATACACATCTTGAACACGTTATAGCACCACTGGGTTACCAAGCATTAAGTGTTATTGGGATTACCAAGTGTTAAACATATGCTCGAAATGGTTGTGGTTATGTTTGCTATTTAGCCAATATTAATTAATTACTTAGAAACATTAAAGTAAATTGCATGAATATTAATTGCATAAGGCAAACATTAATCTATTCCAAGTGTTGCAAGGTTTGATCAGAAAAGCTTGTCTTTATTGTTGTTCATACTATCGTGCTCAAGTACATTAGTGCTTGAATAAAGATCTATACACTTGTTTGACTCCTACTGCAAGCACTCAGAGAATATTCTAACTCTAGAGAAAACAAACTACAAGAGCTTCACTACAACTAAGGAATGAAATCGTTGAATCATGTGCCCAAGTTTTGTATTTATAGGCAAGCACGCATCCCATGATATTGGATATCTAATAACATAGCATGAGCTATGATATCAAGGATTCAATATCGAGGCCCAACAAAATACAATTCATGCACTACAAAGAGACTAAACAAAATTTCAACTTATGCTACCAAGGGAAGTTCCATTCTAATGGGTAAATATCAAGAAAACATGATCCACTTGATTTTTCTAAAGATACAAAGAAGATTTGAGAAAAAGACTTGAGGAAAACCCATGCTTCCATTTCTCCATTTAATAAGAAAGTTATGAAAAAAAGTTGGTATTCTAGAGTACACTAATGACACACCTAGAAAAGCCTAGAATGCATCTTATGCAAAAATCTTCAAGTCGGTGCTAGCAAAAAGTGATCAATCATACTGCTTTCATTTATTTTATGTCAAATATATAGCAATACATCTTTTTGTTATGCCTTTTCCCTTTTTGCAAAGAGTTCAAGAGGTTAAAATAAGAGAGTGTTTAGAGTTCAAGTTGTTGAACTAGATAACATTCCTATAGAAGCTTGAAAAGCATTGGGAGATACAGAAGTTTCATGGCTAACACAATTATTTAACAAATTTTTAAAGGATGGAGAAATGTCTAATAACTAAAGACGAAACATTACTGTTCCCATCTACAAAAATAAAGAAGATGCACAAAATTTTGTAAACTATAGAGGGATTAAGCTAATATGTCATACTCTGAAGCTTTGGAAAAGAGTCATAGAGCAACATCTTAAACTTGAATCAACAATATTAGAAAGTCAATTTGGATTTATACTAGGAAGATCTACTATAGAGGCTATTTTCTTGACATGACAATTGATAAAGAAATTTAGAAAACATAGATAGAATCTACATATGATTTTTCATAACTTAAAAAAAAAAAGCATATGACAAAGTGTCTATAGATATTATTTGGTGAAACTTGTAAAGGAAAAATATCCCTAATAAATATATTAAAGTGACATGTATAAAGGAGCTACCACTAAAATTAGAATAGCTTGTAAAACCACATATGATTTTGTAGTTATAGTAGGTTTATATCAAGAGTTTGCACATAGCATATATTTATTTGCCATTATTATGAATGACTTAACAAAGGAAATAGAAGATGTAATCCGTTGGTGTATGTTAGTTGCAAATGATATTATGTTGGTGGATATAGCTCCAAAAAATATTGCTTTTAAAATGGAGCATAATTTTATTTACACTAATAAACTAGATGTAGAACCTCACTATCTCTTAGCTACTATTTCAATTAAGTAATGGAATGCTATTAGCAAACTTCACTTAATTTCTCATCATCTTAGAATTGAAAGTGGAAGATGGATTCAACTCCCCCAAGAAGAGTTTATTTGTAAATTATGCAGATGAAGAGCCCCCTTGAAGATAAGTTACATATGTTTCTTTCATGTATTGTGACTACCCATTTGAGACAACATTATAATGTTACAACAAAAAAAATTGTATGATTTGTTTTTGATGCCCCATTGGTGCTTGGTCAATTTGTAGTGTCTATCTCTATGTTTCATGAAAGTGTAATATCGTAGATAATAAAGCTACATTTTCATTTTATTTAATTAATACAGTTTATAACTCCTATCTCATTACCGACTATGAAAACACGTGGATATGCAAGTTGAGATACACCTCACTAAAAAGTAGCTTTTTCCATGTAACCAAATAATAGCAACCGACCGGGAATCTAAAACAGTACGACGGTGTATATGAAAACACAAATAAGTTATCAATTTATCATCCAACGCAATTTATAACCGTAGATTGCAGGAACGAACAGGATTAGAAGCAGTTATCAACGAACACATGATATTTGCAAGTCACTGCTTATTCGTTGAGAGGAGGTGGAAACAAAGCTGATCAGAAAAAATGAAAATGATCGAGAAAACAAAGCAATCGAGAAAAGTTTATAATTATGATGAAAATGATCCGTACCAAGTACCAAAGGAAACCCACCATATTCATGAAAGACAACGACATATCATACGTATCTGTGATCATCCTGTTCGGAACAACAACGCCAGCCAAGCAACGGGACGTATGCAGACCATTGACAGAGAATTACAGATCCACAACAACAACGTTACGCCCATCATAGATTGCCACTATCATTACTATACGACATTACCCGAGCTACTTTAGCGTCTCAACTTAATCATATTCTACTAAAAACTTGTTGCCATTCGTCCTTTGCAAAGATCAAATATAGAAACTATAGATGGAAAATCGGAGAGAAATAGTATATTGATGATTCAACAGCCACCGCCTGAAACAAAATGTTGCTACAGGATAGACGACACCAGCCATCCTGGCGGCCGGAAAAAAAGAGAGAGTCAGTGCAGTGCTTTTGGGTTAGGCTAAACACTTCCAATGCAATGTACATTTACGGTAATGGAGGTGCAGATCTACTGAAATCAATGGCATCCCAGCAGAGATTGGTGGGAAGTGGAGGCAGAGCCAAGAACGGAGGTGAGATTTTGGAAAAAGGCCTCGTCGCAGGGGATGATAACCCCAAAGGAGTGATCAAATCCGAACTCGTCGGCAGATTGTTGCAGAAGATTTCTGAACACAGAGTGATTTAAATAAGACGTGGGAATGACGAATCTGCTTCTGTGGCTTCCCACGTACACTGCACAGTGGCCCTTTGGCACGTCTCTCATACATTTTTCGGAATTTCTTAACGCCATGAATCTTCGCGTATTCACTCTGTCTGCAATTTTGGACACTGTTTTTCTAACGATGCCGCTGTATTTTGCCATGATTTCTGTGCAAAGCAAAGATATCAGCGGTAGCCAGAGGGTGCAAAGATACTACTAGTGGTATAGCAAGCTACGAGTGCTGCGCTGTGATGAATCCCACCAGGATACGAAGATAGGTTTATATAAAGAGAAAGGAAATAAGAAACGAGAGATGAGACAAAACAAAGGGGAGTAGGCCGGAGGCAGACCATGTGAGATGGATATGCTGATCAGACATGCGTATTTAAATTTCTGACTGTAAGGTTCTTTGCAGAAAGTCTGTCGGTTGTTATTGAGTGGTGGATTTATCATTGCACGTTGGATGATTTAATTTCGCAATGGTACAATTTCGAAACCTCTCCACTCTCAACTCTCATCAACTCAAGCATAATGTATTAAGAATCAAATGATTGTGCAGACGCATTTTTGGCAGTCGTTCAAATGTCACGGGAGACTGTGTGAGCGCAGCAAATATATCAAGAACTTGTGCTCTTCCATGGGCACTCGGCTCGGCAGGGACTCATGCGGTTGGTTCACCCACATGGTCTGCACTAAAGCTTTCACATTCACTCATTCACCTTGCTCTTGCTCTGTATGATACGTGGTGAACAACACATATGGCTACAATCTGAAATTTTTTATCTGCTTGCCTTGTTTTCGGCTACGGATGTCGTGCAATCATGTCTTACATATTATGATCATGTTGATGAAAGGAGGTGCGGGATTGTAAAATTGAAAAACAGAACATGGTCATTGTCATTGTACATCCACATTGCAATATTACAATAATTGTCTCTTGCATGGAAAACTTTTTTTTTATTTTTAAAAGTAAAAACGACGTTGTTATGATCTTAGCAACGAATGGCAATGGTATGGTTAGTTCAAAAATAAAATAATTTTTAGTAGGGAGGTTGTAGGTTACAAGTGTGGCAAGGAAGTTGCTTTGTGGTAGAATAGTTTTATAGTAGGTCACATCTACTTTTGTGGTAGGAGTTATACTACCAACTTCCAATATGCTTGCATTAGGAAAAAATGCTAATCTAATTTTAATTTTACAAATAAAGGTTCAAAGACTTCAAAAGTCAAGTCCTATTTAAAATATCACATTTTCTTAAATAAGTTACCTTGTGGTGAAAAAATTTTATAATAGGTAACATCTACCCTCTTTGTTTAGGAATTGTGCTACTAGCTTAGAGTCTTTGTATCTTAAACAAGTAATGATCTAATTGTAACTTTAAAAATAAAAGTTTCTTTTTTTCTTTCTTTTTTTTTTCTTTTTTTTTCTTTTTTCGGTTGTTGGAGAAATCACACAATTTTTGCAATAAAGTCATCATCATCATCATCATCATTATCATCCTAGCTTTGTCCCAACCAAATGGGATTGGGTACATGAGTTCTTTTTCACCATTTGCTTTTATGAAGAGCAAGGTATTTATTTATTCACATATTCTTTACATCATCTTCAATTACTTATTCCCATGTCTTTTTTGACCTTCCTTTTAGTGGCTTTCCTAGAACAGTGATGTAACAACCTTTTTTTATAGGCTCATTATCTAATCTTCTTTGCACATGTCCAACCTAGTAAGCAATAGAACTACTCTGCAAACATCCAACCATCATGAAGAATCATAACCTTATTCCAACAAAGTATATGATATTCATAAGTGAAAACAAGTCAAGATAGAACACAAAAATATTTATGAAGGTTATAACATATAATGTGCTTGCAATATGTTTCGGTAGTAAAAGGAAATATCCTACACGTCCACCTTGAGCCTTAGACTAATATGAGTACCAATAATTACATGTACTCCAATAATTATGTGTGTTAGTTCCCAAAATATTTGTAATATAGGTACACCCCAAGATATATAGTTCAATTAGAATTTTATAACTCAACATTGTCTACAAGAATTGAACCTAAAAGTTAGAGCTTTAAAATCAAGAGTCTTTACTATAGGCTAACACATTATAGGTGTTTAATAGTAATGAAAAACATAGAATATATCAATAAAATCATAGCTAAATACTTTAAATATCTACTTTGAGTTTTGGCTTAGTAATTCTAGGTCTTAGTGGACATATGTAAAAAATTTCAATTTCATTTTTATCCTTAGTGGTTGCAAATGAAGGGTTATTAAGTAAAGTACATGATAGTTAATCAATTGGTTAGCTCACATTACCTTACACCAAAATGTGCCAAGTTCAAAGCCCATTACCTACATTGAAAGCAACATGTGCTAGTTTGGGTGCATTGTTCCATGCATGTTCTTAATTATTTTCTTGGCCTAAAAAAATTACAAGTATTTATATTAAAATTTTAAATAATCCTATAACTTAAGAAAAATTTAATAAGTTATTTTCATAATTAAAACTAAGAAAGCACTAGGTCTTGATAGTTTTCTAATATATTGAAATTGATAATTGTAATATCTCACTTATGTCTACTGTGCTCAAATGCAGGACATGATGGAAAACTATGATCTTCATCTTTAATGCTATTTTAATTACACAATCAACATATTCATTCTTCACAAGAAATTTTGAGCTCACCATCTATCTATTTCAAGTCACAAATAATGTGATCATATTCATGATGAGAGCTTGCAATAAAAGAAGCATAAACTAATAGGTTGTAAATGTAGTCTGAAATAGACTATCAAACCTAATTGTATACCACAAAAAAATGATAATTTAATTATAATGATTACATCATATTACTTTAGAAAAAATTACATCTTATGTCAATCACACATAAGAACATTACATGTATCTTAGGCCATTTTTTGAACATATACATTTGGCAAAGATGATAAAATAAGGTAGATGATGATTGATGGGATGTGATATCGCATGGGCCACGATATCACGTATGCGATATCGCAGTGCATCGTCAAATCTATAAATAAGAGTAAGCTCTCCCTTGTTTCTCATTCTAGGCCTAGACCGTAGCGAAACTTTGGCAATTTTACCTCTCCAGAGATAGAATAATTTCCATGTGCCCATAGTAGGAGCTCCAAAGTGAACAGATCTTTATTCAAGCAAATATTGTACCTGAACACATGTTTGTGTATGGAAATAAAGAGAAACTTCTTGGATAAACCTTGCAATGCATGGAATACGCTAAATAGGATTTTATTTACTATTATTTATTGTTTATCATTTACATGTTTTATTAGTTGATTAAATCTCTCTCAACCCTTCTATCCTAGTTAAGTGCATTCAGTATGACCACTTCGAGCACATGCATTATGCTTGGTGATCCCAGCAACTACTAGCGTTTGGTAACCAAGGTTGCATTGGTTCAGGGTGTGAATGGTAAGTGGGAACGGATACTGATGCTAGGTTAATTAAGGCTTAGTTAGCTAGTTAAAGTTAGTTAATTAGTCTCTTCACCCTTCACCTTGTCAGCATAGGAGATAAAATAGAAAAGACATAAAAATCATATACCTTAGACTTACTTAACCATACAACAATGACAATTACAAGTAAGTCTGGGAAGACAACGAATGATTAACCTTAAGTGTTCCATAAGGCGTGTAGGCACTTAGTCTACAGAATTCGACCGGATCGTGCGTGCTACGCTCGTATTCATATGGTTGAGTGTAGGGGTACCTCGCCACTCATCAATGATGTTAGTAAAAAAGATAGAATTAACAATTCTCTTATTAAATGAAGTTTAGGACTAGTAACTATAGATGAAAAGATTAAGGAAAGTTATCTTAGATGGTTACGTTATGTGTATAGAAGGCTAGAAAGCACCTCTATTAGAAAAGATTATTTAATGAAAGTATAGGAAATATAATAAAAGACATCAAAATAGAGTTGGTATGCATAAATAAAGAAAGATATCCAAAATATAGGAATTAATGTTAATTTAGCTTTTAACAAAGGCAAATAGAGGAAACATCTTATCCATTTGAACAAATGTAAATGGGATGAGGATTGGATGATGATGATAAGAGGTAGCTTAGTTGGTTATCTTGTTGTCAACAAGTATTTGTGCGAAAGATGCTGGTTCAAGCCACACTTGAGATACCTTTATATTCTATGAAAGTTTTTCCAAAGTAACATTTTGGCTCTATGTCCTAGGTTACATATGACCAAGTAGTTTTAGGTTTCAACATCACCCAATATTAACTATTTTACATAACCTCTTCCAAAGTATCTTTGATCTTCATGCTAGATTTATTAAGGAATTATGTTGTTTTTAGGAGATTTCTCCTAGAAATTCAAATTTATTTCAAGCCTTCCATGTTTTCTTGTAAACATTGAGTGAATTTTGCACTAATTATTTACATGCAAGCCTTCTCATGCTTAGAACCTATTATTTGGAAACTATTGAACACTTATATAAGTTAGAAATAAGTTTAGTTGTTTTAGATAAGAGAAATGAGGGTTTTAAGTATTTATCATTGTAAAGTCATGATGGTCCATATATTTTTCTCATACATGTATAATTTCTTTATTGTTGTGGTCTCTATAATTTTTGAGTCCACGTCATAGATCATGAAGTTTGAGGCACTCTATTAAATCAAGTTAATTTCTATGTAGTTTGCATGGTTTTTGTTTGATCATGACCCTCATTATGATTATGATCCAACTGCAAAATCATAGGAAAAGTCTTTACATATGTAACTACTACTTGTTGCAATAATTATTTTTTCTAAAGAATGAAAATAATGAATAATATATGGTTAAGGACTTTGATGTTAAGGTGACAGTTAGCTGCAGAAAATCATCGTAAATTCATTTGGTTAAGTTAAGTGGTTATGATAAAAGTTGCTTGTATGTGGTAAGGAAGCATATAGTCAAAGTCAGCGAACATATAGTCAAAAGTTTCAGAATCGGGTACTTTCAAAGATAAAGGGAAGTACCAAGATGATAATGATGCTGAGTGTTAATGATAACCACGATGATACATGAGCCGTATCACACGGTGCTCAGAGCCAAAGGCCATGGCATGCCATGCAAATACGGAAGGTATGTGTCCACGTGTTGAACGATGGTTGGTTAACAAGGAGGAGAAGCTCCTCGTGGCCTGCTGCCATGCCAAGGAAGAGCCAGACTGCACACGCGTCATGGGTGTTAGTCGTTTATGGCCATGGGTCACGGGCATGGCCTACAAAGCATGCATGCATGTCATCATCCATTCCCCATGTCGCGGCACCAATTTTGTTGGCGTGCCACAAGACGCCTACGTTTTTTTGTTCGTGTGCCACACGACACACAACAAACATAGACAGTACACTAAATTTGTTGGTGTACCACAAAACAAGACGCAAGCCACCATAGCATAGCGTCGTCACGTATTCGCCCACATCAGATAGATCATACATACATGTATGCCCTCCACAAAATAACATCGTACACTGCTACTGCTACTCTCCTTGTTGTTGGCGTGCCGTAGGCCAAGCCTCAAGATAACAACACGCTACGCCAGCCACTCTTTCTTATATCATCTAATAATACTACACGTGCATATTCATATATAAACCTAATGAAATATTCTGTTTCACATTTGCACTGCTACAGGTATTTCTTTGAATTTAGTTTTAGTTTTATCTTGCGCCATTCATTCATAGCTGCTTCGTAAACCAGTTAGCTCATAATAGTGGCAACAGACCTGCCTGTTGCCCTTATCTACCGTACCAGAGATCACAAGAGGCCATGGTTCGGTTCGATTCCCCCTTACAGTCACACCCAGCTAGCTGTCCTGATGTGATTCCATAAACCATTTCCCGTTTCCAGTTTTCATGAGAAAAATTAGTTCAGTAGCCAGCCTTGCAAAGGGTCCACCATTCCTGAAAAGAAGACATAACAAAACGATACAAAGGCCACAGACTGCACAAAAAATCTTTTTATTCAAAAGCACAGCTGCCACACAAATTTTTTTAGCGAGAAAACACAGCAGCACCTACCCCTTTTTCTCCGAACAAAGGGCGTCACACGTGCGCCGGCTGCACCAACCAGGATTTGAAATTAAAAAGAAAAGGAAAATTACGGAACCCAAGGCCTGAACCTGTGTGGCTGGCGAAGCGGCGACGTCGGATATTTGCAAACGCTGATTAACCAATGGACAGCAGCGTTCGTTTATTCTTATTCGGAACTTGAACAAGACAAGTGTCCGCTTGAACGCCGGCGATTTTGTTTTTTTCCAGACTTTAAAGCAGTTAAAGGTTCGGTGCCCAACTAGCGCCGACGTTTTCAATTGAAAAACAGACGACAGCATAGCACGCATAGGGGCCCATTGTATGCACTCCGTTTCCTCTTTCAAGAAAATATCATATCATGAATCATGTCAAGCAGACCAAAAAGGTTCATGGACCTTATTCCATGTAATCTTCCTAAAATATTATTAGACACGGATCGGATCTCCGCCCTGTTCACATTAGTAGGCCATCCCGTTGTCTTTAAAATAGGAAAGTGAACAGGTGATAGCTGAGTTACCGTTGTAATATTGTAGGAAGAAGTCTCAAGCTTTGAGTTGGATATCTTGAAAGATAAGCCATAAGTCACGTTGTGGAAGAAGACAAAAGCCAACTGCAAGAGTGTAAAGGAAAAAGTTTGTAGAGGATGAATAATAAAAGAGTTTGCTCAATATCTCTTTTCTTAAAATTTGTATTTTTTACGATAATCTTGTTTTCAAGAGAAGTTAATAACACTATTATTTCAGTTTTTGTCATGCATTTATTCACTTTACTTTAAATGAAGTAACAAAAGGCATTAATAGATTAGCTATTAGAAAAACTATTGATTTTAATAGTTTCTATGTTGAATTATCTAAATGGACAAAGGCTTCTATTCATAAAGAAATTTGTCATCAACCAAAAATAAATATGAAAAATAGCTTACATTATGAATAAAAAGTTAGAAATGTTAAACTTTTGTATAAAAGACAAGATAGAAAAAACTTGAACAACTATCACATAATAGTTCTGAGTAATATCTTTGAGAAGTTCTAAGTTTACATCAACTCAGGATAGAAAATGGGAGACGAGATTAACCTTTCTAGAGAAGAGCCCGTATGTAGGTTATGTTGGTTAAGAGCTCTTGAGGATGAGGAACATGTTTTTCTTAATTTTCCTTTAACCACAAAACTTAGACAAAAGCATATGATTGTATCAAAATGTTTGTATGATATACTTTTATTGCATCCAATGGTGCTTAGCTACTTGGTTGAATCTCTTTTTATCTTCTATGAGATGAATGTACTATTTGTCCAATAGATCTTTTTAGTCTACCAATGTAATAAAATCTTTGTTTTAGTTTCAATTTTTACAATCCTTTTTGTCATCCATTTCCCTCATCTTCAATAATAAGAGGTTCTTACCATTGGCATAATATAATTTTCATCATATAAACCTAAAATTAACTAATCATTCTTATGCCTTGAAGGAAAGGTTAAGAACTAAGCAGGATTGAAAAAGAGATGTGACATCAAGGAGACTTGTTAACTCTTTGGACTTCTTCTATGAGTCCTAGTCCTCCATGTGATCATATTATTATTCATATTTTCATTGAGTTGGAAGCACAATCTTTAATAATAGTTGTTACCTTTCTATGAAACTAGAAAGACATGTGACCAATGCCTAAAGTTAGTCCTCTAGTCAACCTAACATAATTAATGAGTGGTGAGTAGACACTATGCCCAACCATACGAATCACAAGCTTTTATGCACAATCCAATCGAATTCCAAAGACTTCTAGGTTTCTACGTGCACTCGTCTAGGAGGTGAATAAACTGTTGCAATCATTGTCTTCCTAGTTACACTTGTGAGTATAAGGGTATGGTTAAGTGTAACTGAGGCATATGATTTTTATCATTTTTATCTTTTTATGTTCTAAGTTGTCTAAGAATAAATAATAATGAATAAAGGTATTTAATTACTAAATTAATCTAACAACTAGTTAACACTTAACTAATCCATACACATCCTAAACATGTATAATGTTATTGGGTTACCAAACGTTAAGCATTACTAGGATTACCAAGCGTTACACGTATGCTCAAAGTGGTCGTACTTATGTTTACTATTTAATTTATCTTAATTAATTAGTTTAATTACTTAAAACATTAAAGAAAATTGCTTAAAATATTAAATGCTTAAAGAAATAATTAATCTAGTCCAAGTGTTGCAAGTTTTGATTAGAAAGTTCATCTTTATTGCTACACACATCGAAGTGCTCAGGTACAATAGTGCTTGAATAAAGATCTGTACACTCTTTAACTTCTACTATGGGCACTTAGAAAAATATTCTAACTGTTGGGAAGAAAATTTGTAAGAACTTCATTATAATTATGAGACTTGATGCCATAAATGCAGTGGAAGGCACACATTTATAGGTGGAAATAGGATGCCTCGTTGATAGGTACACATCAACTGGTCAAACCCTACATCAACGACATCCCGTTGATGCAGCTAAACCATGCGACTCATCATACCCCCACAACTGACTGAAAACTTGTCCTTGAGTTCTTTACAGAATTTGGGAAGGTATGGGATCATTGACTAACAAAACAATCACACAAACAACACAACAAAAATTAAGTGCCCGAGTGTACGGTTTTACAATGATTACAAAATTTTGGTGTTCAAGACAACAAAATTGAACACCAGGACAAAACTAATAAGTGCAATTCCTCTAATGGCATAAAGACAATGAAGAAGATCAAACAGTCCCAAGTGGTGGAGGCTCTTGAGGCTTTGAAGGCCCTTCTCCTACTTCAAGTGCATGGAGTGGTTGTGGTTGTCCTACGGCAGTTGCAACTTTTGGTGAAAGATGAAAGGTGTTCAATAGTGCCTTCATCTTCTTCTCCTTACTCTGGGTATCATTCATAGTCCACGCTGTATCTCCAATGTGGGTTGGAATGGGAATATTTCACAAACATGGCATTATAGGGAACAACTCGTTAACATTCATGAACTAGGCAACAAATTGTTTATGTTTGATATTGAACACTTTAAGTGCATTGCACAACTCCTAGTAATCATTCATCTACTTGGCCAAGCTCTCAACAATTGATCGTTGATCGATGAAATTCACCTTGAGAACCTCAAGTTTGGCATTAGAAATCTCAAGTTTTTTCTTAGTGTCTTTGTGATGCTTGAACTCTACCTCATACAACAAGTATGAGCTAGCCACTTATTTCTCCAATTTTGACCATAGCCTACCAGTAGTCAGCATCACTAGATTTGCATACTGGATATTGGCAAGCTCCATGTACTTCATCATCTCCTTGATCTACAACTCTTTCATGTGGATCTCCTCTTTATTATTATCATTGATCCCATCAAAGATAGATTGCTAGACATCGCCTCCTTCCTTGAGCTGTTGGAGGGCCTCATTGATTTTTTCCTTCATCATCTGAATGTGCTTTTCATTAATTTCTTTCTATAGGCCAACCTAATCTTTGTGATGGTTCTTAACTCTCTTGAATTTGAGAGCCTCATTCTTCTAGGTAACTATCTCTATTGTAGATTTTTGTTGAAGGGCTCAAACTTCCTATACGGATATATTTTTGTTTTTGACTGCCAATCTTCTCAATTCATTATTTACTTTAGCTAGCTACTCCTGCTATTGATGGATAAAATCTTCAATTACTACTTTTGCACATCAACATTCCTCAAGCAATGATTTTCTACGATCAAAATTACATCCTCATGGCATGTTTGGACCAAGTCCTTCTAAATGGTGTACGTTTTGGCATTGTCCATGGATTGGTCAAAGATGGATGTCTCCTTTATGTCCTCAACCTTTTTGAGCTAGAACTAAAGCTATTTGAAAGCTTCATGTCATGTCAACGTAGGGTTAAGAAACACAGGATTAATGAGATGGGCTCTTAATTTAGCAACCTCTATAGTCAAGCATTGGTTTTTAGCTTAGGCTATTTCAAGTTACCCCTCAAATATGATGCATTTGCCCCTTGCTTCTAGTAGCTCCAAATAGGTTGTAGTGATTGTATTTGAAAGGTCAAAGACATTCAAAATCAGTTTCCCAGTTCCCACTAGTTGGTCTAGCAACTTCTCATGCTAGGATGAATTCAATCTACCGCTAAGGGTTCCTGCACATTTCTACACATCTTTGAGTGCAGAAATGTCTAGTATAGATGTTGCAGGTGCATTCAATGCTTTAGCAATTCTGTTAGCAATGATCTCTACCACCATCTTATGCCCATGGTGTTGCATCACCAAGATAGTTGCCTCCTCATCCTCCTCCAAATGCACTAAAAAAGTAGTGACATTCCTAGAGATTTCTAGGAATTGTGACTATTGAGAAAGAGATATCGTTACCTCTCAGGTGTTAGGATTTGACCTCACAAGTAGCTGCATTCTTTGGATTGAGAAAATTTGCCGATCTCCTTCCATTTGACGTATGGTTCAAGCCACTTCATTAAGGTGGCTCATTGCTAGGTGATACATCGATGGATCGCCACATCTTGTTCCTGCTCTTGCAAGAGTTGCTCTTGGATCTTGTGCATGTGCTTAAGGGTAGTGTAGGACTCCAACATTATTTCATGAGTAGATGGTGGAGGTGGTGGTTGTTGCTCTTATTCTTTAATGACTTTGGCAGGTACTTTGTCCTTCATCATCTCCTCCTAGGAAGCAGATAGAGTGNGGTGGGGGGGGGGGGGGGGGGGGGGGGGGGGGGGGGGGGGGGGGGGGGGGGGGGGGGGGGGGGGGGGGGGGGGGGGGGGGGGGTGCTTTCTTTCCATGTTCATTCTCTCTAAATTACTTCTCTATTTTAAGATATATTAACTATGGAAGGTTGATGGGGAATCTACCATTTAGAGCAGCAAACGCACAGGTGGAGAAAGCTCTAATCTTACTTGGCCTCACCATTGGATTGAGGTGGAAGACCACAATCTTAAAGCATGCATGCTCCATTGTGGTGAGTGCACTAAATTCCTTGCAGTTGACTCCATAACACTGTTGTGTCCATTCTTTCTTGATGCTATGATTTGCATGTATTGGAATCTTTACAAGGTTTGCACAAGTTTCTAGTAACCTAAGGACCTTTGTAATGGCTTTCACCGGGTAGGACATTGACATGTCCTTGATCTTGACCATTGAACTAGCCTGTTGATTGTTCCAAAATAAGTATGTTTCTCCCATGTACTACTTCCCCCTAGAAGTGATTATAGACCACATGGAAGAGTTTTGCAATTGAGTTTTGACTTCTAGGGATGTGAACTCCAAGAAAGGTCCAAAGTTTAACTCTTGAAGCATTGATTTCTAGACCTCCTTGTTTGCGATCTCCTTGATGAAAGCCTTTGTCAAGGTAACCTCAAGATTTTGTCTAGGTTCTAGTGCCTCATCTACATGAGACTATTTTGTTGTGCTTACTTCTTCAGGAATCTATTAGATAGATTCCACTTTGGGCTCCTCCTAAAGAGGTCTCGTTGCAAGGGTCTTTGCTTGCTCATGGGGCTGTTCTTAACCCCTTCCCCTTCTTGGCCATTTGTCCGTTGGTTGGGATGGTCCTCCTTCTTGCATGTGCTTTCCTTTAGGTGCCATCTGTGGTCATAATATAACCAAGGATTAGCATTTGATGTGTAACTTATAACATTTAAGTACCTTTCTGATTGGGTAGCTACACTTAGGCTAAGTTTTGACCATGGAAGATTGATTATTTTATTATTATTTTAATGATATTTAACTTAGAATGTTACCAGAGCTTGTTGGAAGGGTTTAACTTTTATAATTTGATGGTTTCATGTTGGTTTCTTAGTTAAACCTTTGTGGGAGTTAGAAAAATTCCAAAAAAATTTTTTGTCAAAAACTTAAGGTTTATGATCCCCATGATGAAGAGCTTATCTCTAGTAGCTATAGGGTCAAAGAACAAAGTGAATCGGATAAACAAGTAAGAAGATATGACTGTTGGAAGGTTCTAAGCACTAGAAAATTCAAAAGCTTCCCACTTGTTTATGAGCAAATGTGAAAAATTGTTAAGTGTTTGCATGTATTTATAGGAGCTTTCCTTCTATTGATGGGGTCCCATCAATGGGGTTGCATCAATAGGTGGGATGCGTATACGGGGTCTTGTCTAGGGAGCTATTCTAGAAAATTTTTCACATTAAATTTTTTGAAAAACACAAGGAGTTTTAACATGAAATTTAGGGTCAATAGAGAGCCAAAAAATTCATAAACATGATGAAATGCTAGAAGAGGGCTTAGGAATTCTAAAAAATGGAGATTTAATTTGGAGAATAAAATTTGATTGAGAAAATGCCTTAAGGACTGCACAATTAGATGCAACTGATGGGACACATGAAAGATTTGATTGTGGGAATGCCTAAAGATAAGGAACTTAAGTAACCAAACCAAGAGATATGCAAGTGGCTCCTTCCCATAGTAGGCACCTGCCTTTTTCACCCTTGCATATCCTTGAACCATGGAGTCCGTGGGCCCCACAGGTGATGAGTGGTTATGAAAAGTTAAGGACTGAATCCGAAAGAATCTACCTAAGAATCTTAAGACATCAAACTAAGACATTGAACAAGACATGGAAACCCGGTAGTGATGTGAGTTATGGAAAGCATCAATGGATGAGAGAGAAGGCGGAATGGAGTTCCTAATCATGGTCACATGAAGTCCCTTGTGGGGCTTTTGGTTAAATGACTTGATAAAGTCCATCCTTAGTCCAGATCAAAACCAACCACTTTCAGTGACTTTTCATTACCACTCTAAGACTAGACCACACCCTTGAGACATAAGAATGCTTCCACAGATTAGTCATCATTCCTTATTAGAGAAGAAAAGAGAAGCATGAAGTGAGAAAGGACCTTAGTTATAGGAGACCTTTAGGCATGGTTAACATGTCTTTCTAGTCCCATAACCAATGCTTGTAGCCTGTTATTTTTTATCTAAGGGGTGTACGTTGAATTCCCATAATGTGTTTTTGTTGTTTTTTTTCAAATTTTATGTTTTTATGGATTTTTGGATGGGAACCACACCATGTAAAGACTTATTAACTTTGTGTTATTAATTGACTTGAAACAATAAGAGATGCATGAAAACATAATTGCACTCAAGTAAGTAGAAAGGCACAGAGATCATTGAATCCCCTTGAAGTCACATCTTTTTCAAACCTTTGAATCTTGCCCAAGTTTGGAAACTACCAAGGTCACAAGTTCATTAAAGTTTCATTACTGAAAAAGGAACCTCATATTTCCAAAACAAGAAAGACCATAGAGTTGGTGAATGGGTGGATGATGTGGGCTCACTACCTATTCCAAGAAAAAGAAACCATGTCTTAGTCATGAGTAATCAAAATTTAAAAATAGAAATCAAACATTAGCAATTAAAAACATGAAGTACAAACCACCATTAGCAAATAGCTACAAGATTACTGTGTCCTGCTAGTAATAAAGCACTTTATTAGGAAACAACAAGAAAAGTTCACACTAAAAATAAAATAAATTATAAAATATTCAAAAAAGTTAAAACGTACTAATGATGTTGTAAAACAAAAAAGTGTAAAAATAACAAAGTGTAAAACAAAAAGTATAAAAACAAAGAAAGTTGATGAGACGCGGATTGCACAAGCTGCGATATTGCATACGCGATATCGCGACCGACGCGATATCGTGTCCTTCCCTGCGATATCGCGTACACGATATCGTGGTCCGCCGCCAAATCTATAAATAAGAGGCGGCACTCCCCTCATTTCACATCATAGGAGTAAAGTAGCGAAGCTCTGGCGGATTGATCACCCCAGAGATAGAATATTTTCCATGTGCCCGTAGTAGGAGTCCCCC
>MNCI01009279.1:47270-90150 GCA_015680685.1 Gnetum montanum | reverse complement strand
CTTCGGAGAACCCTTCAGTCCAAAAGAGCATAATGCATACGGTTATGTTAACACATACTGTAACTGACTGGATCAAGGTAGGCCACCTTCCCAGGAAACTAACTGACCCTGGGAGTCCCTTTATTTATTTGCAAATCGTTGGAAATGCACCACATCGAGCTCTTCTTGACTCAGGTTCCGGAGTCAACTTAATTTCCTCTTTCCTCTTTCAAGAAAATATCATATCATGAATCATGTCAAGCAGACCAAAAAGGTTCATGGACCTTATTCCATGTAATCTTCCTAAAATATTATTAGACACGGATCGGATCTCCGCCCTGTTCACATTAGTAGGCCATCCCGTTGTCTTTAAAATAGGAAAGTGAACAGGTGATAGCTGAGTTACCGTTGTAATATTGTAGGAAGAAGTCTCAAGCTTTGAGTTGGATATCTTGAAAGATAAGCCATAAGTCACGTTGTGGAAGAAGACAAAAGCCAACTGCAAGAGTGTAAAGGAAAAAGTTTGTAGAGGATGAATAATAAAAGAGTTTGCTCAATATCTCTTTTCTTAAAATTTGTATTTTTTACGGTAATCTTGTTTTCAAGAGAAGTTAATAACACTATTATTTCAGTTTTTGTCATGCATTTATTCACTTTACTTTAAATGAAGTAACAAAAGGCATTAATAGATTAGCTATTAGAAAAACTATTGATTTTAATAGTTTCTATGTTGAATTATTTAAATGAACAAAGGCTTCTACTCATAAAGAAATTTTTCATCAACCAAACATAATTATGAAAAATAGCTTACATTATGAATAAAAAGTTAGAAATGTTAAACTTTTGTATAAAAGACAAGATAGAAAAAATTTGAACAACTATCACATAATAGTTGTGAGTAATATCTTTGAGAAGTTCTGAGTTTACATCAACTCAGGATAGAAAATGGGAGACGAGATTAACCTTTCTAGAGAAGAGACCATATGTAGGTTGAAACACCACTAATTTTGGCCTAACACTTTGAAACGAGAACAACTCAGACCCTTTCGAGCATTCGAGAGGCAAAATTTGACTAAGGCATGTAACTCGTGCTCAGCTTGTCAAGCTAGCTTGCCCTCAGCGTGAGTAACTCCAACGACTTCAAAATCAAGTCGAAGATGGTCCAATCTGAGGTTGCAAGCCATCCTCAAGTGTCACTGTTGTCTACTTCAAATTTCAACATTCGGGAGTTCAAATTTCGGGTCAAATTATACAAGTTTTCTCACTCACGCTGATGGTCATGCTGAGGTCACGCTGGCAGTGTGAGTGTGGCGTGAGCAACTATGAGAGCCTCGAAACTGAGCCGAAATGATTTGATTTCAAGGGTGCAAGTCATCCTTAGGGTTCATGATTGACAATTTCAAGTTCCAGCCTTCAGAATTCCAAATTTTAGGTCCAAAATTGCAAGTTTTTGTAGCTCACATTGATGGTCACGCTGAGCTCATGTTGGCAACGTCAGTGCAACGTGAGTACTGATCACGCTCGGTCAAAAGCACGCAAACACACGTTGAGGACACGCCAAGAAAAAATTAACTCATGTTGGAAGCTTTGGTGGGACAGAGATGCCTCAAATAGCCACAAAACCACTCAAATCAACATCCTGCAGCAGTCAATTCAGAGATCGAGAAGTTTCAAGCGAGCTAGAGTCAATCTCTCTTGTTGTACATTATCATTTTCATTGTAAATTTTCATCATTTGTGAGCTTGTCAAGCTCTTACGCTCCAAACTGTATCTGCTTTCATGGGCGTAAGCTAGCTTGCGTTGTAAGATGTAGTGCATCTGGTCAAGAACATAGCCTGCGTATGCACGCCCAATTGACACGTAGCTATCCATCAAACACCTGTCACACGATCCATTTTCCTTTCATTTCCCAACCATTGATCTCACCCATGGACTCCACACCTGAGCCTAGTCTAACCTTATAAATACCCCATCCATTCACATAAATAGGGTTGGCAATTTTGAAGGTTGACGACTTAGGAAACATAGATCGGTAACTTTTGGAAGCTCAAGTGCACCTGACTCCTAGCATCTAAGCACCTACAAGCACATCGCCCCAGGGCTTAGCACTTGACTTGCCATCCACATGTGCAGCTACGCTTTGACCGATGCACATTCATTCTAAGCAATACAATACAGTTCATTTTTTCCTTCCATTATATTGTTTACTCTATTTTAAATTCACCTTATGCTTTGTTTACAATACCCATTCTGTATAAGCTTTGTTTACATTTCGTGCATCACTATTTACATTTCAAATGTCAGTTACGATAACCCCAGCGCAAGCCATAGCTTACATTTGGGGAAGTCCTTGGTTGATTTGTGTGTAGACCATCCAAGATACTCTGCCTTCGTTTCCTTTTCCAGCTTTGCCCTCACGCGAAGGCAGGGTCAGCTGTGTTTGTCCGATGATCTTTCAGTGTTTGTTTTTCCCTTCTAGCCTTACACTAACGATTTTGTCCAGTATAGTAAATTGACGCTAGAAGGAGGGCCGAACTTGTTTACCATTTGTCAAAATGTTGATCATGCTACCTATTCAAATGCTACATAGATCAAGTACTGAAACTGAAGCCCAGCTTGTCAAGCTAACCTACTCATGCTTAGCTTGACTTACCCACGCTAAGCCCAATTATTCACGTTGTCAGCTTACTCACGCTGTTAGCTTACTCACATTGTCAGTTTGCTCACGTTGTCAGTTACTAACGCTGTCAGCTTGCTCACACAGCTTACACATGCTCAACTCGTCTAGCCTAGTTTATTCACGCTCACTATGAAATCTTCCCAGATTAACACAACAGCACTGCAAATCTTTGATTTTGGGGCTGAGACCTTGAACCTTGTGACTACGACGGAACCCATAACTATTATTGAACAGGTAAATCCTCAAGGCCCAAGTTGCCAGTCACTTAGGCTACAGGGCAAAGACCTTACTTACGCAATTCTCAAACCAGAACAATATAACTTGATCTGTGTGAAGATTCAAACCAACCTGCCTATCGATCGCGTAGAAAAAGAAGCAAAATGAAACTATGAACTTATTTACAAAGGAGGTTGTGAGTTCACTCCTTCGGCATTTGAAATAATCCCCCTGTTTGAACACCATCATTGACTTATATCTCAGCTTCTCATGGCAAGAAGTCAAGCCTTACAGCCACCTCCAATAGAGCCTCAGAGTGGAGATGAGGAAGATGACTTTGCAGTCCAATCTAAGCATGGGGATTCATACAATACTGTTAGTACCCACACCCATACAAACTCATTATTACAACCTTTCCTAGAAGAAACTGTGCTTCCTCCATCATCTGCAAACACTTGAATGCTGGTTTCTCGACAAGAAGAACCTGATTCCATTCTCGTCTTCTCCATGCCCAACATTCAATTTGATATGTCCACTTACATCATACCTCTACAAGTACAGTCTCGACAACCCCCTCCTCAAACTAATGCAAGATCAATCTTTCAACCTCAAGTAAATGGGATGCCATCCATCATACTAGCTTCCACATCCACCAATTACATACCACAAGTGCAAACTCATGGAGCACAATTGATTACTTCAGCCCAACACATTCAGGGTGTCACCTCACAACCTATGGCTGGGCATTAGGTTTCACCAACTATTTAGCAAAATCAACCTACCCACTATAGTGTACCACACCCTCCAATCCCATCTCTGAATGTTGCTCCACCACAACAACTGACAGTCCAACAATCTCCCTTTCCACAAACCATACAACAATCGAACTATTATTAATCACAATCCACTTAACCTGTAGGTCTGCCTACCACCTAAGAGTGGGTAGACACAAAAAAAATGATGCACTCATTAATCAAAGAGTTAAAGAGCCTTAAAACTGCAAACACTGAGGAAATCAAGATGTTGGACTTCTATCAAGATGACCCAATCCACCCTTCAGTTCCACCATTAACTTTGCCGAAGGGAATCTCATTGCCTCAACTAACCAAGTACAATGGAGAGGAAGATCCAAACGCCCATCTGGTAACATTTCATCTAGAGTGTCTATTGCTTCAAGTTTGGCCTCATGTAATTCTACGTGTATTTGCTATGTCCCTGACAAGAAGAGCCTTAGACTGGTACCAAGCTTTATCCCATAACTCCATATCCTCTTTAGAAGATTTGCTACATCAGTTTGTTACACGTTTTGAATATAATCTAAAGCCTGAAGCCACACTGGATAGCTTGATTCAAATCAAACAGGCACCGCTAGAGCCGGTACAAAAATTCATCCAAAGGTGGAGTGCAGCCTTGAATGAACTTCACAAGCCCATCCCTGAAACATATCTGCTTACCATCCTTAAGGTGGTCATGAATGACTTTATTAAATCAAAACTTTATTATTTGAGTGCCCATACTTTAAATTAAGCATTTGTGCAAATTAAGAACATAGAAGAGGCGGTGCAAACAAGTAACGACCCAACCTACTCAACCTTTAGGAGCCAACATATGAGGAAAGATAAGGATAAATCCAAAACGACGGCGGTGGCGGTGGCAGAGACAACCCAACCTAACAATCCAAGATAGAAAGGAAAATAGCCCGCCACTCCAATCGACTGTGAAAGAACCACACCTATGCCTACACCAGAATCTTCCTCAAATAAAAACACCTACATGGGTCACACTAGTACATTCGAATGAAAGGATCCCGCCCAATATACACCCTTGCCTATGAAGCCTTCACAATTGTTAGATCAACTTCTAAAGGCTAGGTTAATCAAACATAAACAAATGTCTCTCGCAACGTCTCAAAAACATGATTGATTCTGTGAGTTGGTTAAGAACCTAGCTTTAGCAACAGCTAATGAGCCCCCCATTCTAAGAGCATTTAGGTTGGACAGGTTTTGCGAATATCACCAATGGTGTGGGCATGGAACTGACTACTGCTTCACCTTAAAATAGGATATACAGTGCATGATTGATAGAGGTGAAATAGTATTTGATGAGGCAAACCCAGTAAGGCCCCAAAACCAACCCATGGGAGTCTACAAAGACCCTCTCAATACTAATGATGCATCATATGTAATTAACATTATCCATGTGGAGAATGGACAGGACGTCCAGTGAAAGCCTTTTGTGATTCATAGGCCTTCGGAAAATACACCTACCTCAACATCTCCTCAAACTCCTTTTGTCATACGCACGCTCCCCACACCACAAAAACCGTTTGGTATCCGTGTACCCCCTTCTGTTGTAACAACAACCACACCATCAGGAAACCGACCCACCCCCTTCGTGATCTGGGTGCCGAAACACCCTGACATGCAAACCCCTACCATTCCCCTGTGACCCCTGCGAGAACGTCTTGCCAACAGGTTGACACAAGAGTGCCTAAAGAAGGAACATCACGAGCGCGAAGTAGGACCCCTGAAGCCCATATCACTAAATGTTGTTCCTATGGTTCCATCCACCGATGAGCCCAACACAAGGCATCAAGACAAGAATACCAGCACTCACAAGGTCCTAAACTCAACATCCCTAGCTACCAATGCAAAAATCCCTCCACGAGAGATACGAATGCTGGGCCAAATGTATCAAGTCTCCACAGACAAGAATGCCCCAAATGGTAAGGACCTAGCGAGTGCATTGACCCAAGTCACGCAGGCTTTGAAACAAAAGAATACTTCCTTAAGCCTGTATGATTTGGTAATGACTTCAATGATACATCGGGAAGCTCTTGTGCGTATGTTGACTTCAATTTCTATTAGTGAGGACCTTCCCGTAGATGAGCCTTCCATTTATGCAATACTGTCCCCACGACCTCAAGAATCAAGGACCACATTCCTAGAGTTTCGTGCTAATGACATCAAGCGGGATGAGAAAACAGGAGAGGTTACTATAGCCCCTATGTTCATAACGATACAAGTCAACCATTTCAAGATATGTAGGGTGCATGTCGATGATGGTGCAACAATGAACGTAATACCCTTTCCTATCATTGAAAAGCTGGGGCTTACGGAGCAAATATAGCCCACAACAACTTCTATCTTAAAATCCTTCAGTGGTTCCCATGTCATAGTAAAAGGTATGGTTACCTTGGATTTCATAGCAAGGAACCAATTCCCCAAATCGGCGGAATTCATAGTGGTTGATGAAATGCTGGGGTTCAATTTGATTCTAGGACGTCCTTGGCTAGCTCAACTTAGAGCCGTATCCTTACCGATCCATCAAGAGATCCACCTACCTTATGAGGGCAGTGAGATCATCATACATGGGGATATGACAACATCACTTACTTCCTCACACTCGGGAATGGATCAAAGGTCAGGAATTGAGTTCTCTAAGCCTAAACAAGGAATCATGAGCATACTTCAAGACATGAACCCAACGTTAACTCATGATCCTACTAAAACTGAGGAAGCACCGGACAACACAAACATAGGGGCCATTCCCACTAACGTCTCTTGGTCGAGCTACCCTTTGACATCACTAGTGAAGGGGAAGGTGAGTATAAGATCGTACCTACATGCCCTACCCCTCATGTCACACTATGAAGGATTAAAAAGCAACTTAATGGTTAGGGCAAACTACCATGCGTCCGAAATGATGTTAAACTACCAACCGTCTGGAATGACGTGAAACTACCAGCGAAAGTCCACAATGACGTTAAACTAGCCACAGTCAGAAATGGCCGGTTCCTTTTTAAGCTCCCTAAAACTGTTATTACTTTTAGCCCACTATGGCCTAAAACTGGTGATCCTACTTTCTTTAACATAGATGTGACAATCCATCATGACTTTAAACTGATATACATGGCCCGAAATGGCTTTAAACTAGAGCTAGCATGTTACAAATGCAAAAACTCCCATTATGTTACGTTAAATTTTTGTTTACAAGTTACAAGTTACAATTTCGATTCATGCCTTCTCGTTACTTTCTTTTTTTTTACAAATATTTGATTTACATTTTGTTCTCTCATTTTACATTCACTACACACATATGTTCACGATAATACTTGAGAAAACAAATAAAAAGAGAAAACATATAAAAATAAAAAAAATACTGAATGTCAAGATAATACTTAAATTCCAACACATTATGCCATGATTAGATCCATATTATTACATTTGTCCATCATACATTTTCATCAAACATCCAAAAATCCAAAACATTTAATAGCTAAAGCCCAGTTAACAGTAAGCTCATGGAGGGGGCTGGTCCCCAAAATCCTCTTCATCATCCGCTCTCGCTCCACTAGGGCCAGCTCCATCATTAACATGTCCCTATAACAGAACAAAAAAAAAACAAGTAAGAGTAATAAAGCAACTCATGAATGTAAAACCAAGAAAAACAGTAACACTAACAATGAAAACAATAAAGCCATACAAAAATAAGTGCCATAATAAAACACTCACAAGTGAGGAGGATCTTAAGCTAGCCTCCAAACACCGTAGAATCTCCTCCTCAGGCACATTTGCACAATCCTCCTCTAGGCCAAGATCAATACCAACCATGGTTTTACCCTTGTCCACCGAGGTCCAAGTAGGGTGCTTAAGAGAGAACATGCTTGTCGAAGCCTCCCCGAAAGTGGTGGTAATGGTTCTCCTGAGAGATCCCTCCACCTCGGTGCACTTGGCAAAATTATCATAAGCAAGAACCAAGCCAAGCCCATCAATGAACATTTCCATTTGGCGATGTTCAACTGACTCCTCCTTTAATCATTTCTTGTACTGATGCTTGTGATCCTTTTGGTCTTGACCCCACTTCTGTACTTTAGTAGCAAAGGATTTCTAGTCATAACATTTCCTGTTTAGCAAATCCATCTGTGCCCTTTGTTCGGCTAGATCCCATGTCGCCTGCACTTTGCTGTTCAAAACTGTCCAGTAACGTGCATAGGTGATTTCAGATGTGCACCAAGTACTATCACTAGATAGCCTAACAGCAGCAAAGTCATAACAAGATTGGAGATCTCTCTTTTCCTCTCTCTCCTTTGCCAATGCCTCCTTTAATGAGTGCACCTCGTCCCATAGATACTCAACTGAATGCTTACAAGTCCAAAGTGACTTAGCGTTCTGTATGACGCAACCAGCAACTACATCGTAAACCTTTCTAGGGACTTGCTTAATATTCCTTGGTAATTCAGGGAGGGCATCAATATGAGTAGCCTCAGAAGGATCCCATTGAAGTTTGGTGCCTGTAGGTGTAAGTACCGCACACATGAATCAACTATAGCAAAAAAAAATGAATGCAATGAAACACAATAGACCCAGACACTTAGTATAATACATAACATACACATACCTAGTTCTAGATGAGCTTGTTGTAGGCGAGTAACCACATCATTAACGATGACCATAACAAAGTCCATTTTACTAGGCATCTCAGGCCATGGCCTTAGCTGGTCAGTGGAGGTGGGACAAGCATGGGATGTCACCTCAATTAGGGCATGTGACCCTGACACCTCCGCCCGGGATGTATGTGCTCTGAAAATCTCAGCATCTACCTCCAATGCTAGAAATAATCAAGATAATCAAGAACAACACATAAAAATTAAAGGATACAAAAACATGGATTGAGCTAAAAGGAACATACCAAAAAGCCCTTTGCTGGTCAGCTTGGGTGGATCACCAAGCTACAAAGATCCATCGAAGACACCTCTTTCATCGCTTGAATGCTTAAGTGCATCCAAAGCCTCTGCAAGCTTCGTTCCCATGATGCTTATTACATCTTCCTCTTGCAAGATAGAAGGTTCCTCGACCGCTTCTTCCCCCTATTTTCCTTCTTCCTCTGGCCCTGTGACGACCATTTCTAGTTCAACCATCAGGGCCAAGACCTCTCTCTCCCTCTCAGGACTTTCCTCTGATAACACCAGAATCCTAGTGTTATTATGAAATAGCATATACGTACATTTAACAAACATGTAAACTAAAACACAATAAAAAATAATAATATATAACAATAAAATAAAATACTTACCCTCCACTGGCAATATGAAGTGGATCCTCTTTGCTCTTGGTGGTCTCACCTTTGGGGCAGGCTCCCTTGGGCATTCATTTCTCTTCACCTTTGCCTTGGATCTCCCGATGGTCTCACAGATCAGATGTTTAGCCCCTTTAACAAACATGTGCAGTATAGGCGGTTCCAATCCCAAGCTATCATGGGAATGATGGGAATGACTAGCTGCACCCCTAGTAGTAATAGACATTGATTCTTCGATGCCTTTGGATGGGTCCTAAGATCTAGTGGTGCTAAAAAAATGGTGAATCCAGGGGCGGGACAACTGTGAATGGTCCCTTAATATATAATGGCTATCACCATAAACTATTAGGAATTCAACAAACCTATGTAGGTACCCTGCGAAGAAGGTGAATGTGAAGTGGGATTTGGCATTGATGTTTGAACGTAACCTAACAATCTCTCCACAAAAGCTAGATCCAAGAAACTGTGCCCAATTATAATGCATGCCCATCTCTAAAACTGCATGTATGACATGTGTGGACTTGATCTCAATGTTTCTTCCTTGAGAGAGAGATTTAGGGAATGCCCATGCCCGAAAGAGAGGGTACAAGAAGTTCACCTCTGTTGATAGAGTATCATCTCACATGGCAAAACCTTTGGGACCCCAAGAGACACCTAATAAATCTTGAAGTTCCTTTATGATTTGGATTTCTTTTATCGCTTTATCTACTGCCACTCTAGTGCCATCCATAGGCACGCCAAAGAGATCAGAAAGGAACTCAGTAGTCAAGTGAAAAGACACCTTAACTCCCCAAACCCACATAGTGAAATGAGAAGCATTGTTACTAAAAGAGTCAACAATGGTAATCATTTCAGTAGTTGGGATGTTAGGAGTTAGAGCAGTGAACAAGTCCATCAAACCCGCATGGTGTAACGATGGAAAACGTCGACAGCTGGAAAATACCAAACAAAATTCTGCGTACACAGTTTTAACCACAGATCCGTGCGAGGGCTATGCTAAAAAAATGAATCCATGGCGCCCTGAACGGTCTTGTCGATCAGACAGGGACTTACTAATTAGTAAACCGATGAAGATTATGAATATCTCGTGGAACGATCTGATTCGAGGAATCGCAAAATGAGGAGAAAACGACGTAGATGAATTGTAATGATGATAACGCTAAACACGATAAGAGGAGGCTAACACAAGAGAAACGCGTAGTTTCAAGATCTACGCTTTGACTTGAAAAATGTATATTTTGTATATCACGTTACACTGGGGAGACCCCGATTACTTGATGTAAAGCAAGCACAAAACAACAAGAAAACTATCCAAACAGAAGTCCGATCTACCTTGTGGGCCAAGGATGGGATGCAAGGAAGGTCAAGTTCTGACGTCTACCGATCAACTGTTTCTGATCGATGGAGCCTGCAAACCGTGCAAGATGATCTCATGATCTTTGATCTGCTCCTTTTGCTTTGGGTAGTCTCTGCTCAGGAATGTCAGTGATCACCAATGGAGAAAGTCGTGTCTTCACCAACGGACCGATCGTTCTTGCTGCCAATGCTCAAAGCAAACTGTGCTCTGTTTCTGCTGGAAGGTGATGCTGTCAATAATTGCTAGAGTGCTGCTCTCTCTGTCTCTGCTCAAAGTGATAAGTGCTCCTGTGCTCAAAAAAATGTCCTTGCCTCTTTGATTTGCCAACCCTTGTATCTTTGTCAACTGGGGTATTTATAGGCTGCGACGTCCTGTGGAAAAGGCACAACCTTGATGATGTGTGTCCCGAATGTTTTGGGTACTGTTGACCTAACCATTTTTGTGTCAAACTTTGTGACTACGCACAATACGCTTATTTGCGTATTGTGCATGTGAAGAATAGATGTGCATAGGGAATGTTTCAACTGTCTTTGGGTTATATTATGCTCATTCGCGCTGCGTTGTGTGCATGAGCGTAACATAACATGGAAACAATGGATTCAAGCTATTTTACGCTCGCTTACGCAACCGCGTGTAATGAAGTGTAAACGATGTCTAGCTTGGCGATGCAATACACTGTGATACGCTACGTTGTGTAATGAGCGTATGATGAGCAATCCGCATGCCAAGAGAAAAGGGTTGATCTATTGCACATTCTTAGACTTTTCCTTTGACTGTTTTGGAGCTCATTACGCTACCGTGCGTAACAGAGCGTAAACCTGGCCTTGAACAAAAGACTTAGCAAAATATATGAGAAGTCGCATATTACGCTGCTCAAGTCTGTCCCCATCCCGAAGCAACTAGCCTTCTGATACTGGACTATGTTTAAACAGAATCACGCTAAGCGTCATTACGCTACGTTGCGTGATATAGCGTAAACAAAGAAAACATAGTAAGATTAGAAATCTGCACAGGAAGTCGAAGACTTGATGCTACGCGCCTCGTAGTGTTGCTCTGTCTTATTCTCCCTTCTGGAATTCTGACATGCGCCCTTGCCTGAATTGTGAATCTTTGCCTGAGGCCGACTCGCAATTTTCACGATGCTTCAATGGCTCCTCTTTGTTGACGGCTAGAGGGCTTGCCTGAAAGACGTCGACAAAAAATATGAAACACCGGATTGGTAGAAGCAAGAACAGCGTCCATCCATGGCTACTCAAGCGTTGCCCTGTCAACATGGAAGAGCAAAGCTGGAGGGAATGGGAGATAGAATGACATAGTAGGAAACAGGTTCGGGGAAGACGTAAAATGAGTCAGGATGGTAGGAGTGTGGAATATGCTTACTGAACGCACAGAAATGTACGCACACTTATGTCAATAGGAATGTTTTCAGCCGAGCGTAGCGCATCAGCCTGAGATTTCTCTGTCACAGATTATAGCAGGAATGCTTGCAAAAGGAGCACGGTGCATCACTTCTGCGATATCTCTGCTACAGCGCTTAACCGTGTTATGGGCTTGATTGCATTGCGAGTGTGAAAGATGAGTGTTTACGTATGTAGCTTTTGGGTACGGGAAGTAGGTGGTAGGGATGAAACAAAATAAGAGCTAAGGGTAGGATTATGAGACTTATAGGCATGCAGTTCTAAGTGGATGGGCAAACCTGAGCAGCCATCTCAAAACACTGTTGTTCTTCACCGCTCAGATGGACGCACCTTTGAACCACACCCTCGAAGCAAGTAACCTGCAACCACAGAAGAAAACAGAGGATACCATTGCTCATGCGAATAAGAGGCGAGGTTGTCGAAACAAGCGCCATTTGATGCGAGATAGAGCGATCGGGCCGTGAAGAAGGAGCTGTAGCATGAGGCTGGAATCGCCAATCTTGACGATTGGCCCAGCATATCGTCACCAAAAGACATCAGACATAGTGCACCTAACTGGTTAGGCAAAGAACCAGCTAGATGAATCTGTGAAGCCAGCGTCTGATAGTGAGGATCAACATAGGTCCCCGAGGTCGTTGTCGACGAGGATTTCGTTGGGGCTCCGGCTGGCGAGACTAAACTCTCAGAGGTACCACCGCTGCAGTGGGCGCAGCGATGGCATCTCTGAGGGGTCAGTAGTATACCTTTCAGTTCATCCGAGGAATCAGTAGGATGCCGGTGGGGTGGCGACATTGAGATTGTCCTAGTATCCCACCCCGTCTGTCGCGCAGCTATACAAGGATGATCACGCTCGCTTGATTTGCATGTCAACAGTCTGTAAGTATCAGTTTTAAGTCTTGGTAGACTATCATTACTGGTTTTAAGTCTCAGCAGACCATGGTCCCAGTTTAAAGTCTGGGCAGATCGAGAAATGTTAGTTTTACGTCGTAGCGGACGGTGGCGTGTCTAATTTATGGTCTCAGCAGACCGTGCTGTGGATGTCAGTTTCATGTCATGACCCAAGGACAGAGCTGTGCTGGTTTTATGTCTTAGCAGATGGCTACTTACTTGTGCCAGTTTTATGTCATAGCAGACAACCGGTGCCAGTTTAGCGTCGTGGCGGACGCGTGCAAAAGATGCTAATTTTTCGTCTTGGCGGACCTGTACAACATTGCCAGTTTTACGTCATAGCGGACGGTTACAACTTGCCAGTTTAGTGTCGTAGTGGACGGTCAGTGCCAGTTTAGCGTCGTGGCTGACGCGTGCAAGGAATGCCAGTTTTACGTCGTAGCGGACGGTGGTTGCCAGTTTAGCGTCATAGCGGACGGTGGTTGCCAGTTTAGTGTCGTCGCGGACGATTGTTGCTAGTTTAGCGTCGTAGCGGACGATTGTTGCCATACCTGATTATTCACATTGGAGACACTGCTAAACGTAATACCGCTTCAGATATACATGATTTACAGGGTTCGGTAATTCATTGCCATTGACGTCTGCTAATTTGAATGCTCCGTTGTTGTACGCGTCAACCACCAAGAAAGGGCCCTCCCAGTTTGCAGAGAACTTGCCTACTGGTTCGCACACGGCTTTGAGAACTAGATCTCCTTTCTTGATCAGGCGCTGCTGAAGGTTGTGACGATGCTTCTGTCTCTGTTTGTCTTGATACTTTTCAATCGTGTCAAGAGCCTGCATTCGCTTCTCTTCTACTGAATCCAAATCCGCGATTCGAGATTCGGTGTGTTGAGCCTCATTTATAACTGTGGAGAGGACCATTCTCAGAGAAGGAATTTTCAACTCGAGAGGCAGCATTGCTTCAGACCCGTAAACCAGGCTATAGGGCGTACTACCCGTAGCCGTCCTACATGTAGTACGATACGCCCATAGCACATAGAGGATCTGTTCGTGCCACCGTCTTTTGTTGCCGTCGAGCATCTTCTTAAGCAGATTGACGATCACTTTGTTCGTTGCTTCAGCTTGACCATTTTCTTGCGGGTAGTAGGGGGAGGAAAAAGATTGTCTAATGCCCAGGTTATCACAGAAGAATCTGGTTTCCGTGCTACTAAACTGTGGCCCATTGTCGGTCACGATAGTTATCGGGAGACCAAATCTGGTTACTATATTGTCTAAGATAAAATGGCAAATCTATTGAGATGTAATCTTCCATAGGGGAAAAACTTCTACCCACTTCATGAAATACTCAGTGGTGGTAATGATGAAGCTATGACCTGCAGAAGATTTCGGTGTGATGGGGCCTATAATGTCTAGTCCCCATCGTTGAAATGGCCATGTTATCTGCGTTGTATGTAATTCTGTAGGTGACACATGTATAAGATTCGCGTGACGCTGACACGTGTCAAAAGTTTTAACCTTCGTCAAGCAATCTTTTTCCATGCGTGACCAGTAGTATCCTAAGCGACGGATTTTTAAGGCCATAGCTCGTGGTGTTACGTGGCCACCGCACAGTCCCTCGTGAACTTCGCCGACTATATGCTGCACTTGGTTTTTGTCAACACAAGTAAGCAGCACGCCATCAAAGGAGCGTCTACAAGGAGTGTTATCTCCGATGATGACGTATTGCCTAGCCCGCTTGCGGATCGCATCTTTCTGCGCGCGTGTTAATTCAAACGGTAGCTCGCCCTGTAAAAGGTAAGTTTTAATGTCGTCATACCATTCAAGTGTGCTTCCCTCGAGAAGAGAAGAGATTTGCGCCATCTGAATGATAGGATCTGCACAGTCTATTATCAATGCAGGGTAGGTGTCAAACAGATGTGAAGGCAGGTTTAGAGCCAGGGTGGCCAGTGCGTCGGCCAGTGTGTTGTCAGTGCGTGGCACGTGTTGGGCATCGATGGTCGTAAATCGTCTCAGAAGATCTTTAGCCTTATCGCAGTAGGACTGCAAATGTATCGCCTTGCAAGCGTAGACTCCTGTGATCTGATTTATGACAAGCATCGAATCACCCCTAATCGCCAGGTGTCGAACATCAAGTTCGCTGGCGATTAGTAATCCCCTGAGGAGCCCCTCGTACTCTGCCACATTCTTCGTACAGGGGAAGGTCAAGCGATAAGCGTGGAGACACACATCCTTAGGTGATAGCATAATAACAGTGGCAGCACTGCCACCTCTAGCGGTTGAAGCTCCGTCGAAATACAACGTTGCTTCGGGGCCTGTCAAGACAGGGCTTAAACTATGTACATGTTCATCAGGGAACTCTGGTTCTATAGTCGCCTGATTGTTAATTGGTGACGTTATTAACTGGTCAGCTATTGCTTGGCCTTTCGTAGATGATTGGCCAATATAGTGCAGATCGAATTCTACCGTGATAGCCTTACAACGAGCTATTTTACTACTCTCATATAGGCTATGCGTAATGGCCCTAAGAATGTTGTTTTTACAGATGATGTTGACCTTGCTACGGAAAAGATAATGCCTACACTTTTTAAGCATAAAAACTAATGCTAGGCAATTATGCTCAACGTCATTGTACCTCGTTTTGTATGCACATAGAGCATGACTCAAGTAGTAGATGGGCACTTCCGACCCATCATCCCTCCTTTGACAAAGTAATGGTGCTAACGCTACATCTGAAGTTGCGAGGTAAATGTAAAATGGTAAGTCCCTTCGTGGTGGGAAAACCGTCAGTAAATGTTGTAGTTCTTGTTTTAAGTTGTCAAACGCACGTTGGCAATCGTCAGTCCATTCGAAATTAACCCCCTTTTTCAGCAAGTGTTGCATAGGATGTAGCTTGTCGGTTAATCTTGAGATGAACTGGCGTATAAATTGTAAGCGTCCCTGTAACCCGCGTAATTGCTTGAGGTTTGTAGGAGGCGTTAACTCGATAATGGCTTTGACCTTATCAGGGTCAACTCGTATGCTGGTTTCCGACACCACAAACCCCAGCATGCGTCTGGTTTTGACTCCGAATACGCACTTCTTTAGGTTAAGCCGGAGCTCGTATTTAGAGCATATTTTAAGGACTAACTCCAGGTCTCCTGAATGATCCTAAGACTTTAAAGACTTAATAGCTATATCGTCTACATAATCATTCAGTCTTCGTAAGAGATAATCGCTAAAGATGTATGTCATGGCTCGCTGATACGTTGCTCCGGTGTTCTTTAGACCAAAAGACATCATGGTATAACAGAAAGTGCCCTAGGGCGTCATGAACGTTGTTGTCAATTGATGTTCTGGGTTGATGCGGATCTGATTATAGCCCGAAAAGCCATCCATGAAGGACAGAAGTGCATGCCCAGCTGTCGTATCGACTAGTTGATCGATACTCGGAAGTGGGAAGTTATCTTTGATTGTAGCCTTGTTTAAATCCCAGAAGTCTATGCAGATGCGTATGCTTCCGGTGTTCTTTGGGACGACTACAATGTTAGATACCCAATCCGAGTAATCGACTGCGTGAATGAAACTAGCCTGATACAGTTTGATGATTTCATCACGCACGGCTAGCACGATCTCTAGCTTGATTTTTCGTACCTTTTGCCTAATTTCTTTAATCTTCGGGTCTAAGATTATGTTATGCTGGATTAACCTGGGATCTAGTCTAGGCATATCCTCGTATGACCATGCAAAGACTGTGATGTTGTCTTGCAGGACCTATTTTATGGCATTGTGCATTTTTTGGTCTAGTAAAGAGCTGACTTTAAGCATTTTGGCTTCACCTTTATGCGTAACGATAGAAACCTCACTGAGGGGGTCTTCGATTATGTCTCCAGCCTCCAGGTCTAGCGTACGCGTTGACTGTTCTGGCCATTCTGGGGACACTTCCGAAGTGGCTATGGTTACGTCGTTCAAAGAGGAGTTGATTTTTACTAGTGTAGGGTCGAATTGCCTCACTACCCTCCAGTATGGGCCTGTCAAAGTTAGAGGTGCTGAAAATGTTGCGTCCATTTGCCGTCTGCCCTGCAAAACCGCCAAGTGCGTAAATGATTAGGAGAAAGGTGATGTGATGTTGTCGAACGTGGAAGGCTAACTGAATTTTGAATATTGTAAACAAGCTGTAATTAATGCTACCCGATTACGAGGCGATAAGATGTGGTAGTTTAATGTCATTTTGGATAGTGGCGCATGCGATATCAGCCGCATTAATATCTTGATTTTCGGGTTCCGTTTTAGGAATGTTCCGCTGAAATCGGATATCAAGTCGATGATCCTCGCATATAAGTAAGTGATTTTTGATGGGGACGGGTTGTTGGCTATTGTGAATTCGAATTCGTAACTGTTGCTGAGCGAGAGAAGAAAGAGCAGAGGATTAGGGCGTGTGATTTTGCAAAGATTTGCAAGTGCTAAACGGTGAAAAATTCTGAAGCTGTTACAATGGCATCAAAAATCAAAAGGAAGAATGCAAAATTGGCCAAAATCGATGAGGTGCAAGAAAATCTGGAGTGCGTTTCGCAGGCAGTGGTCAATGTTCGTGACCCTACGCCTTTGAACCAGTAGGTCATTCCTTACATGCTTATGTTTGTTTTAATGTCTACTTTTCGTGGTATCTTTTGCGTGAATGTGAATTTCAAATTATGGACCTCGGGTTAATGCAAGGGTTTGATGGGGTTGTGTCTACTGCCGTTGTCAGGGACGAACCTTGCGTTGTTGCAAGGGTTTGGGCGATTTCGGCCTGGATAACTAGGCGTAGTTTGTAGGTTTTCTGTATTAACAATACAAATGTAAATCTAGACGTTAATTTATGTTTCGGGTTTTCTGTACAGCGTTACGCTAAAGCCTATTCTGATTGTCTTGGATATTGTCGGGGTTTTGTGTTGTATAAACCCTATCGTTCCTAATGTCCCTCCCCCGCAAACGCGGTTGCAAGGGAAGGCCATATGGTTTCGACGGGGTGCGCTGGAGTTTCTGCAGTTCTTACTGCGCAACTACAGTGTCATTGTGTGGTCTAATTTGTCCGGCGATATCGCCGGTGCCATTTTAGAGCACCTGCTGGCGGGTTCTGCACAAGGGATTTTGGCCTTCTTGACAGATGGGGCGATCGATACGGGTCGTCCCGAGGACCGAGAACTTAGCGCCTGAGGCTTAAGGTGCTTAAACTAGATTTGGAAAATGGCTCAGTTTAGTTGTTATCATGCATATAACACACTGTTCGTGGCTCGCTATGTCTCGACCTATTTCCAGAACCCACAAGGCACAGTGTACTACGTAGGCGAGTAAGCAAATTTTGTTAACTGTATTTTTTTTGTTATATGTCTGTCATCAATGTGAAGTATAAGATAAGCCTATGTGCAAAATGTAAGATAAGCCTATGTGGTATGGTACAGGTTTTTTATTCATGACAACAGGTTAATTGGAAATGGAGATACGTTATCATGGGCCGAAACGGCAATAATGGCATTTACCTCAACTAGCAATGTGCGCGCTGGTGTTATAGGGCAGATTGGCTTCGACATGCGTGAGTACCCCACCCGCTATGCTGAGGCTTTTGAGAATTGCTAGAAACTCGGGTGGCTGCACGATGACTGGACCTTAGATCCGCCCCTTACCGTTGAGGACGTGCAGAGGAACCTTCCGTCATTTCCCTTGCCATTTGGACCTGGTAAGGCTGTTGTATAGTCGATTATTGCGTAGTATAGTTGTAAATTATGAGCATTGCGTAATAGGGTTTTTGTTTGACTTGTGTTTTACGCTGTTTAGTCAGGGAATCTTGGGAGATTACCCTTACGATTTTCGGCCGCGAGGCAAGCACTGTCCTCTTCCGCTACGACGACATCAAGGACGCACAGAGCTGGCTCGACCACTCGGTGGCCCCAGTCGCGGTGACCACCAAGATCCGAGCAGCGGGGCTAATGCATCTATTTTTAGCTATAACTCCTGATGTCCCCGCCAGTGAAATGCTGACCTTGGTCAATTCCTTTAACGAAAAGGTAGAGCGTTTTTGCACGCGCGTACATCACGTACGTATAAGCTTTAACATTGACACTCAGCTCTTCGCAGACCTATTTGGCGTCCCCTCGGATGACCTTCCCGTAAGTGAAAAGGCGAAGAGGAGCCTTGACTTCCAGAGGTGGCTGGAGGAGTGGGTATGGGTCCCGAAGGAGGCTAAAGGGTTTCCTTGCAAAAGATTCAAGATGGGCGTCGCCAATACAATTTATCCCCTTTTTTGGGCTCGGACCTTCCCTAAAATGCTCTCGCAAGGGAAGTTCTTTTCCATAGAACAGACCCGTATTATGCGAGAGGTTCTGGAGGAAGGGACCTAGTTCAATTGGGCAAGCCATTTCACTAAGGAACTGCACAATGAGATGATCAAGCTTCGCAAGAAACTTGAGTCTCGTTTCAACGTGCATTACGCCTTCTTCATAGCTTGCGTTCAGCGTTTTGCTGAGTTTCTGGTCGTCCAAAGGAATGGGGTCTGGGTACAGCAAGACCGAGACTAGCTATCCAGACCTTGGATTACCCACATCCTCAGTACTACCCGTGGGCAGGATCCGCCAGAAGGGATTAGGGAGTCACTGTCTATAACGACCAAAGGGTTGGTGGCGTCTTGGCTGCGAGGCCCCGACAGTATAGGTGGGATAATGCCTACGTACACTGGCGATGCCTCACGGAGAAAATGTCTGGCAGAGGAAATCGTGGAACCTGCAGCTCGGAGCAAAAGACTTCGTATAACCGAGGCTTCTGCCGAGCCTGGGAGCGGCGCAGGCCGAACTATGGCGATCAAAGTTCAGCGGAGTAAGCCTCCGCCTGGTAAGCGTGAAGGAACTGTATTACACAATGTTTGTTTGGAATGTTTGGAATGATATACTAAGGTGTTGTGATATGACCAGTGAAAATTACAGAGGAGCTAACCCCTGAGACAGGGACAGTAGTACTAAGTCGTGGGGAAGGGGCCTCAATTTTGGAAGAAGAGACCCCAGTGGTTAGCGTGAGCCGTGCATAGGCTCCGGTGCGTGAGGAGGTCCCAGCTACTAGAACTAGCGACGCATAGACTCAAGTGCGTGAAGAGGAAAAGGAGGCGGAAGATGTTGGCAAAGTCGCCACTGTCACCGGTAGAGGTAATGAGTGTGTTAGCACGTTTGCAGGATTCTGTTAATAGATGAAGTTTCTAACTAGATTACACTACAGGAGAAGAGGATGTATCCACGTATGTCGCTGTGAACAGAGCGTGGAGAGACTTCCCTGATAAATTTGAGTTCATTGAAGGCGTTGTCAGTGACATGATCGAGCGCCTGAAGTGCGTCGAACCGGGAGTTGGTACGTTATGATTGTAGTAAGTTTGTCATATTACATAGTGGTAATGTGTCACCAACATTGATGATTGTTTCTGTTAGGAGCTCGCCTCTGATGGGATCCCACGGAGCCCATTGATTTGGACACAGTGGAGCCTCCATTTGATGGGGTGGCCATGCCATGCCACATTTATGAGGAAATGCGTAAATATGTGTTACGCTCGACACACTCCTTATGGGAGAGTAAAGGCATCAATGAAGGCCTTTGGAAAAGGTTGCAGAGGTCAGAGCAGAGGGTTGAGTCTCTGACCAAAGAGGTCGGAGACCTAAGATCACGGTGCGACTTCCTACAGGCGCAGGTGACAGGGGATGAAGACTGGCGTACCGCTATTGTTGACTACTCCCGTTATTGGACCGTCATCAAAAATAGCGTATAGACCAGTCGGGCGTTGGTAGAGCAGCGGATGCAGATAGAACTCCTAGCTCAGAAAAGCCAGGATTGGAGGGATTATTGTGCATGTGTGCAAGAGTGGGGGCAAAAGGAGAAAGACCACAAACATCTGTATAAGCGAGAAAGCATCGCTTATCGTAGAATTTATCATGATTCTGTCATCAAGGCCCAATCTCTGGAAGTCTTCCTGGACGTCATCGGAGCATCAGAAGCTTTCAAGAAATTCGAAGAGTAGGTGACTCTAAGTGCGTCCCCGGAAAGGGAGATGACTCTCCCTGGGGGCCAGACTACAATCCCTACATGCTTCCTTGACCCGCCTCGTTGGACTAGAGGGGAGAAATGGAAAGTGAAGGCTGGAGCTGCCTTGGGAGAGGATGTGTGGCCAGATCTAACAGAGGAAGAGATTATGAAGCGCCTGTGGGCTGGCCTGGAGAAGCTTCCCTTCGCTGCGAAAGTAGGGCCATCGCGAGTAAGCTTTTGCATGACTAAATCTAAATTCTCTGATTGTTTGTCAAGGCTTACCTTGCTAATATGTTTTTTTCTTTTGTATCTAGGTACAAGAAGAGGATAGAGAAGATGAGCCAGCTGAGGAGTCAGCAGAGGAAGCAGCAGAAGCAGAGGAAGAAGCAGAGGAAGAGGAAGAACGCAGCGATGAAGAGCGTCCTCCCATGGAGTCGGTGCTGGAACGAGGACCTCATGAAGAGGAAATTCTTCGTGAAAGAATAATTCCCAGAAATGACGGCCCATTGGAGGATGATCCATTAGGGCTGGATTCAGACTTAAGAGATACTGGCGACAGTGGCAGTAGAGGAAATGCGTAGTTGTGATTTAAGCGTAGTTTTATTAATGTGGAGTGAAGTATTGTTTTATGAATGATTGAAAAGATGCGTTAGAAGACTTGGTGGATGTTTTAAGTGTCAATTATTTTGTTTTTTTTTGTTTTTATCTGTAAAGCGTGAGCGTAATTCGTTAAGGATTTTACCTAAGTTATCATGATAGAATATAGTGGCTAGTTTAAGGCCATCGCGGGCCGCGGCTAGTTTAAGGCCATTGCGGGCCGCGGCTAGTTTAAGGCCGTTGTGGGCCATCTGCGTTACGTAGAGAAAGCATAAATGATGATAGTACACAATTCTGCGTAACTAGTTTAAGGCTGTTGCGGGCCATGGCTAGTTTAAGGCCGTTGTGGGCCATGGCTAGTTTAAGGCCATTGCGGGCCATCTGCGTAATACAGCAAGCGTAAATGATACTAGTACACAATTTTGCGTAATTATGCTAAAGTGATCAGAAAACGTAAATATCATGCGTACGAGAAATATAATAGTGTGAAAAAAAATGACAAGCGTAAAAACTGAAAACAAATGTAACGTAAAAATGCATGAAATAAAACTGCTAAGTATGAACCCTGATAACTTGCTAAGACATGATGGCGCACGCGAAAGCCATGGTTCAACCATTAATACGCAATTGTCTCTTAATGGCCTTTACGTTGAGCGTTGCATAGGGGTGGGGGGACTTATGATTTTACTCCTCTACGTTGCCATCCAGAAATGGCAGGTTGGCTCAGGCGAGACTATTGTTATTGATATCAGTTTGTTGAGGGATTTGGAGATGGGTCTGATCATCAGTCGTTTCTATCTCCGAACCCCACTCTTCTTCAATGTTATTGACGGTCCTGGGGGTGATTTCATCTCCGCGTATCACGACCTCCCCTCCGGCATAGGGCAGGTGTATTTCTTGGTGTATCGGTGATGAAACTGCCCTCAGCTGGGCTAACCACGACTTCCCTAAGATCAAGTTGAACCGGCATCTCCTCGACGACTAAGAATGTGGCCTCTATTGGGAATTGATCCCCTGCCACAAACTTGATACGCACCGTCCCCTTGACTTGAACCCGTGCCCTGTTGAACGATTTTACGCAAGCTGTCGTTGTGGGAGTGATCTGGTCGACCAAACCTAGCCTATCCACGATGGAATAGGGGATGACGTTTGTAGCTGCGCCATCATCCACGTGTACCCTCCGGATCCGATATTGACCGACCCGAATGGTGATGAACATAGGTTCAGTTGTGACCTGACCCTTCTCAGGATCGTCTTTGATAGACTCATCGTGAAAGGTCAGCGAAGTAGGCGTAGGTTGCTCAGCTTCGGAAGGAAACATGACAGCATGTATCGCTTCTGAAACACCACAAAATTCGGAGCTTAGTACTTGTCCGACACTAAACAGGACCCTGGAACTCACGAACGTCGCCGGCTGCATGATCGCAACACTTAGTTTTTGCTAAGTACAGGGTGCCAGCGTATACACTCCAGCGTATACGCCAAGATCACACATACAGCGTATACGCCCAGCATTCCAATGTATACGTCCAGCGTATACGCCCGACTCTCCGGCGTACACGCCCAGGGACTGCAGATGCACACGCTCGACGATAAGATCTTCAATGACAACATGAAGATAACACCGAAGAGCAAGGATTGAAGCAAGTGGACATCCTTCGGCGTATGCGCCCGGCGTGTACGCCCAACATGCACCAGCGTATATGCGCAGCGTATATGCCCAACGCTCAGCATCTCCACCCAGTTCACACCCAGCATCCTTCAGCGTATATGCCCGGCGTGTACGCCTAACATCCTTCAGCGTATACGCCCGACGTGTACGCCCAACATTCACCAGCGTCTACGCCCAGCATTTTCAGCGTATATGCCAACCTGATGCGGCGTATACGCCAAGCGTATATGCCCAACAGTTGTAACATTTTGTATATTTGTAAAGTGTATGCACCCGGTCAACGTGCCACGTGTCTCCCATTCTGAGTCTAGCGTAACAACTTGTATAAAACCCCCATTTTTCCACTTCACCAGGACGGTTGGCAAAATCCCGGAGCATACTAGAGAACATTTACACTGCGCACAAGAGCTGAAACCCTCTTACACCCTGTACGCTGCATGCACAGTCTCTACGCTTCGCCTACCTTGCGAACCGGCCGAGTCATTCCTGCATACGCCGGGGCTTTTCATCCGCCTTGTGTCCCCTCACGATTGCGTTAGACCGATGCACTGTACTTTGACTTTGTACTGTTTACATTCGCTACAAGTTCTTTTACAGTTTTACGTCAATTTGGCCCACGCATCGTTTACATCTGTTTACGCTCGTGCTTCGTTTGCATCCGTTTACGTTTTACGCCGTTTTTGCTGTTTACGCCTGCACGCCGTTTACGCATAACCCAGCGTATTAGCACTTTGCGTACGTGCGGGGAAATCCTTGTCTGATCCGCGTGCGGACCACCTAAGGTACTCTGCCTTTGCTGCATTCCAGCTTGCCCTCAGGCGAAGGTAGGGTCTTCTGTACACGTCTTGCGATCCCGCGGCCTCTGTTTTCCTTCCAGCCGGAGACCGACGATTTTAGGCAGTACAGCTTCCTCCTCCGCTGGCAAGCTTTCATCCACTGATATGGATGTCAGCATGCGAACCATAGCCTCACGGTGTTCTCGAGACATCATAAGCAGGTCATAAAGGCTCAAGGTTGTGTTTTTTTGTTTGAGAGCCTATTTAACTTGCGTAAATGCGTCGAGGAGGTCCTTCTCTTGGCTAGGTTGTTTATGTCCCTTGTCCTCTTCCATTCGGCCCAAGAGACGGATCTCTCGAGGTAGAGCGGTGTCAGTCGGGGGTTGTTCTTTTTCTTGCCAAGAGAAGGCGGCTGCGTTTCTGCACCTTTATCCTACCCTTGAGGTACAGGCGAAGGCACAGAGGCCAAGGGCCTAGGCTTAGGGAAGCCGAGCGTAAAATGGTCTTTCGTTGCATTAACTGATGTGTCCTCTCCCTTTCGTTTGGGAGGTGATGGTTGACGCTTTTAGTTGGAGATCTGCCCCTGCGTGAGAGGAGCAGCCTGTGGTTTTGATGCCCTGATAATGAAGGGTGCCCTAGGCGTGGGCGCGGACGAGGCCGCGGCTTGACTGTCGCTGCGTGACTGAGGGTGTATCTGAGAAGGTGCTCGTATGATGAAGGGCGGCCTCGAGACCCTACTAGCTAACAATGAAATGGTTGGCCCCCTTTATGAGCTGGCAGGCGCACGCAAAACAAAAGGCTGTTTTGGTGGTTCCCTCCTCTCACTGTCCGTACTCACCACAGTAATTGTATAAGGATCATCGTTTGCATTCAACGGGTCCTTATATACGTGCAATGTTTGGTTTTCTAGACGTGCCAGGTTGCTGCTGTCAAACTTGAGTAAACCATCATCCAGCATATGTTGAATGTCATCTTTCAATGCCCAGCAGTAATCCGTATCGTGACCACACAGCTGGTGGTAGTCACAGAAATGGTCTAGCCTGAAAGATCTCGGAACTGGTGGTTCGTTAGGTAAGGCTAAAGAAGGGTTCTTCAACAGTTGACAATGACGTTTGTGACGCTTCAGAGCTTCCTCGAACACCTTCTTAGGTTGAATGTGCCCTGCCCCTAACAGTTGTTTCAACAGTTCGGAATGTTTTACAGGCAGGGCTACGTATTTTGAACGATCCTTACGCTCAAAGTTTGGCTTTGGATGGGGGGGCCCTTCAGGGGCAGTTGTGTCTTGGCTGGTGCCGGCACCAGCTGTGGTTTCAGGAGGCACCGTGGATGCCTTCTTATTCTTAGTCTTTGTACCCTCAGTCATCGCAGATACTGTCATTGTCACTGCTTTAGCTTTGTCTTTGCCCTTGTTGTGTGCGTTCCTGTAGGCGACATACATCGGGTCTTTGCTGGCCTCTGCAGCATCTTGGATGCTTCTAGTTTGAGCGAAGGCCTGGTGTAGAGAGTTGGGGAAAGATAATACAACTTTGACTTAATAAAGTCGTTGACTGCTCCTTTGAATATAGCCAGCAGATGTGAGTCCGTGATCGGCTCGCGGATCTCATTCAAGGTAGCATTCCAGCGCTGTATAAACTTTTGGACGGGCTCGAGCGGGTCTTGTTTTACCCCCAGACCACCGCCATGGACACCATAGCTGTCCAACAGCCTGTCGCACAACACCTAGGAATGCAACCCACAGCGGGTCCCCGCTGATCCCTAAGGCTGCAAGGGAGGGACCCAGCCTCTAGCATTATCACCCAAGATCAATATAATNCAACCAGAGAATGAGGATGGATTTGCCGCTCAATCCGAGTAAGGAGAGTCGTAGCATACCTTAAGCCCTCAAGCACAGGTCAACCCCATCTTCCATCTTGGCACAGGGGAACTCATGCCCTTGCAACACCTTAGATTCATCCAGGCTCAATAGCCACCGCCGGAAACAGCAGCACTAGTCCACGTCCCTCTTCCGAGTGATCACCAACCCAACACCTTCCCACTCGCGCCCATCCCCATAGCCACGGTGGGCCCATCCTCACAAGTGCCGCCACCTTTCGATAACCTGGGGGCAACACTCCCACCAAGGGTGATAGGGATGCCACACGTGATTCCGACATCCACATCTGCCCACTTCATACCACACCTCCAAACACATACAATTCCCCAAGCAGCCGTAGCCCAACAGGGAGTCCCCGCCCACAATGTGGCAGGGCAATGGCTAGCAAGGGGAGCGCCGTCACACCAAGTTCCCCATCACCATACACCACCCCATGCAGTTCCACTAATTAATGTTCCCCAAGCACAACCCCAGCTGCAGCAACACCAACAACAACACTTTCCCTACCACATGCCATCTGTAGTGCCGCCCACCGTAACCTTTCCACAAGCACTCGCACAGCTGTCAGCCCTTCCACCTAACACGCAACAAGCTAGCTTGTACAGCATACCGCAACCCCAAGTTGCCGCATCACCGAGTGCCCAAGACTGGGCGGACGCCAAAAAGAGAATGCAAGAGCTTACTGAAGAGGTAAAACGCCTCAAAACGGCCATTGAGGGAGAGTTAAAGGTAGTGGATTTCTACAACGATGATCCTATCAGCTCTTCGGTCCCACCTCTAACCTTACCTAAAGGTGTCCCCTTGCCCACATTAACCAAGTACAACGGGGAGACTGATCCCAATGCGCACCTTATAACATTCCGGCTAGAATGCAAGCTGCTCCACGCTTGGCCCCACTCCATCCTCCAAGTATTTCCCATGTCTCTCGCAGGGAGAGCACTCGACTGGTACCGGGCCCTACCTAGGAACTCTATTTTCTCTTTGGACGATCTTTTACGCCAGTTTGTGACCCAGTTCAAGTACAACTTGAAACCCGAGGCCACGCTGGACAGCCTCATGTAGATCAAGCAAGCACCGCTTGAACCTGCGTAGAAGTTTATTCAGAGATGGAGTGCGGCTGTCAACGAGCTGCACGAACCAATCTCTCCAACCTATTTGCTTACAATTCTGAAGGGCGCTGTCAACGACTTCTTTAAGTCCAAACTTTATTACCTCAACGCACGTGATTTGAATCAAGCATTTTTACAGATCAGAAACATAGAGGAAGCGGCTCAAAACAGCCATGACCCGACATACTTGGCCTTCAAAAATTAACATACTAAAAAGGATAAAAAGAAGGCCAAGACAACTATAGCAGCAATAGCGGGAACCCAGTAAACAAACACCACACATCAACAATGACCGCCCGCAACCACCACTAACTACTATCAGCCTGCTCCCACAACAACCCTAGAGTCATCATCACAGAACCCGACGAACCGTTTGCATAATTTCAAGAGGAAGGAACCCTCTTAGTACATGCCTTTACCGATGAAACCGTCCCAGCTCTTTGACCAACTCTTAAAGGCTGGGTTGATGCAACATAAGCAATTATCCCCTACGGCCATCCAAAGGCAGGAACGATTCTGCCAACTCATACAGAGCCCGAGCCTAAGAATGCCTGATGAGCCGCCCGTACCCAAAGGGTTCAGGATGGATCACTTCTGCGACTACCATCAACGCAATGGGCATAGAACAGATTACTGCTTCACCTTGAAGCAGGACATCCAGCGGATGATTGATGATGGAAAAATCACTTTCGATGGGGCTAACCCCGTCCAGCCGCAAAACCAAACCATGGGGGTGTATAAAGACCCTCTGAACACTAAAGAGGCAGCGTACGTAATTGACGCAATCTATTGTGATGATGGTTCTGACACACCTCGCATCAACACCATCTACCCCGAAAATAAATAGGAAACACTTGGCAAGTCGTTCGTAGTTCAGATCCCTCTCGCTGAGTCCGCACCCGCATCTCAACCATCCCACGCCCCGCAGCCGCCATACGTAGTCCGAGTGCCCCCAACTGTATCTGTCCCCAACACCACGACGCGTCAAAAATCATACATGGTGCGCATCCCTCCAGTCAATCCCACGGATACACCAACCCTTCATGCTCGGCCTACCCCTTTCGTAGTCCAAGTACCACCCACCGTTGCCACGACAGAGGTCCAACCTCCACCAAGACCAACCCCGTACGTCATCAGGATACCTGGGCAGACTCTTGCCCAGTCATATCTGACCATCCACCCGCAACCCCATCCAGCTCCTTACGTTGTAAAGGTCCCAGGGCAATCCCAGGCTACGAGGCCAACTCCGCCTCCGCGTAACACACGAGAACGCCTAGTAGACAGACTTACACGTGAGCGCATGGAGAAGGAATGCCAACGGCTAGCCATGGGCCCACCCAAACCAACTCCACTTAACTCTATGCCCATGTCATCATCCAACGGTTGACCGAACACGGACAACAACGGTGAGTCATCCGAAACATAAGAACCGTATAAAACGGCAGGTCCTAACAATAACGACAAACCACCAAAATGTGAAATAAAACTATTGGGTCCAATGGACCCAGTCACTGCTAATAAAAACATCCCTGATAGTAGAGATTTTGCAACGGCCCTGACACAAGTTACTCAAGCCTTAAAATAGAAAAACACCTCGTTAAGCTTGTATGACTTGGTCTTAACATCCCAAACTCATCGGGAAGCTCTCGTGCGCATGCTTGCATCGATCTCGGTTAGTGAGGACTTGCCCCCCAATGAACTCGCCATCCACGCAGTAATGTACCCATCTCACGGGGTTAGTCCTAAGCCCTTGAGCTTCCACGATGATAGCATCAAAGTCGACAAGAAGACAGGCGAGACCACAACAATCCCTATGTTCATAACCATACACGTAAACCAGTTCAAGATACATAGGGTCCACGTAGATGATGGGGCAGCTACCAACGTTGTACCATATCCTATCATTGAATAACTAGGGCTCACCGACCTAATCAAACCTACGACAACCGCATGCTTAAAGTCATTCAGCGGGTCACGCGTACTAGTCAAGGGCACAATAACCCTAGAATTTGTAGCGGGAGACCAGTTCCCCACATCCGCTGACTTCCTTGTCGTCGATGAAATGCCAGGATTCAACCTAATATTAGGAAGACCCTGGCTAGCCCAACTGAGAGCTGTGTCCTCCCCTATACAACAGGAGATTCGCCTACCCTACGAGGGTGGTAAAATTGTCATACATGGGGAAGTAGCCTCTCCCATCATTTCATCGCACACAGACGAGGACCGAGGCTCCGAGGTTGAACTCAACAAGCCTGGCCAAAAGGACTCAAACAAAACACAACTGGAGGGTAGTGAACCTTCGAATACTGGACAAAACCCTGAAGCCAAAATACCTGCGTTTAACACTGTACACGCGTCACCTCATGAAAAAACCAACACAGAAACAATGACCAACATCGAAGCACCTAAAGGTATTAATACCGAAAACATTCTAATGGACGTCTCCTGGACTGAATTGCCATTCAACGTGATCAACGAAGGAGACGGAGAATACAAAATCATACCGGTCGATACACTCCCTGACAAAAAAATGAAGAAAATCAAGAAACAACTAAAATGAAATGTTACAACGTCTGGAACGACGTTAAACTATAACACATCCGAAATGACACTAAACTACGATAAAACCCAAAAAAAAAACGTAACAGATGAAAAAGAGAAGGAGAACAAAATTAAATAGCACCTCTTGTCCGGAAAGACGTTAAACTATCATGTCCGCAATGACATAAAACTAGCCATGATCAGAAATGGTCAGTCCACTACGAAACATATCCTTTTCCTAAAAATATTACTCGTTTACAATGGGGCCCGAAATGGCCTTAAACTACGCATACCTTACGCATTCCTTGTTTTCCCTTTTTTACATATCATTTATCTTCAGTGTGTCCTCTTTAAAACAAAAAAGAAAAACCCAAAAACATTTTAATGTTGTGTCGGGTGTGCAAACAATTTAAAATCAACAAAAAATATCCATGCGTGCAATGTTGTACAAATCGTGCTTGTTTTTCTCAATATTTCCTAGTTATAATGCCTGTATCAATTTGAGTCAACAGAAATCCGAAAGAAAAAAAAACTACAAAAAAACACTAAGCGTCCATGACAGGAGGATCATCTCCTTTAGAACCACCAGTGTCAGGGGCCCCTGCTCCACTGGGGCTAGCCTCGTGAGTATCATCGCCACCCTCATGTTGAAAACACCAAAAACAAACAACCAACACAAAATAAGCAAATGCTAAACATTTTAAACATTATCCAATAAATTAACTTCATAAAGACAAAACGTTTACCATAGGGGATCCCCCTAAGCCAAACTCCAGCCGACGAAGGACTTCTTCCTCTGGAACGCTGGCCCAATCTGTTCCGTCTAGGCCTAAGTCAACGTTTGCCAAAGCCTTGCCTTTGTCGACCGCTGACCAGGTAGGGCGTTTCAGAGGAAATTCACCTACCGACACCTCCCCAGAAGCAGTTGTGATGACCCTCTTAGGCGATTCCATTTCCACAATTGTGTTTTGGGCAAAGGTATCGAAGGCGGAACGCAAACCCAAGCCCTCCACAAACATCTCTAGTTGTCGCTTTTCAATAGATACCTCTTTCAGCGACTTCTTGTACTGATGTTTATGGTTCTTCTCATCCTGACCCCACTTGCGAACCTTGGAAGCGAAAGCCTTCCAATCTTGACACTTAAGGTTCAGGAGATCAATTTGAGCTTTGCATTCCGCCATTCTCCGAGTCAGTGACGCATGACGGTTCAGAAGGTTCCAATACCTGGTGTACGTAATCTCCGAGGTTCGCCAAGAACGATCTCCACTTAGTCTAGCAGCGGCAAACTCGTATCGAGCCTTTAAATCGTCACGCTCCTCTGTTACAGCAGAGACTTCCTTTTCCTTTGCCTGTACTTGTAGCCACAACTGTTCAACAGAACGCCTACAAGTCCACAACGACTTGGCATTGTGTGCAAGGCTTTCTGCAACCCCTTCATAAACAGGCCTTGGCACCTGCTCTACTTCTGGGGAGAGTGTAGTTAGGCTTTCCATACTGATGCCCTCAGAGGGATCCCATCTTAGTTTAGCGCCTACCCACGCAGAGAACACGAACATTAAAATGGTACACGTAAGACACGAAGCTCCTAATCTTTAAATGATTCATACCTATATCAGGATGGACTTCCTGGAGATGTTCAACGACTTCTTCCGCGATCCCATCCACAAAATCCGACTTATTTGGCATCTCTGACCAAATAAGCGGCTGACGGGTACGGGAAGAACTAACCTCAGCGGTCCCCTCAGGGGGAACCGTCTTCATGGGAACGTCCAACCGTACCGTCCTGGTACCGCTGCCTTCATCTAAGCCAAAAACATGAAAATAAATAAATAAAAAGGGTAGGAGCCACAATTAATATAATAAAAACCAACTAAAAGCGAAGACATACCCTGATCCTTGTCACCTTCTGGGGGATCGCCCAAATCCAAGTCACCCTTGAGGAAGCTACTGAACATTTGGTTGATAGCGTCTGGGTCATCTAAAGGTTCAGGGTCAGTAGTCCTCTCTGTTAATAGCTCCATTCCCCCGCCTTAGCTCTTCTCCGGGCTTTCCTCCTCATTGTTTTTCTTGGTACGCGTATCCTCCTCCTCTCTGATGGTTTCTAAGGCCTGCTTCCTCACTTCATCAAATCGAAAACGATAACGACACGTAAGCAATTGAAGTAAGGGTTATAAATAAATGAAAGCGATACAACAACAAGTAGACGCGCTTCACTTACCAGGTATCTTGAAGCGTAACCGCTTTACGCGTGGCTGATTTATCTCGGCAACTTCCTCTGTGGTGCGTTCGAGTTTTTTCAACTTTGACTTGGCTTTGCCAATGGTTTCCTTAATGACCCGCTCAGCCCGCCTGGCGGTTAGAGGTACATCAGCTGGCTCAACCCCCAGACTATCTCGTGTGTGGATGGAACCGCCAGATGATCCCCCTGTGGTAACAGACACGGACTCATCGATACCTTCTGGGGCATCCTGCGACTTGGCGGTCGTGTACAAGTGTTTGACCCACGGGCGGGATAGTTGACCCCGATCCCGTAGGACAAACTTGTTGTCCGCACATACCACAAGAAACTCGGCAAAACGGCGAAGATAGCCGACAAAGAAGGCAAAAGTGAAGTGCAATTGTGCTTCGATGTTTGAGCGCAACCGCACTATCTTCTTATGCATGCCCGCCAACAAAAACTGAGCCCAGTTATACCGCATGCCAGTTTCTAAGATACTTCGCATGATGCACATATCCTCAACCCCAAAACTCCGCACTTGAGAAAGGGTTTTGGGAAATACCCGTGCTCGAAACAGGGGATACAGTTTGTTCACCTCAACAACCTTTTCTTTCCCCTACATCGGGAATCTCTTGGTGTTTTTCATCACGCCAAGCCAAGATTCCAGCTCGCGGATCGTTTGGAGCTCTTTATGAGACCTGTCCAATACTACAGGTAGGCCATCTGCTGGCATGCCAAACAGGTTAGAAAAGAACACAGGCGATAGATGAAACATGACCTTAACACCCTTAATCCGGGCATTGTACTGAGAAACAGACTCATTAAAAGAGTCCACGATCCCTATCATTTCCCCAATTGAAACATTCACGCTAGGTGTCATGAAAAGCTCCAGGAGGCCGACATCGTCCAAGCAACGAGTAAGGGATGGTGGAGCTTGCTTGCGCAGCCACTTCTGTGCCTTTGCTACCTCCCCGAACTTCATCGACAAAGTTGTCTCAGTCCGTCCTGTCGTCACGGGATCCTCACCGGAAGGTGCATCAACTGTTAAAACAAGTTAAGATGACCATATCAACATAACCCCAAATAGTTGAACAAACCCACTAACGCATCTAAGAAACGTTATTACCCACTGTTAGTGGCAGATTTCGAAGTGCTGCCAAAATTGTGGGGAAAGACTGGCCCCTGATCTGTCCAACCTTCGTGAAGCCACCCACGAGCCTTGCACATCGCAAAGGCCCTGGAAAACTGGTTATGGAAACGGACCATTGAACCCTTTGTCTGAGCCAGAACGGCCTCGCAAAGAGTGGGGGCCCTCATAAAGGCCTTCAGAGCGGTGCGAGCGAGGGCTATCCCTTCATCCTCAATGAGGATCCCGTCTGGGTTGGTCTTCGGTCTGCAAACAAGCGTGCGTTAAAACAAGAAACCAACATTAAATGAAAATAGAAAAAGCAATAAATGTAAATTGTCCCACCTGGCTATTCGGTATACCGTGCCAGGAGGATTCTGGAACAAGGTATAGGCATGGGCAGCTATAAACAATGTATTATTGACATAATCCAACCCCGGTGGCAGCAATGCCCACAGACACGTTAATGGGCGGTTTGACTTGGGCCCGTGGGTAGTACCATCCTCAGCCACAAACGGCCCCTCGTCAATGTCTCCCATAAAGACCATTATGCCCTCTGCAGCCCCCGGCAGTATTGCATCAACCACACTTCGCGCAGTCACTTCGTCAAAATGCGACCAAATAGCCACCTCGAAATTGGTTAACAAGAAAGCCAGAAATTCGTCAGCACCTTCCCTGAACGAGACCCCCTTGTCATGCACAAATAAAGCCGGGGGAAGATTGCCTTCCTCAATGGGGCTAGCCCATGTTAGCACTCCGACGAGTTCAACCATGATAAGGAAGCGTTTGCTGTCCCTACAACTAATCACAATGCCATAAACGAAAGTTTGCATCATAAATTCAACTAACTGTTTATGCCCAGCGTATACGCTGTACACAGCGTATACGCCCACAATTTACGCCCATGATTTGCGCTCAGCGTATACGCCGCATACAGTGTACGTTGAACAAACTTAGCACTTAGAGCGATTCAGAATTAGCATATACGATATATACAGAGCGTATACGATGATCTACACTTGGCGTAAAAAACGCATTCAATCCAACGTATACGCTGTCTGCAGAACGTATACGTTGTCTGCAGAACGTATACGCCGACTAATACTTAGCGCAAAGAACGAAATTTAGCTCAACGTACACGCTAGCCAACTCAGCGTCTACGCTGACGGCGATCTATTTTACGTTGACGCCCCAACCCCTTCACGCGTATGGCGTATACGCTCAATTTCAAGTTCGGCGTAAACAGTTTACGCCAAAAAGATAAAGTGGTATGCCGAAGATAACTGTATGCGTATGGCGTATACGCTGAACAAACCCTCAGCGTATACGCCGTCAGAAGAAAACTTACGCCGATGACAAACACGCTGACAAACTTTTACGCTAAAACAACGTGAAAAAAAATGTTTACGCCAGGACTGAACACCGTCTATGCTGCGCAGTTACACTGGCGTCCACGCCGAAAACCCTCATGATGAAAAATCCCTGCGCTCGGCGTATACGCCGAGATCGTCTACGCTACGAATACAGTGAAGCACATAAACAACAACAGAGACAGGGATCAAGGCTTACCTATGGGATGTCACGGGCCACGACGACATCCTCGGCCTAGGCAGCCCCTGCAGCATGGCCTCTGTCTCTTTGGCAAAGGTTAGGTCAGGACCCTTCCTCCCCTGGCCCTCCACTTCCTTGCCCTTGCCCATCGCAGAATATCTACGCTCACGATCTACGTTCACGCTGGGCAACTGTCTACGCTAGAGTGTATGCTGGGTTAAGTCTCGGCGTTTACGTTGGACTCAGTCTTTGGCGTCTACGCTAGGGTCTCTTGGCGTCTATGCTGAGGCAGGTTTACGCTTACGCTTACGCTCGCTCAGGTCACGCTCCACGATGTCGCTTTCAAAACAGAAAACAAATGGACCCCTCCTTCCCTTTATATAGCGCCCGATTCCGCTGACGTTGACACCGCCGCCGCTTACACCGCCATCGCTCCGTTTTTTCCGTTTTACCCTTTTTTACCTCTCTATTTGCCAAAATTTCCCCAAAAATGATGAAAATTAATTAAAAACAGAGATTATTATGTCCTGGTTCCTCTGTGGACCCCATTTCACACATTTACGCTAGTTTAAATCGCCAAGCACGGCCCGGTATGGCCTTAAACTGCCAACCATGGCCCGGTACGGCCTTAAACTGCCATTTCCCTGTCCGCCCATTGCCCGGTAAGGCATTAAACTGCCGTCCATTGGCCCGGTATGGCCTTAAACTGCCGCTCACTGCCCGGTAAGGCATAAAACTGCCATACGTCTAGGTGTGACGATAATCCACCGTTATACACGTACGCATAGTTTAAAATCGTCAAAAGACACGGAACAATCCCTTCGCTCATGCAACTCTCTATTTATTGGCAGGGATAATCTCAATGGACTGCCAGCACTTAACCGCACCGTTAACCATCAATGGACCATATGGCACGATTACACGGGACTTTGACATAAACTTCATCAACTCAAGTCCACTAATGGACAACGCGGTCATAGCCTCAACACAGCAAACAACAGACGACTACGGAGGCATGACGAAATTTCTTGACATAGAGGCCGAAAACATCACTGAAGATCCGTTAGCTGAAACACCCATTACCATGCCCGATGGGGAAATCAAAATATTAAAATTAAGTACACTACTACAACCACACTTGGCACAAGACATCCAGAACGTACTTAGGGAAAACATGAAAGCATTCGCTTGGTCTTATACGGACATGCCTGGGCTAGATCCTAGAATTGTCCAACACAACATTATTTTGGACCCCAAACTAAGACCGATAAAACAGAAAGCATGAAAAGTTAGACCCGAGGTGGCATTGGCAGTCCGCAATGAGATCACCAAGCTTTATCAAGCTGGTTTCATTCGGGCTGTTGATTACGCCGAATGGGTATCAAACATGGTCATCGTCCCGAAGAAAAACAGAAGCATTCGCTTATGCATCGACTTCCGAGATCTAAACGTAGCAACCATAAAAGACGTCTTTTCCTTACCTAGCATCGATCAACTCGTTGACTCGACTGCCAGACATGCCTTACTATCTTTTATCTATGGTTTTTCGGGATACAACCAGATACGTATCAACCCTGAAGATCCACTTCGAACAACCTTCATGACCCCATGGGGAACTTTTTGTTACACAATGATGCCCTTTGGTCTCAAGAATGCTGGGGCCACTTATCAAAGAGCCATGACGTTTATCTTTAGTGATTATATGTTACGATCGCTCAATGACTATGTGGATGACATCGTGGTTAAGTCAAAAACAACCGAGCAACATGTACAGGACCTCGACCTAGTCTTAAAACGTTGTCTAAAATATGAGCTAAGGCTTAACCCCAAAAAAGGCGTCTTCGGTGTCAAAACAGGCAAGATGCTCGGATTCATAGCCTCTGAAGCAGGAATACGAGTGGACCCCGATAAGGTCAAGGCCATTACCAACCTGAAACCACCCAGTAACCTTACCGAACTTCGAGATCTACAAGGTAGATTGCAGTTCATCAGGCATTTCATAGAAAAATTAACAGACAAACTAAAACCTATGAACCACCTGTTGCGTAAAAATGTCCATTTCGAATGGACTACACAATGCCAGGAAGCCTTTGAAAATATCAAAACAGCACTTGCCCGACTGCCTACAGTCTACCCGCCTTATAACAACAAACCGTTTTACATCTACCTTGCCACTTCAGAATCGTCCATCGCGTCTATGCTCTGTCAGAAACAAGATGACGGAACTGAAGTCCTATATATTACTTGAGCCATGCCTTAGTTGCCCATGAAAAGAAGTACAATGACGTGGAGAGGTCATGCTTAGCTTTGGTCTTTTCTCTAAGAAAATGGCGACATTACCTCTTCCGTAACCAAGTTTACATAATCTGCAAGGACAATGTAATTAGAGCTATAACAGGAAACATATACGAAACGAGTCGAATAGCCCAATGGAAAGCCATGATTACTGAGTTCGACATGTACTATGTAGCACAATCATCGGTAAAAGGTCAAGCCATAGCAGATCAGATGGCTACATCACCAACACGGGATCTAGTGACTATAGAGCCGGAATTCCCAGACGAAAACATATGCACCATAGACATAGTGCCCCAAGATTATGACGCCATCTTAAACTTCGATGGAGCATCCATCTCTCAAGGAGGAAGTGCAGCCGCTGTAGTCACCTATCCCTACGGGGAGATCCGACCCTTTGCCTATCGCTTCAATTTTCACTGTACTAACAACATAGCAGAGTACAAAGGTCTCCTTAGAGGTCTCGCAGCAGCACTGGCTTCGGACATCACGTGCCTGGTAGTCAGAGGGGATTCACAACTGGTCCTAAACCAAGTTACAGACATGTACACATGCAAAGCCCAACATTTACAACCATACTGTGACTTGGCGAAACATTTAATGAAACGATTCGAAAACATTGATGTGCAACACATCTCTTTAAACAATAACACCATCGCAGACTTGTTAGCCACATTAGCGCTAAACATATCACTTGACATGTTCTATGCCTTGCCAAGCTCCGTAATCAACTGCGATGAACCAATAACCTCCGACACATTGCCGATCGCATCTATTAGTACAACACACGCGATAGAATGGTATGATGACATAAAAGAATACCTTCTACGCGGCGAAGCCCCACGACATCTAACAAATGTGCAAAAGGACGCCGTACGAAAACGTTCTAGACAGTACACATTGGTAGGGGATACATTGTGTCGTCGATCTTACGAAGGTATATTGCTAACATGCGTGAGTAATACCGACGCCCAAACCATAGTTGATCAGGTACATGAGGGACTATGTGGAGGACACATAGCACGAAAAGCCATGGCCACGAAAATAAGATGCTTAGGCTATTATTGGCCACACATGGAATACGACTACTCCTCCAAAGTCAAAACATGTAACATTTGTCAAAAACATAGTAACTTAATACATGTACCGCCAAATGAGTTGCACACAACACAGATAACATGGCCTTTTCAGAAGTGGGGATTGGACCTCATTAGCCCGATAACACCTTCGTCTTCCACAGGGCATAGTTTCATCATAACCGTGACGAAATACTTTACGAAGTGGGTAGAAGCCATCCCCCTTCGAAAAATGACTTCTAAACATGTGTGCAACTTTATCCTAGAAAACATTGTAACCCGCTTCGGCATCCCTTTGACAATTATCACTGACAATGGGCTGCAATTCAGTAGTGCCAAAACAAAAACCTTTTGCGATAGTCTGGGGATCAATCATTTGTTTTCTTCCCCTTACTATCCTCAAAGCAATGGGCAAGCAGAAGCAACCAATAAGACGATCATAACGATACTTTAGAAAATGCTAACCCAAAGCAAAAGGAAGTGGCACGAGCAAGTACTATATGCATTATGGGCTTACCGCACCACTCATCGGACGTCAACAGGTAAAACTCCATACAGTCTCGTTTACGGTTCAGAAGCTATTTTACCTTTAGAATTATAGGTACCATCATTAAGGATCACACTCTCCGGACTCCTCGACGACGGGCAAAATAATGATCTCCGTATCATCGACCTCGACTCGGCGGAAGAAGAACGCACATGCGCGCTTGATCAGATCGAATGGTACCAAAAGCAACAACGACAGCGGCATCGGCATGACATCAACAGACGCCCAATCCACGAAGGCGATCTCGTACTCAAAGCTGTTCGGGAACACCCTGACAAATTCTCAGCCAACTGGGAAGGGCCTTACGTGGTCATCAAAGCATTCGACAATGGTGCATTCAAGTTAGCTGACACCGAAGGGAACGAACTCTCCAATCCAACCAATCATCTGTACCTAAAACCGTTCCATGTTTGAACATAAACTCAGGTACGTGTAAGTCCTGGAATTACGACTATAAACTGATACCATAGCTCGTCCTGGATTCATGACAATAAACTGATACCACAGACCAGTCCTGGATTATGACTTAAAACTAATACCGTAGTGTCAGCAAAGACAATAAACTAGCACCCGTCCGGTATGACAGCAAACTACCACCGTCACAACCATCAGGGTCCACAAAGACTTTAAACTAGCTTGCCTCTTCACAGTCCGCTAAGACTAAAACTGGCAACGTACCATCCGCCACGACGCTAAAACAGGCAATGTCCAATGGGTTATGACATAAAACTAACCCACGACAGTCTGCCAAGACTATAAACTGGCAAGTTCACATCCGGCACATCACTCCGTCGCCATGCTCATTCATCGCTCGCTTCATTGCACCACTTGCTATCAGTTGCTATCTTCAGTACTGCTTTCATCTGCATACAGTACCTGCCGTTCTCCAGCACCTCTGCACCATCGGCCACCATGTAAGTCTAAGCTCGTCTGTTCGCTCACGGTTTTCTTGTCTCCTTGGAGTTGTGTTTGCAGGATGACACCCGGAGCTTTCGCACAAGAAAGCACTTCGTCAAGAGTAGTAAGATAAGACATTGTTTGCGCCATACATGGCAAGACTGAATCAGACCATTCACTGGTACATCCCCTTTCATTGACAAAATTCTCTACCCATCCGCCAACACATTTTTCCCCGGCATCCCCTCAACACGCCCAGTATATCTAAAAATTGTACCATTGTAAAGCAGCTGCAACACGCAGCACAGCAACTGTGCATGAGTACAAAAGCAAAGCAAAAGTTTACGCTGCAAAAAAAAAAGACCTCTGGCACTTCCCATACAAGCCCCAGGCGGGAAGGCAGTTGTCTCAAAACTCAGTACTCATGTCCAAAGTGCTCAAAAAAAATCCAGTTGCATGGCTTTGGCTCAGCCAGCAGGTTCCCCCTGAACACTAAACATGGGCCCTGCTCTCCCAAAGAATGTAACACATCCTCCCGTGGCTTTGGCTTCGCCAACAAGTTCTCTTGAAAAATAACCAAGAGCCTTGTTCCATCAAAGAACGCACACCGCATGTCTGCACTTCGAGTCTGCTAAAACCTAGCCATTGACAAGGATCAGCATGTCGCATACCGAAACATCCTCTGTCCACAGCAAATCCCGTGGGCGGTCACCGATCCCCACGATCTCTATCTTCCCAACAGTTACAAACTTCACTATCCAAATTCCATGTATTACTGAACACGGTGCGATGACATCTCGTCCAGTGGCGACAGACACTGTCTCTATCAAGTCACTTGTGGTGTTTTGTACTTCTTTGTCGACGTTTCTCGGGTCGATTCTTCCAAGCGTTAACAAAGAGGGGCCAATGAAACACCATAAAATTCGGAGCTTAGTACTTGTCCGACACCAAACAGGACCCTGGAACTCACGAACGACGCCGGCTGCATGATTGCAACACTTAGTTTTTGCTAAGTACAGGGTGCCAGCGTATACACTCCAACGTACACGCCAAGATCACACATACAGCGTATACGTCCAGCGTATACGCCCAGCACTCCAACGTATACGCCCGGCTCTCCGACGTACACGCCCAGGGACTGCAGATGCACACGCTCGACGATAAGATCTCCAATGACAGCATGAAGATAACACCGAAGAGCAAGGATTGAAGCAAGTGGACATCCTTCGGCGTATGCGCCCGGCGTGTACGCCCAATATTCACCGGTGTATACGCCCAGCGCTCAACATCTCCACCCAGTTCATGCCTAGCATCCTTCAGCGTATACGCCCGGCGTGTACGCCCAACATCCTTTAGCGTATACACCCGGCGTGTATGCCCAACATTCACCAGCGTATACGCCCAGCGCTCAGCATCTCCACCTAGTTCACGCCCAGCATTTTCAGCGTATACGCCCAGCGTATACACCGACCTGATGCCGCGTATACACCCAGCGTATACGCTCAGCAGTTGTAACATTTTGTATATTTGTAAAGTGTATGCACTCAGTCAACGCGCCACGTGTCTCCCATCCCGAGTCTAGCGTAACAATCTGTATAAAACCCCCATTTTTTCACTTCACCAGGACGGTTGGCAAAATCCCAGAGCATACTAGAGAACATTTACGCTGCGCACAAGAGCTGAAACCCTCTTACGCCCTGTACGCTGCACGCATAGTCTCTACGCTTCGCCTGCCTTGCAAACCGGCCGAGTCATTCCTGCATACGCTGGGGTTTTCGTCCGCCTTGTGTCCCCTCACGACTGCGTTAGACCGGTGCACTATACTTTGACTCTGTACTATTTACATTCGTTGCAAGTTCTTTTACAGTTTTACATCAATTTGGCCCACGCATCGTTTACGTCTGTTTACGCTCGCACTTCATTTGCATCCGTTTACATTTTACGCTGTTTTTGCTGTTTACGCCTGCACGCCATTTACGCATAACCCAGCGTATTAGCACTTTGCGTACGCACGGGGAAATCCTTGTCTGATCCGCGTGCGGACCACCCAAGGTACTCTGCCTTTGCTGCATTCCAGCTCGCCCTTAGGCGAAGGCAGGGTCTTCTGTACGCGTCCTGCGATCCCGCGGCCTCTGTTTTCCTTCCAGCCGGAGACCGACGATTTCAGGCAGTACAGCTTCCTCCTCCGCTGGCAAGCTTTCATCCACTGATATGGATGTTAGCATGCGAACCATAGCCTGACGGTGTTCTCGAGACATCATAAGCAGGTCATAAAGGCACAGGGTTGTGTTTTTTTGTTTGAGAGCCTGTTTAACTTGCGTAAATGCGTCGAGGAGGTCCTTCTCTTGGCTAGGTTGTTTATGCCCCTTCTCCTCTTCCATTCGGCCCAAGAGAGGGATCTCTCGAGGTAGAGTGATGTCAGTCGGGGGGTTGTTCTTTTTCTTGCCAAGAGAAGGCGGCTGCGTTTCTGCACCTTTATCCTGCCCCTGAGGTACAGGCGAAGGCACAGAGGCCAAGGGCCTAGGCTTAGGGAAGCCGAGCGTAAAATGGTCTTTCGTTGCGTTAACTGATGTGTCCTCTCCCTTTCGTTTGGGAGGTGATGGTTGACACTTTTGGTTGGAGGTCTGCCCCTGCGTGAGAGGAGCAGCCTGTGGTTTTGGCGCCCTGATAATGAAGGGTGCCCTAGGCGTGGGCGCGGACGAGGCCGCGGCTTGACTGTTGCTGCGTAACTGAGGGTGTATCTGAGAAGGTGCCCGTATAATGAAGGGCGGCCTCGAGACCCCACTAGCTAACGATGAAATGGTTGGCCCCCTTTATGAGCTGGTAGGCGCATGCAAAACAAAAGGCTGTTTTGGCGGTTCCCTCCTCTCACTGTCCGTACTCACCACAGTGATTGTATAAGGATCGTCGTTTGCGTTCAACGAGTCCTTATATACGTGCAATGTTTGGTTTTCTGGACGTGTCGGGTTGCTGCTGTCTAACTTGAGTAAACCACCATCCAGCATACATTGAATGTCGTCTTTCAACGCCTAGCAGTAATCCGTATCGTGACCACACAGCTGGTCGTAGTCATAGAAACGGTCTAGCCTGAAAGATCTCGGAACTGGTGGTTCGTTAGGTAAGGCTAAAGAAGGGTTCTTCAGCAGTTCACAATGACGTCTGTGACGCTTCAGAGCTTCCTCGGACACCTTCTTAGGTTGAATGTGCCCTGACCCTAACAGTTGTTTCAACAGTTCGGAATGTTTTACAGGCAGGGCTACGTATTTTGAACGATCCTTACGCTCAAATTTTGTCTTTGGCTGGGGGGCCCTTCAAGGGCAGTTGTGCCTTGGCTAGTGCTAGCACCAGCCACGGTTTCAGGAGGCGCCGTGGGTGCCTTCTTGTTCTTAGTCTTTGTACCCTCAGTCATCGCAGCTACTTTCGTTGTCGCTGCTTTACCTTTGTCTTTGCCCTTGTTGTGTGCGTTCCTGTAGGCGACATACGTCGGGTCTTTGCTGGCCTCCGCAGCATCTTGGATGCTTCTAGTTTGAGCGAAGGCCTGGTGTAGAGAGTTGGGGGAAAGATAATATAGCTTTGACTTAATAAGGTCGTTGACTGCTCCTTTGAATATAGCCAGCAGATGTGAGTCCACGATCAGCTCACGGATCTCATTCAAGGTAGCATTCCAGCGCTGTATGAACTTTTGGATGGGCTCGAGCGGGTCTTGTTTCACCCCCATGAGCTGATCCAATGTGACTTCCGGTTTCAAGTTGTATTTGAAGCGGGTCACAAATTGGGTTAGCAGCTCTTCCAAGGTTGAGATGGAAGAGCGTGGGAGGGTTGGGTACCAATCCAAAGCTTTCCTTGTTAGAGAAATTGCAAAGACTCGGATAATGATGTGTGGCCACTGTTGCAACAACAAGGACTTAGACCTAAACGTGACCAAGTGAGCGTTGCGATCTCCCTCCCCATTGTACTTGGTAAAATGAGG
>MNCI01009279.1:33439-47254 GCA_015680685.1 Gnetum montanum | reverse complement strand
AAGGCCTGGTCCAGACCTGTTGACGGAGGTGTCTGTGCAGAAGGCATAGGAGGTTGGACTGGGAGGGCAGCGCTAGGGAATGGAAACGACGGGAGAGGTTGGCTGGCTGCTTGTGGGACGGGGATCCCTACAGGCAGAGGGGCCTGTGAAGACCACCACCCACTGGTTTGCGAAGAGGGGTTAGCTGCCACTTCCTGCGTAAGATAAGGATAGATATATTGTGGGACCACCTGTGGAACTTGCGTTGTAGGTGCAACGGAGGGTTGCACACCATACAGCGCAGACTGGTTGTGTTGCGCTGCAGGGTTGGCCCACTGACTTGCGGCAAGCTGTTGGATGTATGTTTGTGGTTGAACAACTGTGTTGATCTATTGAGTTGGAGGGGGCGGGAGCGATAAAGTCTACGCTGGGCGAGTTGTTGATATGGTGTGAGGTTGTATCTCAGGGATGAAATGGGGCACGGTGGTCGTCGGGACCACCACTGGGATGCTAAGTACCCGCGGTGATGAAACCGCCCCCATGTTATTATGAGGTATTTGTACTTGCAGCCCAGACGGCTGCGTAGTGGCTTGCGGAAGGGCAGGGGTGTGCATTTGCGTGGTCATGGCTGGGCTAAGAGAGGCGGCCTCTCCATTGAGCGGGAATGACGGATTAACGTAAGTATGAGGGCTCAGAGTGTGGAATGAGTGTTCGGACTGGGCCGCAAATTCATCATCTTCTTCCTCCCCATTCTGGGGTTCCGCCATAGCCTGTGCAGCCTGGCTCTTGGCCATGACCAACTGTGTGATAAGTTCATGTTGATGTTCAATCAAGGGAATAATGTCGTAAGCTATTGGTTTGAAATCATGGCCCCCTCGGTGGATCACCTCAAAGTTTCATTTCGCTTCGACCTCGGCTCGGCTAAGAGCCAGCTTCGCCTGGATCTTAACACAGATAAAGTTGTATTANGGTAATCGGATCTAAGAAATGGCTGGCAACAAAAGCACGAATAGGCTTTCTACCCTGTAGGATTCCAAAGAAATCATCCTTGCGACCGATCTACACCACACGATTTGCCGTAAACTTTCCTAGAGGTATTACGTCTACGGTTTAGGGTATGGATCGCTAACAGGGCTACCCGAAATATTCAGATCGGAGCCTACACCCTCCTTCTAGCGCCAGAAAACTGTAACGATGGAAAATGTTGGCAGCTAGAAAATACCAAACAAAATTCCGCGTACACAGTTTTAACCACAGATCCGTGCGAGGGCTATGTTGAAAAAATGAATCCACGGCACCCTGAACGGTCTTGTCGATCAAACAGGGACTTACTAATCAGTAAACCGATGAAGATTATGAATATCTCGTGGAACGATCTGATTCGAGGAATCGCAAAATGAGGGAAAAATGACGTAGATGAATTGTAACGATGATAATGCTAAACACGATAAGAGGAGGCTAACACAAGAGAAATGCGTAGTTTTAAGATCTACGCTTTGACTTGAAAAATGTATATTTTGTATATCACGTTACACTAGGAAGACCCCGATTACTTGATGTAAAGCAAGCACAAAACAACAAGAAAACTGTCCAAACAGAAGTCCGATCTACCTCGTGGGCCAAGGATGGGATGCAAGGAAGGTCAAGTTCTGACGTCTACCGATCAACTATTTCTGATCGATGGAGCCTGCAAACCGTGTAAGATGATCTCGCGATCTTTGATCTGCTGCTTTTGATTTGGGTAGTCTCTGCTCGGGAATGTCAGTGATCACCAATGGAGAAAGTCGTGTCTTCACCAACGAACCGATCGCTCTTGCTGCCAATGCTCAAAGCGAACTGTGCTCTGTTTCTGCCGGAAGGTGATGCTATCAACAATTGCCAGAGTGCTGCTCTCTCTATCTCTGCTCAAAGTGATAAGTGCTCCTATGCTCAGAAAAATGTCCTTGCCTCTTTGATTTGCCAACCCTTGTATCTTTGTCAACTGGGGTATTTATAGGCTGTGACGTCCTGTGGAAAAGGCGCAACCCTGATGATGTGTGTCCCGAATGTTTCGGGTACTGTTGACCTGACCATTTTTGTGTCAAACTTTGTGACTATGCACAATACGCTTATTTGCGTATTGTGCGTGTGAAGAACAGATTCGCGTCGGGAATGTTTCAACTGTCTTTGGGTTATATTACACTCATTCGCGCTGAGTTGCGTGCATGAGTGTAACATAACATGGAAACAATGGATTCAAGCTGTTTTACGCTAGCTTACGCAGCCGCGCTTAATGAAGCGTAAACGATGTCTAGCTTGGCGATGCAATACGCTGTGATACGCTACGTTGCGTAATGAGTGTATGATGAGCAATTCGCACGCCAAGAGAAAAGGGTTGATCTGTTGCACTTTCTTAGACTTTGCCTTTGACTGTTTTGGAGCTCATTACGCTGCCGTGCGTAACAGAGCGTAAACCTGGCCTTGAACAAAAGACTTAGCAAAATATACGAGAAGTCACATATTACGCTGCTCAAGTCTCTCCCCATCCCAAAGCAACTAGCCTTCTGATACCGGACTATGTTTAAACAGAATCACGCTAAGCGTCATTACGCTACGTCGCGTGATATAGCGTAAACAAAGAAATTATAGTAAGATTAGAAATCTGCACAGGAAGTCGAAGACTTGATGCTACGCGCCTCTTGGTGTTGCTCTGTCTTATTCTCCCTTCTGGAATTCTGACATGCGCCCTTGCCTGAATTGTGAATCTTTGCCTGAGGCCGACTCGCAATTTTCACGGTGTTTCACATGGGTAAGCCAGCTGATGACCAACTCAGAGGCCTTCGTCTGCAACCATTATTATGATTGTTCTATTTCTCCATATTTCATGAAAAGAATGGCCTCAGTATGCCCTAATATGATGGTAACTTCATCAGAAGGGATGCCTATTGTAGGAAAAACATAGAGAGAAAGGTTAGAAACATAGTACACGATGATGAAACAAAGAGAAAATGGAGTCTAGAATGTGATCATTTATCATCAGTAAATGGCGTAGGCACATTAGGTGCAGGATCAATTCTCTGAGGAAAAATTAGCCCATTAGAGGACCAATCCTCATGCAACCAACCACAAACTTGATAGCATTCAAAAGCCCTTGAAAATTGCTTATGGTAGTCAACAATAGCTGCTTTTGTCTAGTCCAGTACTGCAACACGAAGAATGGGGTCCACCATGAATGTCTCCAATGCTGTGCACACTAAGGCAAGCCCACCATCATCATCATGCATCCCATTCTCATCAAAATGAGGCCTGCATAGAAAAAGAATATTTATGTATATACAAAGATATAATTTTAAAAGAAATAAAAAATTAAGCAGAGCACAAAAGAACATACTTGTCCACTCTATACATTATCCCAGATGGGTTCTGGAATAGAATGTGCACATAGAAGGCTAGAAAATGTGTGTTGCTGCTGTTATAAGGACTACAAGTAGGCAGCTCCCACACACGAGTCAAGGGGCAAGTAGATCTAGGATCCTTGAGAGGGCCTCCCTCATCTATGTCAGTAACAAAGACAAGCATGTCTTGTATGGATCCAGGCAACATGGTTTCAACGTTATCACAAGCCAACTGCTCACTCAAATGAGACCATACAACTACGCTAAAATTTTGCAAAACAAATGACAAAAATGAACCAACACTGAGACGGAACCATATTACATGAGGCCCAATATGCATGTCATAAGGAGGTATGTCCAGTCCAAAGGGGCCAAACCAAGCAAGTACACCAACGAGCTCAGCCACAAGGATGGAAGATTTAGGTCCCTTGCATACAGCCAAAACCTTAGGTAAGTAAAAGCTAAGTGCTCAAAATAATAGGTAACTACATAAACCAAACACATAAATAACATTTAATTACATAGCTTCACCCCATGAGACAAGGACACTAATATTTATTTAGTGTATTTAACGCTCGTTGGGATACATTAAAATCTCTTACACATTAGTTTATTACAAGTAATGCAAAATGAATACATGAGTGTGAAAACATGAACATTCACAAATTCAACATAAACTTAGAAAAATATAGAAAAATATTTAAATTATTTGTCCCAACAAACCAATGAACATTGTAGATATAAAACCAACAAATAATAAACATCTTAGTAAACAATTTACATCTTCATGTCTTAACAAAGAGGGGCCTAGACACTCATGCTGGGGCTAACCCCTGCCATAATGCATGCTGCATGCTCATGCCCTGCTCTAACCCACTCACGTTGCAGCTTCCCAAAAACTCACATTGCAGGAACTCATGTTGGGCCTATTCCCAGTAACTCATGCTACAGGTGCTCACGCTGTGCCTGTCCCCTAGCAAGTCATGCTAGGTTTCCTGCATTCTAACTCACACCAGGAACTCTACAGCTCACACTGCTTAGGAAGCCTTGGCAGTGACACTGCACAAGAAAAATTGATGCTGCCCTGGGATAGCTCATGTTGCTTAGGAAGCCCTAGCAGTCACGCTGCGCAAGAAAAATTGACACTACCCTAGGAAAGCTCACGTTGCCCTAGGAAAGCTCACACTACCCAGGAAGCCCTGGCGCTCACGCTGGAAAATAACCCTAGCTTGCAGTCACGTTGGGCCTCCCTCTAGCAGTCACATTGCGTTAGAGAGGTCACGCTGCCATCACCTTGGCACACACACTGCAGCTTGCTTTGGGTGCCCTGCAAGACATGTACCTGAAAAGTGCCCTAGTAGTTTCCTAGTAACTCACGTAAGGGCCTATTCCCAAGAACTCATGCTACAGGAAAACTCATGCTGTCTTTGTTCAAAAAAAACCTCACACTACCAAAAACAACACACATCCCCTGCAACGCAGCTCACGCTGCCAAAAACAAACAGGCCTCCCCTACAACATAGCTCACACTCCCAAAAAAATAGGCCTCCCCTTGCAACGCGACTCACACTACCCTGGAAAAAGCTCATGCTACCCAGGATATCCTTGGCACTCACGATGTGCTTGCCCCAGTGAAAAAAATGTAAAGAAATCCAACTTTCCCTACACATGCCCCGTGCATGATCTAGGTCATTCATGCCCTGGATTACTCACGCTAACACCATAAAAATAAAAAAAATAGCAAGTCACAAGCTCCAGAAACAAGCCCTAAATCCCCAAAACAACACAAAATCATGATCATAGAAATCATGCTGCCCTAGCTAATGTTGTATGCGGAATACCAAAAAAAATAAGAGGAAACAAACCCACCTATGTAGAACTCCATCCCATGCTGGAATCCTAGCTTGAGGGAGATGTTGAAGTACCTCTTCGCTCTCCTCTACGAACGCCAAATTCGCTTGCCTTTTCCCTTTACCTCAGCTTACCTTCCCTTTGCCCTTCATGGCTCATGCTGATACTCATGCTACAGCCCACATTGATACTCATGCTGTAGCTCACGCTGACGCTGACACTGACATTCACACTGCACTCCCTAGCTCACGCTGCAATCCAAAGCCAAGAACTCACGTTAGCACAAATGATGCCCCCTCTTCATTTTAAAATCCCTTTTAAACCCCTAATATTCATTCTCAATTTAATGTAATCTATTTTATTTTCTCTTATTTTATTTATTTAAATTTACCATGTTTAAATTTTTTTTTCATTTATGTCATGCTTGCCTAGTATTGCTCATTATTCCATCCTTTGGAGATGAGGCCAAAATATTAGGAATAGCAAAAAAATAAAAAAGGAGGAGAGAAGGGTTAAAATCAACAAAAAAATATGTATATACAAACATATAAAAATACATAACGATGCATAAAAATCCATAGGACTTTACAATCCTTTAAAGGTATGGTTCGCACAAAATCAACAATGCTCTATACACTCATCCAAAATGACAAATTGACATGAATATTAATGGCCTAGTATGGCCTAAAACTGCCATGACTATCGCTACGTTTCACAATTTCATTAGTACATAAATTAATTACCCAATGCCCGTTTACATTTAACAACTCCTTCATCAAGCAGACATCACTTACTTAGCTCCTAGTTTAAATTGGCAGGAGAAAGCACATGGCCATCAGGAATATCCTTTCAACATTGTCGCTCAGTGGATCATATGGGGAGGTTAAAAGAGCAATCAATCTAGAATCCTTGGATCTAGGCCCATGCGCTTATACTAACTTAATAGCCTCCACTCAGGAAATGTCGGATTGGCCTAAAAATGTGACTAAGACTTTAGATCTAGAGGTGGATAATATCATTGAAGATCCTCTTGTTGAAGTCCCCATTACTGCATTCAATGATGAAACTAGAACATTGAAATTAAGTACCCTACCGAACTCACAAATTGTCAGTGACATCACTGAAGTACTGATAGACAATATAAAAACATTTGCATGGTCATATATTGACATGCCAAGATTAGACCCCCCAATCATCCAACACAACATCATTCTTGATGAAAAAATCAAACTAGTAAAGCAAAAGGCACAAAAGGTTAGACCTGAGGTGGCGTTAGTAGTTCATGCTGAAATCAAAAAGCTCTACCAAGCTAGTTTCATCCGAGCTGTTGACTATCCCAACTGGGTATCAAACATTGTCGTAGTTCCTAAGAAGAACGGTAGTATACGCATATGCATTGACTTCCATGATCTCAACACAGCCATTATAAAGGATGACTTTCCGCTACGTAGCATTGATCAACTCATTGACACAACTGTTGGGCATGCACTATTATCCTTTATGGATGGATTTTCAGGATATAACCAAATAAGAATAAACTCGGAACATCAACTCAGAACAACCTTTATGATGCCTTGGGGCACATTCTGGTATACGATGATGTTGTTTGGTCTTAAAAATGTAGGCACCATATATCAATGAGCAATGACATATATATTTAGTGATTACATGCTCAATTTGCTCAATGATTACATTGACGACATCACGATTAAATCTAAAACAACTAAACAACATGCAAAAGATCTAGACCTAGTGCTTAAACATTGTCTCAAATATGACCTTAGGTTCAACCCAAAGAAGTGTGTCTTTGGTGTTAAAATAGGAAAAATACTTGCCTTTGTAGTCTCTAGAACAGGGATACAGGTAGACCCTAATAAGGTTAAGGCAATAATTAACATGCAACCACCAAAAAACCTTACCAAATTACATGGATTACAAGGTAGACTGCAATTCATTAGACGCTTTATCAAAAGGCTGATGGATCAGTTGATACCCATGCAACACCTATTATGAAAGAATGTGCATTTCCAATGGACTCAACAATGCCAGGAAGCATTAGAGAACATAAAACAAGAGTTGGCTCAATTGTCGACCATTTATCCCCCATAAGGCAATAAACCCTTCTACATCTACCTTGCAACTTTTGATTCTTCCATTGCATTAATGCTTTGTCAAAAATGTTAAGGTGGAGTTGAGATCCCTGTATATTACCTAAGCCATGCTTTAATTGCCTAAGAACAACGATACAATGACGTAGAGAAATCATGCCTTGCCCTCATCTTCTCCTTGAAGAAATGACAGCATTATCTCTTCTGTAATCAAGTCTACATCATTTGCAAGAATAATGTACTCCATGCCATCACTAACAACACCTATGAGTTGAGTAGGGGAGCTAGGTGGAAAGCGATGATCGCTGAGTTTAACCTACACTATGTTGCTCAATCTTCCACAAAAGGTCAAGCAATAGTTACACAATTAACAGTCTCACCAACGCATGATCAAGCAACGATTAACCCTAAATTCCTTGATGAGAATGTTAATAGTATAGACATCGTACCTGATAACTACGAGGTGATCCTTTATGTCGATGGAGCTTCAACTTCCAGAGGAGGAAGTGCTGCGGCCATTTTAACATACCCCTCTGGAGAAATCCAACCCTTCACCTACCGATTGACCTTTCCTTGTATCAATAACGTGGCAGAATACGAAGGTTTTCTTAGAGGTCTTCGTGCAGCATTGACTTTAAGAATCACATACCTTGTAGTTCGAGGAGACTCATAGTTAGTCATTAATCAAGTCACAGAAGTTTACGCATGTAAGGCTCTCCATTTGCAATCATTTTGTGATTTGACCAAACATTTGCTGAAGTAATTAGTAGACGTGGATATACAGCATGTCCCTAGAAGTGAAAACACCATTGTAGATGCACTTGCTACACTAGCCCTAAACATGACACCCGAAATGTTGCATGCGTTGCCTAGCTCTATAACAAATTGTGCCAAACCTATAACTGATGCTCTAGATGAAATCCCTATAGCATCCATTAGCACAACACATGCAATAGAATGGTACGATGACATAAAAGAAAACCTTCTATGAGGCAAACCTCCACAACATTTAATAAATGCTCAAAAAGATGTTGTGTGAAAACGCTCTCGGAAGTATACGTTAATAGGAGACACCTTATGTCGCAAATCCTATGAAGGCATTTTGCTGATGTGCGTTAGTAGCATCGATGGTCAAACAATTGTAGAACAAGTCCATGAAGGGCTTTGTGGAGGGAACATAGCACCCAAAGCAATGGCAAAAAAGATTAGGCATTTGGGCTACTACTGGCAACACATGGAGTGCGATTGCTTCTCGAAGGTCAAGACATGTGACATTTGCCAAAGGCATGGTAACCTAATACATGTGCTTCCTAATGAATTGCACACAACATAAATCACATGGCAATTTCAAAGATGAGGATTAGAATTAATTGGACCAATAACGCCAACATCCTCTGTAGGACATAGCTTCATTATCACTGCAACTAAATATTTCACAAAATGGGTAGAAGCTATTCCCCTTAGGAAGACCACTTCTAAACACGTTTGCACTTTCATAATAGAAAACATCGTGACCTATTTTGGTATTCCGATGGCCATCGTTACTGACAATGGACCATAGTTTAGTAGTGCAGATACTAAAAACTTCTGTGAAAGCCTAGGTATTAAACATGCATTCTCGTCACCTTACTACCCACAAAGCAATGGTCAAGTGGAGGCTACAAACAAAACTATCATCATGGTGCTCAAAAAGATGTTAAATCAGATCAAGAGGCGATGGCACGAACAATTAGTCTATGCATTGTGGGCATACAGAACGACACATCGAACATCTATAGGTAAAAATCCATATAGTTTTGTATACAGATCTGAAGCTGTTTTACCTTTAGAGTTATAGGTTCCCTGGATGCGGATAGCTCTCGCAGGCCACCTTGATGAAATCCAAAGCAATGAACTGCGCATTGCTGACCTTGACTCGGTGGAGGAGGAACGTGTACGAACACTTGATTAGATTGAGTGGTACCAGAAACAACAACGACAACGACATAAGCATGATTTTCATAAGCGCTCAATTAAGGAAGGATACCTAGTCCTTAAGGCCATCTGCAAACATCCAGATAAATTCTTAGCTAACTGGGAAGGGCCTTATTTAGTCACTAAGGCGTACAATAATGGAGCATTCAAACTTGCTGACATGGATGGGAATGAGTTCGCTAATCCTACAAATCACCTGTACATGAAAAAGTACTATGTCTGATCAAGCTAAGATATGCCACGGTCCTGGCATCATGACCTAAAATTGATACCATAGAATGGTCCTGGGGCTATGACTTGAAACTGGCATCACAGAATGTCCTGGAGTCATGACAATAAACTGAAATCACAAAGCTCTATTTGGCAAGACACTAAATTGCCACATTTGTCCACTGGAAACTAGCATCTAGAGTCCACTAAGACTATAAACTAGTTTGCCTCTTCACAGTCTGCTACGACTATAAACTAGCACTGCACCATCCGCTACGACGCTAAACTGGTGCTATCCAAAGGGTTATGACGTGAAACTAACCTGCAATGGTCCACTAAGACTATAAACTGGCGACATCATCAATGACTAGGCAATACTTGAAAAGATATGTTGCTGCAATTGGCTGTACTTGTTCCACAAAAAACTTGCTACATAATTTGTCTCATGGACCCAGATGAAGCTGTTGCTGTTCTGTCTGCTTTGAAATTGCACATGGTGGCTCCACCTCCTTGGTTGTGTTCAGGTTTAAAGTGCTTAGTTAACTAAATCATTTGTGGTTTTCTTGTCTTTTTGGAGTTGTGTTTGTAGGATGACACGCTTGAGGTGTTCATGCATATATGCACTTCATCATGATGACAAGGTATCACATTCTTCCTAACATCTGCAACTGGGTTAATCAATCTGTTCATAAGTATACTCCTGATACATTCCATATTCCTTATCATGTTTCCCTTATCCTATTCAACTACATCCCCTTGATACATTCTAATCCCCCCCAAAACTCTTGATACACTACTGCACACTATGATTCTCTAGGTAGTTGCAACGAAAAACACAGTACACGGTACATGATACAAATGCAAACGCATGAGCACGAGTATAACACTGAAAGCAAGCTCTTCCAAAAAGAACAAAAAGAAAAAGAAAAGAAAAGAAAACAAGCAAAAAAGAAAAAAAGAGTAAAAGATCAAAGAGAAATATGCATGGAAAAGGTCTTCATGACCCCATTGGCATCATAGACCAAAGACCATTGGCTCTTCTCATACAAGCCCCAGGTGGGAAGGCAATTATCTTAGAAAAATAGTTACACTTGTGTGTCATAAAGATCATGTTGCACATCATCATGTGGCTTTGGCTATTTACAATGGGCTCCTGTAAACACTCTACAAGAGTCCCGTTTCTTCAAAGAACGCACTTCCTATGTCTTGGTTCTAAGTCTGCTGAAAACCGACTACTAACAAGAATTGAAGATATGGCTTGTTCACGTGAAAGGATTCCTTTCCCACAATTCCAACAGCAATTATAACTGTGCCGACCGAAATCGTCGGTGCAAGGCTGGAACGTGACGAACACCGAAAGAGATGCGGGCGAGCACAGTTGACCCTGCCTCCGCTTGAGGGCGAGCTGGAGTGGGCGAAGGCAGAGTGCCTTGGATGGTCCGCACGCGGATCAAACAAGGACTTCCTCGAGCACCGCCGAGGCGTTATACGTTGGGTTATACGTGAACAGGGTGTAAGCAATGAATCAGGTGTGCACGGCGTAAACGACGTAAACAGAAATGAACACAACATGAGCGTACGAGCGTGACAGCGTGAACTGAAATGAGCACGGCGTGAACGTACAATCGTAACAGCCTAAACAGAAATGAACACGGCGTGAGCGTACAGGCGTCACAGCGTGAACAGTGAATGGATGTAGTGCGTAAACAGGCAAACGGCGTGAACAGCAAGCGTATACGAACGGTGACGGAGCGAAAATGCAAGCGGGCGTGAACAGGGAGCGGGCCACATTGATGTAAAACTGTAAAAGAACTTACAATGAACGTAAACAGTGATTATAGAGTTAAAATGTTGTGCACCGGTCTGACGCAGTTGTGTAGGGACACAAGGCGGACGTAAAGCCCCGATGGACAAGGGGTATGTAGCTGGCGGACGCGGTGGGCGCAGCGCGGATGGTGCTCAGCGTGCAGCGTGCAGGGGCTTCCAGCGTAAGCGTGAGCGTGTGATGGTTTCAGCAGCGTAATTGCTCTGGGTCAGCTCTCATAAATTTTCGCGGACCCCGTAAACGTGGAAAACTGGGCTATTTATAGGGGTAGGGTTACCGGGAAAAGCGGATGGGGAGACACGTGGCGTACAGACCGGGCGTTACAATTTAGAAACTCGGTACACGCTGGGCGTATACATTACAAGCTGGCGTGTACGCTGAACATACACGCTGGGCGTAAACATTTTCAAGCTGGCGTGTACGCTGAACATACACGCTGGGCGTACACGTTGGGCGTAAACATTTTCAAGCTGGCGTGTATGCTGGGCGTACACGCTGGGCGTATACGCCAGGCGTATACGCCGAGCGTAGAGACCGACGGATGTCCACTTGCTTCAATCCTTGCTCTTCGGCGGTGTAATCTTCATGCTGCCATTGGAAATCCTGTCGTCGAGCGTGTATGCTGAGAAGCTGGGCGTAGAACGCTGGGCATAGACGCTGGGCGTGAACGTTGGGCGTAGACGCTTTCAAGCTGGCGTGTACGCTGGGCGTACACGCTGGGCGTAGAGACCGACGGATGTCCACTTGCTTCAATCCTTGCTCTTCGGTGTAATCTTCATGCTGCCATTGGAAATCCTGTCGTCGAGCGTGTACGCTGAGAAGCCGGGCGTAGAACGCTGGGCGTGAACGCTGGGCGTAGACGCTGGGCGTGAACGTTGGGCGTAACACTTAAAAATGTTTTTGTGGTGTTTCATTGGCCCCTCTTTGTTGACGCTTGGAGGAATCGACCCGAGAAGCGTCGACAAAGAAGCGCAAAACACCACGAGCAGCTCAATAAAAGCCTTGTCCCTTGTCACCTGGCTAGACCTCATCGTACTGTGCCCAATGGTAAATGGGATCGAAAGGGTCAGAGTGGAAACAGGTGGGAAGGAAGGGATCGTGGGGATCGGTCATTGCCCGAGAGACCATGCTGGGAGAGTAGGGTGCTCAGGTGTGTGGCATGCCGGTCCTTGTCGATAGCCGTCTTTCAGCCGACTCGGAACTCAAGCGTGCGATGTGCGTCCTTTGGTGGAACGGTGCTCTTGGTGGTTTTTCAAGAGAACCAGTTGTCACTACCAAATCCACGGGGTGATGTTCTGAGTTCTTTGGAGGAACAGCTCCCTTCTTTGGGTAAACCGTTAGCGTAGAGCCAAAGCCACGCGATAGGAATTTTTTTTTTTTTTTGAATTTGAATTTGTACTCATGCACGGATCTTGTGTTCTATACGTTACGACTGGTGTAGCGTTTCGCAGCGTGCAGTGGTTTGGTAGATAGATAGCAGGCTTTCGGGGAACGGGAACATGCGGGTTAACGGTTCGATTTAGTCTTGCCAGGTGAACGAATGGACATTGCCTCATCTTGCTACTTATGATGAACGCGCTCTTGTGCGAGAACTTTCGAGTGTCATCCTGCAAACACAACTCCAAAGAGACAAGAAAACTATGAGTGCATTGACGAGTGTAGATTTGGACAGCTGCAGGTGAACAAAGATATTGCGGAGATTCTGAGCATTGAATGCGAATGTCGATGATGCTGATTAAGGGTGTGATGACTCTGGCGAATGGAGGTGGCCAGGAGATGGAGAGTTGCAGATGATTGCGCTAGCTTATAGTCCTAGCAAACTATCATGGGTTAGTTTTGTGTCGTAACCCGTTGGACATTGCCCGTTTAGCGTCGTGGCAGACGTTGCGCTGCCAGTTTTAAGTCTTAGCGGACCATGAAGAGGCGAGCTAGTTTATGGTCTTAGCGGACCCCGTAGTGTCAGTTTATAGTCATAATCCAGGACTATTCTGTGGTATCAGTTTATAGTCATAATCCAGGACTGTTCGGTGGTATCAGTTTATAGTCATAATCCAGGACTCTTCTGTGGTATCAGTTTATAGTCATAATCCAGGACTATTTTGTGGTATCAGTTTATAGTCATAATCCAGGACTATTTTGTGGTATCAGTTTATAGTCATAATCCAGGACTGTTCGGTGGTATCAGTTTATAGTCATAATCCAGGACTGTTCGGTGGTATCAGTTTATAGTCATAATCCAGGACTGTTCGGTGGTATCAGTTTATAGTCATAATCCAGGACTATTCTCGTACCTGAATGCGCGCTCATGTATAGAACGGTTTGAGGAACAGATGATTGGTTGGATTTGCAAACTCCTTTCCTTCCATGTCGGCTAGTTTAAATGCCCCGTTGTTGAATGCTTTGATAACAAGGAAAGGCCCTTCCCAGTTGACTGAGAATTTGTCTGGGTGTTCCCGAACAGCTTTAAGTACTAGGTCTCCTTCTTTGATGGGAC
>MNCI01009279.1:3968-22402 GCA_015680685.1 Gnetum montanum | reverse complement strand
AGATGGCATCAGGGGCACTACATTATAGAGAGGAAGTTGTTGTTGTTGTTGTCGTGGCTGTGTCTGAGGTATATGAATCGGTGGCAACGTATGGGGCGGTATGTAGTGGTGGGAAACCTGGTGCGACGTCGTGCCCATCATCGGCCACTGTCCGGCCATGTTGTACGAGGAGGCTCCTTGTTGGGTTATGGTGGTGAAAGGGGGCGCGTGTGTTTGGATATGCGGGATGTAATGAGCGGGTGTGGACACAGGTATGACGTGTGGCATTCTTACCATTTGGGACTGGGCTTGAAACGTCACTCCTAGGTTGCTGTGAGGGGGCAATGCTTGTGAGGATGAACCTGCGAGCGTAAAAGGGAAGGCATTCGACAAAGGGTGGCCCTGGGAAGGGACTTGAGCTGACGCGGATGTTCCTTGCAACAGTGTTTGGGTGTGGTCAGAAGTAATGGGTTGGAGGGGTATGGTTTCCCCTGCGTCTGGGTTAAATACAGGATTCACGTGGTTATGCGGACTGAGAGTATGATAGGAATCTTCATGCTCAGATTGTGCAGCGAATTCATCCTCTTCATCCCTTTGTGGTTCTACCGTAACCTGGTCTAACGATTGGCTCCTATGCAGAAGGAGCTGCGTAAAGAGCTCCGAGAATTGCTCCGGAATGGGGATTACGTCGTATGGGGAAGGGATGAATTCATACCCCCCTCTATAGAAGATCTCAAATTGTCTTTTCACTTCCATCTCAGCCCGGTCTACTGCCAGGCCAGCTTGTATCTTAATGCAAATAAAATTATATTCGTCTTGGCTTATGATATTAGCGGCAGGGTCTCTCCCTTGCAACCTCAAAGATCGACGAGGCCCCATTCTGGATTGCCCTCCCATGTGTTGTGTGGCGGGTTGCTGGGCAGTGGTTGCGTCTGAGATGTTAAGGTTCTGGGTCGTAGTGGTAGTGATGTTAATGGGATTCATAATTGGGCGATTTGAGTGTGTGGAATTGATATGGATGACAGTTTATGCGGTGGCGTAGATGAGTTTAGAGGCTAAGTGTCCAGCGTGAACGCTGGCGTAAATGTGCAGCGTATACGCTAGGGTTATCCGCAGCGTGAACGCTGGCGTAAATGTGCAGCGTATACGCTAGGGTTATGCGCAGCGTGAACGCTGGCGTAAATGTGCAGCGTATACGCTAGGGTTATTCGCAGCGTGAACACTGGCGTAAGCGTGCAGCGTATACGCTAGCGTTATCCACAGCGTGAACGCTGGCGTAAGCGTGCAGCGTATACGCTAGCGTTATCCGCAGCGTGAACGCTGGCGTAAGCGTGCAGCGTATATGCTAGGGTTATCCGCAGCGTGAACGCTGGCGTAAGCGTGCAGCGTATACGCTAGGGTTATCCGCAGCGTGAACGCTGGCGTAAGTGTGCAGGGTATACGCTAGGGTTATCCGCAATCGACAGCGTAAACGCTGATCAGCGTGAATGCTGAGGGACGTGAAGCCTGTTTAGCGGAGGCCCTCCTTCTAGCGCCAAAAAACTGTGCCGACCGAAATCGTCGGTGCAAGGCTGGAACGTGACGAACACCGAAAGAGATGCGGGCGAGCACAGTTGACCCTGCCTCCGCTTGAGGGCGAGCTGGAGTGGGCGAAGGCAGAGTGCCTTGGATGGTCTGCACGCGGATCAAACAAGGACTTCCCCGAGCGCCGCCGAGGCGTTATAAGCTGGGTTATACGTGAACAGGACGTAAGCAATGAATCAGGCGTGCACAGCGTAAACGGCGTAAACAGAAATGAACACAGCGTGAGCGTACGAGCGTGACAGCGTGAACTGAAATGAGCACAGCGTGAACGTACAATCGTAACAGCCTAAACAGAAATGAACACGGCGTGAGCGTACAGGCGTCACAGCGTGAACAGTGAATGGATGTAGTGCGTAAATAGGTAAACGGCGTGAACAGCAAGCGTATACGAACGGTGACGGAGCGAAAATGCAAGCGGGCGTGAACAGGGAGTGGGCCACGTTGATGTAAAACTGTAAAAGAACTTGCAATAAACGTAAACAGTGATTATAGAGTTAAAATGTTGTGCACCGGTCTGACGCAGTTGTGTAGGGACACAAGGCGGACGTAAAGCCCCGGTGGACAAGGGGTATGTAGCTGGCGGACGCGGTGGGCGCAGCGCGGATGGTGCTCAGCGTGCAGCGTGCAGGGGCTTCCAGCGTAAGCATGAGCGTGTGAGGGTTTCAGTAGCGTAATTGCTCTGGGTCAGCTCTCATAAATTTTTGCGGACCCCGTAAACGTGGAAAACTGGGCTATTTATAGGGGTAGGGTTACCGGGAAAAGCGGATGGGGAGACACGTGGCATACAGACCGGGCGTTACAATTTAGAAACTCGGTACACGCTGGGCGTATACATTACAAGCTGGCGTGTACGCTGAACATACACGCTGGGCGTACACGCTGGGCGTAAACATTTTCAAGCTGGCGTGTACGCTGGGCGTACACGCTGGGCGTAAACATTTTCAAGCTGGCGTGTACGCTGAACATACACGCTGGGCGTAAACATTTTCAAGCTGGCGTGTACGCTGGGCGTACACGCTGGGCGTATACGCCGGGCGTAGAGACCGACGGATGTCCACTTGCTTCAATCCTTGCTCTTCGGTATAATCTTCATGCTGCCATTGGAAATCCTGTCGTCGAGCGTGTACGCTGAGAAGCCGGGCGTAGAACGCTGGGCGTAGACGCTGGGCGTGAACGCTGGGCGTAGACGCTGGGCGTAACACTTAAAAATGTTTTTGTGGTGTTTCAATAACCCTTGATCAACTCTTGATTTTCCCAGTTACAACTAATCCCCTTACATCTTGAACTACATTTCCCCCAATCCCATGTACTTTTGAACACAGTGCGATGACATCCAACCAGGGGCTGATGGATAATGCTTGGTACTTGGCTGTTCATGGTGTTTTGTACTTCTTTGTCGACGCCTCTCTGGTGGCTTCCTCTAGATGTCAACAAAGAGGGACCAATGAAACACCACTAATTTTAGCCTAACACTTTGAAACAAGAACAACTCAGACCCTTTCAAGCAATCAGGAGGCAAAATTTGACTAAGGCATGTAACTCACGCTTAGCTTGTCAAGCTAGCTTTCCCTCAACATGAGTAATTCCAACGACTTCAAAATCAAGTTGAAGATGGTATAATCTGAGGTTGCAAGCCATCCTCAAGTGTCACTGTTATCTACTTCAAATTTCAGCATTTAAGAGTTCAAATTTTGGGTCAAATTATACAAGTTTTTGGGTCAAATTATACAAGTTTTCTACTCATGCTGATGGTCATGCTGGCAGCATGAGTGCAGCGTGAGCAACTGTGAGAGCCTCGAAAATGAGCCGAAATGGTTTGATTTCAAGGGTGCAAGTCATCCTCAGGGTTCATTGTTGACAATTTCAAGTTCCAGCCTTCAGAATTCAAAATTTTAGGTCCAAAATTGTAAGTTTTTGTAGCTCGCGCTGATGGTCACATTGAGCTCATGCTGGCAGCGTGAGTCCAGCGTGAACTATCAAAAGTGGTTTAAAACAAGGCATGTCAAGCTCAATTTTTGACTTGTAGATCACCCTCAAGATCAACCACAGTCAGGAAATTATTATACTTAAGAAGTAGGCTTTAAAAATCAAAATTTGGTGTAAAATATGTCATTTTTAGCTCACTCACACTGAGGTCACACTGACAGCATGAGTGCAGAGTGAGTACTAATCATGGCCGATCAAAAGCACGCCAAACACATGCTAAGGACATGCCAAGACACAATCAACTCATGCTGGAAGCTTTGGTGGGACAAGGATGCCTCAAACAACCACAAAACCACTCAAATCGACATCCTGCAGCAGTCAATTCAGAGATCGATAAGTTTCAAGCGAGCTGGAGTCAATCTCTCTTGTTGTACATTATCATTTTCATTGTAAATTTTCATCATTTGTGATCTTGTCAAGCTCTTACGCTCCAAATTGTATCTGCTTCCATGGGCATAAGCTAGCTTGCGTTGTAAGATACAGTGCATCTGGTCAAGAATGTAGCCCGCATACGCATGCCCAATTGACACGTAGCTATCCATCAAACACCTGTCACATGATCTGTTTTCCTTTCATTTCCTAGCCATTGATCTCACCCATGGACTCCACACCTGAGCCTAGTCTAACCTTATAAATACCCCATCCATTCACATAAACAGGGTTGGCAATTTTAAAGGTTGACGGCTTAGGAAACACTGACTGGAAACTTTTGGATGCTCAAGCGCACCTAACTCCTAGCATCCAAGCACCTACAAGCACATCGCCCTAGGGCTTAGCACTTGACTTGCCATCCACACGTGTAGCTATGCTTTGACCGGTGCACATTCATTCTAAGCAATATAATACAATTCATTTTTTCCTTTGATTATATTGTTTACTCTATTTTAAATTCAGTTTACGCTTTGTTTACAATACCCATTCTATATATGCTCTTTTTGCATTTCGTGCGTCACTATTTACATTTCGAACATCAATTACGATAACCCTAGCGCAAGCCATAGCTTACGTTCGGGGAAGTCCTTGGTTGATTTGCATGCAGATCATCCAAGGCACTTTGCCTTCGTTTCCTTTTCCAGCTTTCCCTCATGTGAAGGTAGGGTCAACTGTGTCTGTCCAACGATATTTCGATTTTTTCTTTTCCTTCCAGCCTTACATCGATGATTTTGGCTAATACATAGGTTATGTTGGTTAAGAGCTCTTGAGGATGAGGAACATGTTTTTCTTAATTTTCCTTGAACCACACAACTTAGACAAAATCATATGATTGTATCAAAATGTTTGTATGATGNCGGTGCACATTCATTCTAAGCAATACAATACAATTCATTTTTCCTTTCATTATATTGTTTACTCTATTTTAAATTCAGTTTACGCTTTGTTTACAATACCCATTCGGTATATGCTCTTTTTGCATTTCGTGCGTCACTATTTACATTTCGAACATCAGTTACGATAACCCCAATGCAAGCCATAGCTTACATTTGGGGAAGTCCTTGGTTGATTTGCATGCAGACCATCCAAGGCACTCTACCTTCATTTCCTTTTCCAGCTTGCCCTCATGTGAAGGTAGGGTCAACTGTGTCTATCCAACGATCTTTCGGTGTTGTTTTTCCCTTCCAGCCTTACATCAACGATTTCGGCCAGTACATAGGTTATGTTGGTTAAGAGCTCTTGAGGATGAGGAACATGTTTTTCTTAATTTTCCTTTAACCACACAACTTAGACAAAAGCATATGATTGTATCAAAATGTTTGTATGATCTACTTTTATTGCATCCAATGGTGCTTAGCTACTTGGTTGAATCTCTTTTTATCTTCTATGAGATGAATGTACTATTTGTCCAATAGATATTTTTAGTCTACTAATGTAATAAAATCTTTGTTTTAGTTTCAATTTTTACAATCCTTTTTTTCATCCATTTCCCTCATCTTCAATAATAAGACATTCTTACCATTGGCATAATATAATTTTCATCATACAAACCTAAAATTAACTAATGATTCTTATGCCTTGAAGGAAAGGTTAAGAACTAAGCAGGATTGAAAAAGAGATGTGACATCAACGAGACTTGTTAACTCTTTGGACTTCTTCTATGAGTCCCAGTCCTCCATGTGATCATATTATTATTCATATTTTCATTGAGTTGGAAGCACAATCTTTAATAATAGTTGTTACCTTTCTATGAAACCAGAAAGACATGTGACCAATGCCTAAAGTTAGTCCTCTAGTCAACCTAACATAATTAATGAGTGTGAGTAGACACTATGCCCAACCATATGAATCACAAGAATTTATGCACGATCCAATCGAATTCCAAAGACTTCTAGGTTTCTATGTGCACTCGTCTAGGAGGTGAATAAACTATTGCAATCATTGTCTTCCTAGTTACACTTGTGAGTATAAGGGTATGGTTAAGTGTAACTGACGCATATGATTTTTATCATTTTTATCTTTTTATGTTCTAAGTTGTCTAAGAATAAATAATAATGAATAAAGGTATTTAATTGCTAAATTAATCTAACAACTAGTTAACACTTAACTCATCCTAACTAATCCATACACATCCTAAACATGTATAATGTTATTGGGTGACCAAACGTTAAGCATTACTAGGATTACCAAGTGTTACACGTATGCTCGAAGTGGTTGTACTTATGTTTACTATTTAATTTATCTTGATTAATTACTTTAATTACTTAAAACATTAAAGGAAATTGCATAAAAAGAAATAATTATTCTACTCCAAGTATTGCAAGTTTTGATTAGAAAGTTCATCTTTATTGCTACACACACCGAAGTGCTCAGGTACAATAGTGCTCGAATAAAGATCTGTACACTCTTTAACTTCTACTATGGGCACTTAGAAAAATATTCTAACTCTTGGGAAGAAAATTTGTAAAAACTTCATTATAATTATGAGACTTGATGCCATAAATATAGTGGAAGGCACACATTTATAGGTGGAAATAGGGTGCCCCATTGATAGGTACACATCAACTGGTCAAACCCTACATCGATGACATCCCATTGATGCAGCTAAACCATGTGACTCATCATACCCCCACAATTGACTGAAAACTTGTCCTTGAGTTCTTTATAGAATTTGGGAAGGTATGGGATCATTGACTAACAAAACAAACACACAAATAAAACAACAAAAATTAAGTGCCTGAGTGTACAGTTTTATAATGATTACAAAATTTTGGACTTCAAGACAATAAAATCGAACACTAGGACAAAACTGACAAGTGCAATTCCTCTAATGGCATAAAGACAATGAAGAAGATTAAACAATCCCAAGTGGTGGAGGCTCTTGAGGCTTTGAAGGCCCTTCTCCTACTTCAAGTGCATGGAGTGGTTGTGGTTGTCCTATGGTAGTTGCAACTTTTGGTGAAAGATAAAAGATGTTCAATAGCACCTTCATCTTCTTCTCCTTACTCCGAGTATCATTCATAGTCCATGTTGCATCTCTAATGTGGGTTGGAATGGGAATATTTCACAAACATGGCATTCTGGGGAACAACTCGTTAACATTCATGAACTAGGCAAAAAACTATTTATGTTTGATATTGAACACTTTAAGTGCATTGCATAACTCCTAGTAATTGTTCATCTACTTGGCCAAGCTCTCAACAATTGATCGTTGATCGATGAAATTCACCTTGAGAACCTCAAGTTTGGCATTAGCAATATCAAATTTTTTCTTAGTGTCTTTGTGATGCTTGAACTCTACCTCATACAACAAGTATGAGCTAGCCACTTATTTCTCCAATTTTGACCATAGCCTATGGGTAGTTAGCATCACTAGATTTGCATAATGGAGATTGGCAAGCTCCATGTACTTCATCATCTCCTTGATCTACAACTCGTTCATGTGGATCTCCTCTCTATTGTAGTCATTAAGCCCATCAAAGATAGGTTGCTAGACATCGCCTCCTTCCTTGAGCTGCTGGAGGGCCTCATTGATTTTTTCCTTCATCATCTAAATGTGCTTTTCATTGATTTCTTTCTATAGGCCAACCTAATCTTTGTAATGGTTCTTAACTCTCTTGAATGTTGAGAGCCTCATTATTCTAGGTAACTATCTCTATTGTAGATTTTTGTTGAAGGTCTCAAACTTCCTATATGGAAAGATTTCTGTTTTTGATTCCAAATCTTCTCAATTCATTTTTACTTTAGCTAGCTACAACTGATATTGATGGATAAAATCTTACATTTACTGCTTTTTCACATCAACATTCCTCAAGCGATTATTTTCTATGATCAAAATTACATCCTCATGGCATGTTTGGACCAAGTTCTTCTAAATGGTGTACATTTTGGCATTGGCCATGGATTGGTCAAAGATGGATGTCTCCTTTATGTCCTCAACCTTTTCAAGCTGGTCCTAAAGCTATTTGAAAGCCTCATGTCATGTCAACGTAGGGTTAAGAAACACAGGATCAATGCGGTGGGCTCTTAATTTAGCAACCTTTGTAGTCAAGCATTGGTTTTTAGCTCAGGCTATTTCAAGTTACCCCTCAAATATGATGCATTTGCCCCTTGCTTCTAGTAGCTCTAAATAGGTTGCAGCGATTATATCTGAAAGGTAAAAGACATTCAAAATCGGTTGCCCAGTTCCCACTAGTGGGTCTAGCAACTTCTCATGTTGGGCTGCATTCAATCTACCACTAAGGATTCCTGCAAATGTCTACACATCTTTAAGTGTAGAAATGTCTAGTATAGATGTTGCAGGTGCATTCAATGCTTTAGAAATTTTGTTAATAATGATCTCTACCACCATCTCATGCCCATGGTGTTACATCACCAAGACAGTTGCCTACTCACACTCCTCTAAATGCACCAAAAAGTAGTGACATTCCTAGAGATTTCTAGGAATTGTGACTATTGAGAAAGAGATTGTTACCTCTCAGGTGTCAAGATCTGACCTCATAGGTAGCTGCATTCTTTGGATTGAGAAAATTTTCCCATCTCCTTCCATTTGATGTATGGTTTAAGCCACTTCATTAAGGTGGCTCATCGCTAGGCGATACATAGATGGATTGCCACCACTTGTTCCTACTCTTGCAAGAGTTTCTCTTGGATCTTGTGCATGTGCTTAAGGGTAGCACGGGACTCCAACATTGTTTCATGAGTAGATGGTGGAGGTGGTGCTTGTTGCTCCTATTCTTGAATGACTTTGGTAGGTACTTTTTCCTTCATCATCTCCTCCTAGGAAGCAGATAGAACGAATTAGATGATGTTGTTTATGTAGCATGTTATTCCTCCCCTCTTGNCGCATTAGATGATGTTTTTTGTGTAGCATGTTATTCCTCCCCTCTTGCACAATTTTCAGATGAGACATGGGAAAGGGGGGGGGGTGGTTTCTTTCCATGTTCATTCTTTTTAAATTACTTCTATATTTTAAGATATATCAACTATGGAAGGTTGATGAGGAATCTACCATTTAGAGTAGCAAACACACAGGTGGAGAAAGCTCTAATCTTACTTGGCCTCACCATTGGATTGAGGTGGAAGACCACAATCTTAAAGCATGCATGCTCCATTATGGTGAGTGCACTAAATTCCTTACACTTGACTCCATAACAACACTATGTCCATTCTTTCTTGATGTTAGGATTTGCATGCATTGGAATCTTTACAAGGTTTGCACTAGTTTCTGGTAGCAAGGTCCTTTGTAATGGCTTTCACCGAGTAGGACACTGACATGTCCTTGATCTTGACCATTGAACTAGCCTATTGATTGTTCCAGAATAAGTATGTTTCTCCCATGTACCACTTCCTACTAGAAGTGATTATGGACTACATGGAAGAGTTTTGCAATTGAGTTTTGACTTCTAGGGATGTGAACTCCAAGAAAGGTCCAAAGTTTAACTCTTGAAGCATTGATTTCTAGACCTCCTTATTTGTGATCTCCTTATTGAAAGCCTTTGTCAAGGTAACCTCAAGATTTGGTCTAGGTTCTAGTGCCTCATCTATGTGAGACTATTTTGTTGTGCTTGCTTCTTCAAGAATCTATTAGATAGATTCCACTTTGGGCTCCTCCTGAAGAGGTCTCGTTGCAAGGGTCTTTGCTTGCTCATGGGGCTATTCTTGACCCTTTCCCCTTCTTGGCCATTTGTTCGTTGGTTGGGATGGTCCTCCTTCTTGCATGTGCTTTCCTTTAGGTTCCATCTGTGGTCACAATATGACCAAGGATTAGCATTCAATGTGTAACTTATAACATTTAAGTACCTTTCTAATTAGGTAGCTACACTTAGGCTAAGTTTTGACCATGGCAGATTGATTATTTTATTATTATTTTAATGATATTTTACTTAGAATGTTACCAGAGCTTGTTGGAAGGGTTTAACTTTTATAATTTTATGGTTTCATGTTGGTTTCTTAGTTAAACCTTTGTGGGAGTAAGAAAAATTCCAATTTTTTTTTGTCAAAAACTTAAGGTTTATGATTCCCATGACGAAGAGCTTATCTCCAGTAGCTATAGGGTCAAAGAACAAAGTGAATTGGATAAAAAAGTAAGAAGATATGACTATTGGAAGGTTATAAGCACTAGAAAATTCAAAAGCTTCCCACTTGTTTATGAGCAAATGTGAAAAATTACTAAGTGTTTGCATGTATTTATAGGAGTTTTTTCCTTCTATTGATGGGGTCCCATCAATGGGGTTGCATCAACAGGTGGAATGTGTATACGAGGTCTTATTTAGGGATTTATTCTAGAAAATTTTCCACATGAAATTTTTTGAAAAACACAAGGAGTTTTAACATGAAATTAGGATCAATAGAGAGTCAAAAAATTCATGAACATGATGAAATGCTAGAAGAGGGATTAGGAATTCTAAAAAATGGAGATTTAATTTGGAGAATAAAATTTGATTGAGAAAATGCCTTAAGGACTGCATAATTAGATGCAATTGATGGGACACATGAAAGATTTGATTACAGGAATGCCTAAAGATAAGGAACTTAACTAACCAAACCAAGAGATATGCAAGTGGCTCCTTCCCATAGTAGGCACCTACCCTTTTCACCCTTGCATATCCTCAAACCATGGAGTTTGTGGACCCCATAGGTGATGAGTGGTTATGAAAAGTTAAGGACTGAATTTGAAAGAATCTACCTAAGAATCTTAAGACATCAAACTAAGACATTGAACAAGACATGGAAACCCAGTAGTGAGGTGAGTTATGGAAAGCATCAATGGATGAGAGAGAAGGTGGAATGGAGTTCCTAATCATGGTCACATGAAGTCCCTTGTGGATCTTGTGGTTAAATGACTCGATAAAGTCCATCCTTAGTCCAGATCAAAACCAACCACTTTTAGTGACTTTGCATTGCCACTCTAAGACTAGACCACACCCTCAAGACATAAGAATGCTTCCAAAGATTAGTCATCATTCCTTATTAGAGAAGAAAAGAGAAGCAGGAAGTGAGAAAGGACATTAGTTATAGGAGACCTTTAGGCATGGGTAACATGTCTTTCTAGTCTCATAACCAATGCTTGCAGCTTGTTATTTTTTATCTAAGGGGTGTGCTTTGAATTCCCATAATGTGTTTTTTTTTTGTTTTTTTTTTTAAATTTTATGTTATGGGAACCACACCATGTAAAGACTTATTAACTTTGTGTTATTGATCGACTTGGAACAATAAGAGATCCATGAAAACATAATTGCACTCAAGTAAGTAGAAAGGCACAAAGATCACTAAATCCACTTGAAGTCACATCTTTTTCAAACCTTTGAATATTTCCCAAGTTTGGAAACTACCAAGGTCACAAGTTCACTAAAGTTTCATTAATGAAAAAGGGACCTCATATTTCCAAAACAAGAAAGACCATAGAGTTGGTGAATGGGTGGATGATGTGGGCTCACTACCTATTCCAAGAAAAAGAAACCATGTCTTAGTCATGAGTAATCAAAATTTAAAAATAGAAATCAAATATTAGCAATTAAAAACATGAAGTACAAACCACCATTAGTAAACAGCTACAACATTATTGTGTCCTGCTGGTAATAAAGCACTTTATTAGGAAACAACAAGAAAAGTTCACACTAAAATAAAATAAAATATATAAAATAAATTGTAAAATATTCAAAAAAGTTAAAATGTACTAATGATGTTGTAAAACAAAAAAGTGTAAAAATAACAAAGTGTAAAACAAAAAGTATAAAAACAAAGAAAGTATAAAAAATGAAAAGCCAATTATATGATTAGCATGGATGGTCATCTCTTCCATGACTAAGTTTGAAGGAGGAGATTTGAAAGATTGAGTGAGGTTGTCCATTTAATTAGGTGTTGCTTACACTGGCTTGCTTTGGCTCATGGAATGGTTTTAATTACTATATGTTGACTAGTTGCTTCTTGTTTGGGCTCTCAGGCTTGTAGATTAGCATGGACCCAGAAAGAAAGGTTTCATAAATGATATAAGGCCCTTCCCACAATTTTTGGAACTTATTCTTTTGCGAAACATTGTGGGATTCTAGTAAAGGACCTTATCTTTGGGTTGAAATTTTACTTTTCATATTCTAAGGTCATGGCATTGTTTACTAAATGCCTTGTGCACTTCATTTAAAGATAGTGCCACCAATATATTCTTAGCTAGCATGTTAAGGTTAATTAATCTTTCTTTTTGTGCTAGGCTAAGGCCAAGGTCAAGGTCACAGGCTGTGAAAAATGTATGAAGCTCAAATTGGATTTGAAGAGTTGGTAATTTCTTGTACACCAACTCATAGGGATAGTAGCCTATAGTGAGTTTCCATGTTGAGCGGTATGCCCAGAGGACATTGTTAAGTTTTGTGCTCCAGTATCTTCTACATTTACTAATTGTTCTCATTAAGATCTTTTGATTTTCCTATTTGTAACCTTTTCTTATCCATTGGCTTAGATGTGGTAGGGTGTTGTTAATTTATGTTTGACCTTCAAGTGTTGCATGAGTTTGTGAAAGGTAGCACATGTAAAATGAGTACCATTGTAAAAAACCAGTGCATGTGGCATTCCAAACCTATTTACAACATTTTTTTGTACAAACCGTGTAGTAGTGGAAGATTGGATCCATTTTGTACAATAGTTGACAACAACTATTATGTATACCTTTCCATTTAACATTGGTTTGATGAGACTCATGAAGTCTATGCCCTAGATATTGAAGGGTTTAGTTGTTGGATCCATTGTTGAGGTTCCTTCATTTGAGTGGTCATCTCAATATCATATTGACAGTGGTCACAAGAGTGGATGAAGTGGTGGGCATCCCTAAAGAGTGTTGGCCAATAATACCCTGCCATTAGGATCTTAATGGCTGTGCATCTTCCTGCATAGTGGCCCCCACAAGGACCTTCATGAGCATCTTGGAGGACATGCAATTGATGAACATCAAGAACACACCAACAAACCAAGCCATTGGCACACATCTTGTAAAGGTGTCCATTAATCTCCATGAAGCATTTGGCTTGATGAAGAAACTATTATTTCTTCCAAAGGTTTAACTTTTTTGGCATCTCCTGAGTAAGAAGATAAGTGAGGATGCCATCGTACCATGTAGGTGCAGTGGGCACTTGTTCATTTATTACACTGGCAAAGAGGAGTTCATCAGGAAATTGATTAGAGAGTGGACTTTCCTCCTCTTTGTTGTCCCATATTAACTGAGACAAGTGATCAATGATCACATTCTCAATTCCCTTTCAACTACCATTATAAGATTGAATTCCTACAAGATCATGAGCCACTGTATGACATGGGGGCTTATTGTTGGCTTGTTCATTAGGAAGCTAATGGCACTGTGGTCATTGTGCAGAAACACTTTTTATCCAAGTACATAATGCTTAAATTTTTCAAGGCATAAACCACTATCATTAGCTTCTTCTCTATTATGATGTAGTTGAGCTATGCACCCACAATGATTCAGATTGCATAGTGGATGCAATAAGGGCATTTATGATTATCCAATTGTATAATCATTGTCCCAAGGCATAGTTCGATGCATTTTTCATGATATGAAATGGATGGGGACCAATCAGGTGCTTGTGGAATTAGAGCTTCTACATACTTCTCATTGAGTTGTTGGAATGTCTTTCACATTTCCCAATCCATACAAATGAAAAATATTTTTTTGTAAGCTTGACCAATGGTTTAATGACCTTAAAGAAATTTTCTATGAATCATCGGTAGTAGCTAGTGTGTCCAAGGAATAAGTGGACATCTTTAACAATTTTTGGTTGGTAGGTTATTCCTTGGATGATCCTAATCCTTTTAGTGTCCACCTCAATCCCTACTTGAGATACTCTATGCCCCAACACTATGTCCTCTTAGATCATGATATGGCTCTTTTGTTGACTGAGTCAAAGATTGGTCTCCATGCATCTTTAAGCACTTGCTCAAGGAAGTCCAGGGCTTGCTCAAACATAGCACCATAGGTGTAGAGGTCATCCATTAAGACTTCCACCCCACTACTAATCTACTACTAAAAAATGCCATGGAAAAGGTGTTGAAAGGTTGTAGGGGCATTGCACAAACCAAATGGCATCTTTCTATATGAAAAAGTTCCCTAAGGACTTGTGAATGTCATTTTAGCTTAATCTTCTAGTGTGATTTGAATTTGGTTATAGTTGCTATAACCATCCAGAAAGTTGTAGAAATAATGTCTAGAAATGGTGTCCAACACTTGGTTCACAAATGGTAATGAAAAATGATCTTTATAGGTTGCCATGTTCAATAGCCTAAAATCAATACACACTCTTCATTTGCCACTTTTTTTTTGGCATGACTACAAGTGGGTTAACGCACTTGCTATCAACAATTGGATAGATGAACCTTGCCTTGAGGAGTTATTCAATTTTCTCTTTCACTATCTGCTTGAATTTGGGGTTCAGTCATTATTGTAGCTGCTTATTTGGCTTGATGGAAGGACCACTATAGATGCCATGCTATGCATATAATGGAATCAATCCCAATGAGTTTGGGATATGATCATGTGAAGGTTATTGGCCATTTTTAACCATATTCAATAGCTTCTCTTTCTTCTTAGGAGTAAGGTTGACATTGATTATCATTGGCTTTCCATTTTTTATAAATGGATACTCCATGTCGGTAGGTAGAGTTTTCAACTTTATGGACTCCTGTTTAAAATTTTCAGGGATTTCCAACTCTCCCCAATAAGTGTCATTAGGTTCATCATCAAGGAGTTGGTGATGAACTTACTCTAGTTCATCCATGCCTACAACATAGGCACTAGTTTTACTCTCAATGGGTTCCATGCAAAGTGTGTTGCTTCTAGGATCAGTTGTTAGCCACTAGATGCCCTCTTACTTTGTGGCTATTGTGTACATGTACCTTTGAATTTTAGATTCATTTGCACACTGTATGCATGCTTTGATTGATGTGCTTTTGATATATCATAATTTATGCATGGTCGTACCTTGTATCATGGTACGCAATGCATGGAACTCTCTTCTTCTTGATCTTTTTGAATGTATTTTCCTTGGAAAATTCCAAGGAAAGATCTTTGATTCCCAAGTGATGAGCGATGAGGTACCCCTATGCCCAACCATACGAATCACAAGTGTTCACGCTCGATTTGGTCGAACTTTGTGAACTTTGTAGTTTTTGGTGCACTAGTCTTCTAGGAAGTGAATCTTTGCCTTAAGGTCAATTGTTGTCTTCCCAAGTACACTTTTGAAGTACATTGGTATGGTTAAGTGTAATTGAGGCATTTGATTTTTATCATTTTGTATTTTATGGTTTGATGTTCAAATGAAGATAAATGTAATTGGATTAACTAATTTAAATTAACTAGTGTCTAACTAGTACTAATATAAGCATATGATCCCACTTTCTGTACACGTTCTAAACCCACGTATCCACTACTAGGTTACAAGCACTATGCTATTGGGGGTACCAAGCAATAACACTGTTGGGATTACAAAGCAAATATGTGGTACACTTAAAGTAGTTGTACTTATGTGTTTAATCCATCTTTCTTAATTACTTCATTAACTTAATTACTAGAAAATGTTTAATAAATAATAAAAAATGTTTAATAAATAATTAAAAACATTAAATGCATAAATAAAATATTTAATCTATATAAAGTGTTGCAAGGTTTATCAAAAAGCTTTTCTTTATTATCGTACACACTATCATGCTCAAGTACAATAATGCTCAAATAAATATTTGTACACTCAGTAACTCCTGCCATGGGCACTTAGGAGAAAAATTCTAACTTTCAAATGAACAAACTATAAGAGCTTTGTTACTACTAAATCTTCATTGCCATAAATTTAGCCAGTGGATGTGTATTTATAACTAAATGTAGAAACTACATCGATGGGGCCTTGTCAATGCATGATATGATGCATCAATGAGGCCTTGTAGATGAGGCCTAGTCAACAAGGCTTCGTCAACATAGCCAATAGAACTATGACTCATCATACCTCCATGATTGAATGAAAACTTGTCCTTGAGTTCCTTACAAAATTCAATGGTATGGGATTATTGACTGAGCTTTCACAAATAAAACAGACCAACTGAATTAACAAAAAAATTGGAGTGCCCAGGTGTATGGATCAACACATTATAAAAATGATGGTATTCAGGACATAAAATTGAACACCATGATATGACTCTTCAAAATTGGACAACATGTTCCTTGATGGTATGAAGTTTGATGGAGAAGATAAGATAGTCCCAGGTGGTGGTGGCTCCTGAGGTTTTAAGGGACCTTCTTTGGCTTCACGTACATGCAGCAGTTGAGGTGGCTACGACAATCGTGCTGCTACTGCAACTTCTAGTAGGAGGCAAAAAGCATCCAATAGTGCTTTCATTTTCTCCTCCTTACTTCTGGGATCATGCATCGTTCATGTACCTTGGTCGATGTGGGTTGGAATAGGCACATCTGAGGGATATGGTATTATTGAAAACAACTCCTTTGTGTTGATGAATTAGGTAGTGAATTGTTTACGTTCAATGTTGAACGCTCTAACTATATCCTTCAGCTCCTAGTAGTCACTCATCCTTTTGGCTGGGTTCTTAGCAGTTGGTTGTTGATTTGTGAAGTGTGCTATAAAAACTTTAAGTTTAGCATTTGTAGTCTCAATCTTTTGCTTGGTGTCTTTATGGTGCTTGAACTCTGCCATGTATAACAAATGTGATCTAGCCATTTATTTCTCCAACTCTAACCATGGCCCTTCGGTAGTCAACATAGCTAGGTTCACATATCGAAGATTGGCCAACTCCATATATTTTGTCATTTCTTCTATCTACAACTCCTTTAAGGAAATCTTGCTTTATTGTAGGCAGTAATCCCATCAATGATGGGTTGCCAAACTTCTCTTCCTCATTGGAGTTTCTGGAGGGCTTTATTTATTTTTGCCTTTACCATTTGGATGTGCTTCTTATTGACTTCCTTCTGCAGGCCAACCTAGTCTCTGTAGTGATCTTTAACATTTTCAAACTTCAAGGCTTCATTCTTCTAGGCGACAATTTCAATAGTAGATCTCTGGCGCAAGGCATGAACTTCCTCCATTGACAAAGTTCGATTATCTATGGCCAATCTCCTCAACTCAGTGTTCACCCTGGCAAGTTGCTCTTACTATTGATGAATAAATTCTTACATTTGTTTCTTTTGGGCATCAACATTGTGCACACGATAATTTTGAGTAGTCAGAGTCTCATTCTCCTGGCACATTTGAGCCAAGTCCTTCTGAATTGAGTATGTCTTTGCTTTTACTATGGATTGGTTAATGATGGCTATTATTGCCTCCTTCTTAGCCTTTCTAAATCATTCTTGAAGTTGTTGTAAAGCTTCATCTCTAGTTGTTATTAGGTTGAGGATTGTAGGATTAGCAAGGCAAGCATGTAATTTGGCAACCTCCATGGCTACGTATTGATTTTCTACTTGAGCCATTTCATGTTGCCCCTCTAGAATGATGCACTTGCCCCTTGCATCTAGCATCTTCAACTAGGTTGCAATGATGTTTTTTTAAAAAATCAAAGATGTTTGAAATTGGTTACCCAGTCCCCACTAGTTGATCCAGAAATTCCTCATGTTGGGCTTCATTTAGTTTTCATTGATCATTCCTATGCATGTTTGCACATCTCGAAGTGCAGATATGTCTAGTACAAATGCTACTGGTGCATTGAGTGCTTTAGCTACATAGTCAGCAATCACTTCAGCTACCATCTCCTACCCTTGGTGTTGCATCATTAGGATAGTTGCCCCTTCACCTTCCTCTAATCGCACCAAGAAAGTGGTGGCATTCCTAGAGATTTTTTGGAATAAATGGTGTTGTGATAAGAACACTATCACCTCTTGAGCATTGTGATTTAACCTTGTGGGAAATTGCATTTGTTGGGCAGAGAATATTGGCCCACCCCTCTCCATCTAACTTATTATTCAAGCCACCTCATTAAGGTGACTCATTGCTAGTCAGTACATAGATGGATTTGTACCACTCATCCTTGTGTATTACTCTTGCTCACTCAAGAGCTGCTCTCAAATTTTGTGTAAGTTTTCAATGGCTGCATGAGCCTCTGTTGTTTTTTCTTGAGTGGACGATGGTGGTGGTAGCTACTCCTCTTCTTGAGTTATTGTTGACATAATTTCCTTCATAATTTCAAATCATGAGGCTAAAGGAGCATGCTTGATTGTGTTGTTTGAATAGCAAATGATGAGTGGCGAGGTACCCCTACACTCCACCATATGAATACGAGCGTACACGCGCGATCCGGTCGACCTCCGCAGACTAAATGCCTTAACGCCACAAGAAACACTTGGGGTTAATCGTTCGTTGTCTTCCCATGCTTGCTTGTATGTGTCACGGTGTATGGTTAAGCAAGTCTGAGGTATGTGATTTTTTTGGTATTTTCAGCTTATCTCCTATGCTATCAGGGGA
>MNCI01009278.1:55968-99470 GCA_015680685.1 Gnetum montanum | reverse complement strand
GACCGCGATATCGCGTACACGATATCGCAGGGAAAGACGCGATATCGTGGCCCTATGCATGTCGCGTCTCATCAATTACTAAGCCAAGAAACACTAGCCTAATATTTCAAAATAATTTGTCAAGTTTCCCTTTTTAATGAAATGCATATTTTGATTTTTGTATAAATACATCTGTGAACCAATATTTTTATTATTGCAAATTGTGTTCTACCTTTGGTTAATAATTTGAATCTTCAAACTTAGACTCTTAACACTTACCATGGATGTTTGTAAAGATCAACTTTAGGGCTATGCCTTATTTTCTTTCAAGGGTAATTCAATTTTAATTGTTCTTCAAGGCTATGTTTTTAATTTTTATTAATCCAAAATAAAGAAATAGAGTAGCTTTAACTTTGACCGTATTTGCCTCAAATTGTAAACAAAACAATACTTGAACTTTGACTATATCATATGATAGTTCTAAGCAACATTTTTGCTAAGCAATTAGGTACTAAGCAATTGGGCAGAAACTAATAATGACAAGGTACTTTGTCAAGTAAGTTTTAGATGAAACCATTCTACCATTAAACATCTTGTCACTCTTGGGCACTATATCAAACTTACAAAGAACCTAACAATTTGTTTTTTGTTTGTTTTATGGCTACAACTAAATAAAATAGACCTTGCTATAGAACTCTAGTGATGACTTGGAAGTTGAACGAAAAAAGTTATCATTGAGCTCAAAGATTGTGAATTAGAAAATAGTTTTAAATTTTGAAGCATAATTTGGACTAAAACAAAGCTATCCTTTATCTTGAACTCTCTTTGATTTGTTTATTGATGAGTTGCAAGATTGGATGTGCAATGGACAACATATGCATGCTATAAAAATAAGTTCTTAAGCAAGGAACATACTTCTTCATGTAGATGCTGCTACTTTAATATTTACTCTTAAGAAATGTATGTCTTATATGCTACAAATTTTAAAACAATTTTACACTTCTACATTGCAAGTCAAAATTAGAAAAAACTAAAATGATGATATAGATACAAGAAACACTTCGTATAATTTAAACTTGCTGATTAGAATGTACAAATTGTGGACTCTTTCAAATACTTGGGTCTTCAATATCTAAATAATTATAGATAGGATAAAAATAGTATAGACAAAATAACAAGACAATTTCAATGAAAGGATTGCAACAAATGCTTAATACTCTTGATGACTTCTATCAACATTCAAGAATGAAAGTTAATGCCCAAAATACAAAAATCATGATTGAATTCATTTGATTTTTTCTGTTTCTAATATTTTTTTGATAAAGTAGAGTTCCATACAACATATCCATAAAACATAGTAGGTTGAACAATGGCATGATAAAGTTATTGTCAAATATCCCAAGCTAGAGTAGATTTCTTCTTATGTTTGCTTTTTGAGGCAAAAAAAGCTTTTATACCATTTGCAATTCTTTTGAGTAATGCACTGAACCGACTCATTATTGCACGAGCATTTTAGGCCAAGATATTTGAAAGAGGAAATTATATCCACATAATGAGAAATTAATTAGCTTTTTCGATAATTATCTTTGTGAATGAAGTTGAATAGACCTACGGATTTACATAGATAACATTGCAGGTACAGCCATTCTTTCAAACAAGAGTTCATAGAACTTTCCATATCTGATGAAACTGGACACCGTTGACTGTTTTTTCATGATCATCGTCTCTTTTGTTGTGTTGCTTCTTCCCAGGAAGCAAGCACATGATTGGCTATTTCTTGAACACCCACACCATGCTTTACCTGCATAAATTTACAAAATTATTATTATTACGAGAAAATATGATAAGTGCTTCGTAAAAGACAGTATTTCATCTAAGCAAACACGTTCACGCCAAATTAACCATCCAAATAAATTTTAGTAAGCCAAGCCAAAGTCTGATTGTAGAGGAAAGGACATCACTAAAACCTTCAAAATAGGAAGCTATGTCGAACCTGGGTTTTAAGTTTTAGCCTCAGTATCTATATTTCTTTTCATTCAGGCCTACATCCTGATAAAGAAGCTTACTTTCATAAAATAATCAGAAAGTATCAAGAGTTATCAAATGCATGAATGGAGCCCTAAACTACAATACAAAACATATACATTGTTCTTTTCAACTTGACTTGTATCGATGGGGTGGGACTTGCTGGTAGGGTGTGTAACTAGCATCCTATAAGTCAAGCGTCACGAATATCTATTCATATTCACAACCCTCCAAATGAGACATAAACAATATAAATTTTGGAAGTGACATGTGTCACTCATAACATAAATATTTATAAACAGTTAATATTAACCACAGAAATGACTAACGCAGAAACAGCACACATCCAGGCACACACATTGTTGGTTAACCAAGGATAGTTAAATAACATTTACATATAAAAACAATATGTGGGCAGGGAAATAACTCCACTCCTTTAGCTGGGACAATCATTCACAACCTTACAAATTTGCATGCAGCTCAATGACTCCACACTGGCAGCCTTTGGGCATCTATACCTTCCTTCCTAGTGTATGAAACAATTCAAGAGGAGGGTGTTTATACACTAAGGACTGAAGCCAATAAATTTAATCTACTGTCTACCTACAAGACTATGTTTGCTCATGTATTTATAAAAGCAATTATATCAGCCACAATCTGTCCTGGCAATGTGATTCTCTCACCCTATGCATCCATCATCTTCTGTGACAGCAGAAAACTTAACGAATAAATAAAAAGCCATCCTCTCACAAAGTGCATGATGTCCACATCATATGTGGAAGCTATGGGTTTGGACAGATCAATCTTGGGGCTTTTCAAAGAGCATGAAGTATTTACAATCATCTGTTTTTCCTTCTGGTTGGGGTAGAATAGTTGATGGGAAAAGGCATAAGTTTTATCAATAATTGCAACCCAACATATAATAGTATTGACATTCAGTGATGTATAGCTCATTTGGTTAGAGCATGCAACTTGTGGTTTGCAAGTCACAGGTTTAATCCCAAGGGCATATGCTAAGGCATGCACCACCTTGGGATTATGGTAAAAATATATATTTAGGCTATAACTAGTCATAGAAAATTATTGTGAAATCCTTTGCCTACTTTAATGAGTCAGCCCATATTGATGGGTAAAGGCACCATCATGATGATATTGACACTATTGTGGATTTCTAAATATATTCAAGAATCAGAGTAAAATGGTCACCTGAGAAAAGATGAATGGCCCTCCTTGACGCATTCGCAATGCATCCCTCTCCATTACCTTTAAGTCAGCTCCAACAGCTTCTGCAAGATCTGTCTTATTAATGACCTGAAATAAATTGAAAAGTTGTTCACAAAATATGCTCATCAATAAAAAATGCTGAAACAAAGTTTTCACAAATGTAGTAAAATAGATGCATTTCTTCAGCACATAGCTGATTATAAACAATAACTGTTACAATGGTATCTACACTACTATTACATACAAGAAGATCTGCTTGGGTGATCCCTGGGCCACCTTTGCGAGGAATTTTGTCACCTCCAGATACATCTATAATGTAAATTATGTAGTCTGCAAGTTCTCGACTGAAATTTGCTGCAAGATTGTCTATAGGAAATAATAACAAGAAAAACAGGTTATTATTTTTACTTTCCACAAAAGGTCATTAAATTTTCTTTAAAATGAAAATAAACAGGCCGTATACACTCAAGGATATAAAAGGATTCAAAATTTTCAAAGAAATTAGAATGAAACAAAATACATGCTGTAAAAGCATACCTCCTCCAGATTCACAAAGTAGTATGTCTGCTACAAACAAGTTTGACAATTCTTCTAATGGGCCTAGGTTAATGCTGATATCTTCTCTAATTGCTGCATGTGGACAGCCACCTGTCTCAATTGGACGAATCCTTTCTGGAGGAAGCGCACCATGCTTCACTAGGAATTCACCATCTTCTTTTGTAAATATATCATTAGTAACCTACCGAATAAATATTCTGGTTACTAAATTATTTCCTGGTATCTAAATATTGTGACATTTGGATTTATTATATTAAAATATGAAGGGTATTTTGCCAAGTACCGACTGTCTCAAAGCATTGCCATTCTTAATGAAAATATGCTTGTAATTATTCAAAAGACAGCAAAGAAAATTATATTAACTTCATATAATCTCTATCACTAAGAAAATTCTAACTGAAATGAATAAATGAACATACCTTACACAGGAATTAGTAGACCTTCTAAAGAAAATATTTCTTTGCTAACCAGGAAACCCAAGCAGAATGTCTAAATCTAAGAATTGGATTTGTCAGGTCTAATCAAAGAATTGGATTTTAATTTCTAAACCCTTCATTACAGGATCTAAGTAAATGATATAGTATAAAGTGAAAAAGGATTGTAATTAAAGCAGTGATTTTTCTTCTTTTACAGATTGTAAAAAAGAAGTAGCACCTAAAAGCCCCAAGTTTTTAAAGGATGGTTGGTATGCCACTCAAGATAAAGGATGGTTTCATCAAAACAGAATTTGGTTAAAATGATACATTCAGCAAAAAGATACTACTGACTGCAGCTTCATTGCCATGTATAGAATGTTAAACCAAACCACACAAAAAGCTTAAAGAAAGAGCTTAAGGGGAAATATACTTATTGGAAGCAAATCAGAGGAAGCAAGCTTTCTGAAAAAGAAATACACTCTACATTATGATTCCTACCCAACTGCGGATGCTGCTTGAAAATGCGAGAGTTAGATGACATTATTTCAGAGTTGAGGCAGATTAGAAGGCTAAAAATTTACTCCAGAAAGCTAAAGATTAGAAGCCACAATCAGAAGCTTCAACATAACATCAATTGACCCACATCCAAATTATATTGATCATAAAGAAATTTAATTGCTATACATATCAGAATGGATATTGCTACATTTTCATAAAATGAAAATACAATTGCAAAAGTCTACGAAGTAAATCCTTGACCATTATATGATTCAAATTCATTTCTTACATCTCACATGTGAATAGAAAATATAATCATTCAATAAGTAAGCAGTACCTCCTTTACATCATACAAGAACTGACTTGGACACAAAATGTTATAAAAATGCAACAGTGAATTCCTAGAGATGGAAAATGTATAATGCATACTGCTGCAATGCTGTATTTTTCTCGGAGAATTTGACATAGTGCAAGCATTAATGCAGTCTTCCTGCATTTAAAAACAGTAAAGAGTATTGCATCAGCAAATGATTGTCTTGGATATAGAATAAGATTATTTAAAATATTATTTTCAACAAAATCTCACAGACAAGATCCTAGAATAGTGTATTTGATAGTCCATAAATAGAACAAGTCTTTAATATGGCTACTTTTTATCAAAGGATTGAAGAAACCTTTGTTTTGAGGGACACTTACATAAACAAAATACAAATATAGAAAAATTTCAACCAATCTGAAATAACAAGGGGAAAAGAAACAAGACACACCCATACATCACCCACTTAACCACAATTATAAAACTGATGTTTTATTAGGCCAATGTGGAGACGACAAGGCCTTAGGGATCAACTGAACTAACTTTAGGTTCAGCCAATGAGCTAGTAATTTAATTAATAATTTCGTTGGTTTATCAATGAACAAGTTACAAGTTTGAACTACAATTGAGACACTGTTATACCTAAGTTGAAATTTGCTGACTGTATGCCTTAAAGGCTATACAGTCAGTAGGCCATTGGGGGTTTATATATATCTTTTACACAATGCCTGTATTGTTTAATTAATGAAGCCAATCTATTTATTCTTCTCACCTTCTACAGTTATGCCTCTAAATGTGGGCCCAAATATCTGTTCATGACAGATAGTGGGTACTAATTTATGCCACCAAAAGATTGTGATCGTCATCCCTGGATTTTGGGGCATTTCCTGAATAGTTCTCATCCCTATTTTGGGCTGTAATTCATTGATTGTTAACTAATTGTCATCACTAATTTGGTGTTTTGACATTTTGTACCGTCCATGATCTATCTAGTCTACGAACCATATTAAAGGGGAAGGCTGTGAGAGAAGAGTGAAAGAAAGGAGCAGAGAGACAACACTGCAGGTGTAACAATGTTGCCTCGACGTTGTCCGACACCCCAAGAAATTCACTAAGATCCAATGGATCTGGGGCAGAAGACCTAGGGAATACGCCTCTAACAAGCAAGCAATCCAAGAGAGAGTGCAAGCAGCAACACAACTTCTTAATATACATATAAGAATGTACCTCAAGGAGGACAACTAACTCCAAATGAGGACCTTGCAAACAAGCACACAAGCAACCCTGTAGACAACATCCGTGGAAGGGGAAATGATGCATCTACAAGGGGTTGCGCCTCACCCCCAAAACCCTCACGATCTGGTACAAGGTTCAGCTTGGCACTGCACCAAAACTATCCAGTCCTAGCTACCTACATATCTATGACCACCGCAGAATCAAGGCCATGTAGTGCTCCAAGTGAGGGTAGTATGAAGATAACTTAGAGAGAGTTGCAATAGGAGGGTGTCCTGTTGTTGACTTGGTACCGCCAAGCTGGGATGGGTTTTCTAACACTTGAGAGTCACCCAAGGGCACCTCAAAGTGTTTCATGGCCCCCAAACCACAGGGAGAGCCCAAGAGAACCACCACCCTAAGACATCTCTCACAATCCTCCCCTGCACAAAAGAAGCAACGTCCTCGGAGCGAAGCCTAGGATGGTTTCGAGAGTACACTTCAAGTATGGGTTTGGAACTCCATCAAATCCAGGGAATCCATCAACTCAACTGATGCCAAGCTTGAAGGACGGTACCAACCCCAACACCTGATACGTCCTTCCATCCAATGTCTTGCATGAAACACAAAGGGCACTTGGAAGAATCCCAAAGACTTTCCCTACTCTATGACAAGTGGGAGTAGTTCAACCCAAAGGGCCAACGTCTCTAAGGTGTCCCCTAGATCCATCCCTTCTGAGGTCTAGAGACTTATCTTCTTGCGTAGGCCCATACCTATGCAAGAAGACAGCTCTTCTTCCACAAGTCCAGCTGAGTTCCTTTGTGAATGGCATCTCAACACCCATTGATTTTCTTGATTTTTTTTATTGATTTTGAGGGCTCACCAGGGCCACTACCCATGGTGATGGACTTGGGAACATAAAATCAAGAGGGAGAACATGCTCCAAAAGAGCCATGTCTCTGCAAGCAACTCATGCTTGCCAGAACTCCACGTTCTGCTTCTCGCATCCGGACCCATGGGGTCTCACCAATGTAACCATCTAAGCATGGAATCTATGCGTCTATCCCGTGCACATTTTTTTTCCATCATGTTTGTTTAGGTTGGTATGAAGAGAGTTGAGCATGTTCTCCCTTCAAAACAAGGTACAAGGGCAAATCTTTTGAGCCTGACCTTGCCATCCGCAGACACACCAATATCGCATTCCTCATTTCACCATCCAACACTATTCCATTTTCACAACAAGAGAGAAGATCCGAAATTTGTTTGAAAAACTTCTCCAAGAGGCTATCATAACATACCAACCCAATCTATCATCAACCTCCTATGGGATTTGTCCAACATCGAGAATGCCTACTTGAATGTTGGAACAAGTGGAGGATATGTTGGGCAGCCAACCCCAAGACAATCCTCCATGTGNGAACAAGTGGAGGATATGTTGGGCAGCCAACCCCAAGACAATCCTCCATATGCACGTCTCATGTCAACCACTACCACATCATCGATTGAAACCATAATGTCTCATTCATAGGAAAGGATCAACCGCACTTGCAACTTACAAGCTATCCTTCCCACTTTGAGATATGGGACAAGCACCGTTTTCTGAACACTTGGTCCAGGGGAGCATGTAGAGTCACTTCTGAGGGCAACCACAGTCATGAATTCTCCAAGGAACATCTAAGTTTCCAAAATTTGAATTTTCCTGCCATGTCAGAAACGACCGTAACTCCCGATCAACACATTTCATTGGATTTTTGAACCTAAAGAAAAGATCCTCTTTGGGAGGTTTTTTCAGTAGGCAAGTACAGTAATCCAACTACACCTTACCCATGATATATAACCAAGTAATCCACATAGCCAACACAACTGTATCGTCAAACTGCTACCGATAGAGGGAAGACATTGATTTACAGGTCTTACCCACACTCGATCCCACCTTAAGAACAACTCGAGAAGCAAAAGAGTTCATCCCTCAAAATTTTACCAAGAGGGATTTCTATTTCATCCTAGGAGATCTGGGTTTTTGTTTCATACATCCCAATCTATTTACAACAATTGTGATGCACAAGACTGCACCATTGCCTATTACCATCTGGCCCAAACAACAAACACGAGTCAACAAGAACATTTTGCCCATAAGAGGACTAGGTCCTCAAGATAGTTTTACAAAGAATGGGCTTCACCAACATCAACTAACAACTCAAAACAATACACGACTTGTCCCTGAAGGGTTTACAATAAGGATGGTCTACCAGAGAACCCCAACAAGGAAGTTCCTCTAGAGCCCCAAAGCTGAGAGAGAGTACATAAAATCATGCCTTGCTTACAAGAAAGGATATACACATTTAGGCTACATCAAGAACACGAACTCATAAAGGAGGTTCCATGAATTCCACTAGGGTAACAACATTCAATCTCTGAAAACAAGCCCCAAGAGTTCGCAAACATGGGACCACTGCTAGGAACAAGTCCCAAACATCAACTGCTTCTAGATCCCATCTAGGGAACAACTGTCTCAATAAAACCTACATTATTGTTTTAGGAACTAAAGAGGGCATCCATCGAAATGGAAAATGACCCCTCATAGGATTAGAGAGTCACCAAGTAATACAGTGCTCAACCCTACTATCCCACTAGAGAGGTTAGGACATTAACATGATTTAACAATACACTAGAGAAATGGGACAATACATTAGGGAGAGATGGTGTGATACACTAGTGTACACAAGGAACAAAGTACACAGAGGTGATTGGGCAAGACACCATAGCCTGCTAGGCACAATGAGTCCCAAGTCATGAAATCACACCATAGCCCACAAAAGCACCGATAAGTCCCAAGCCATGAGAGCGCATCATAGCCCTCAGAAGCACTAAAAGCAACCGGTCACGAGAGCACACCATCATCCACGAAGCACAAGAAGCCCCCCAATCATGAGAGCATAGGCTCAAGTGTTTTCGAGCACATCCAAGTCCACCATGCAAGGCCACCAAGAGAAGTCACAATTTCTGTAACTATAACATCATTTATTCAAGGATGGACCACCATCCCAACATTTGCAAAACTGCTCCATGATCATATCTAGCCATGGAAGAGAGAGTCTAGGTGCCAATACCTAGAACTCAACTCTACTCCACAACTAGACATAACAACATCACCTTGATTTGAACTTTAGTCTACCATTGCAACTCACATGGCCACTGTGAATTGCCCGCTATCAACATCAAGCTCATCGAACCAATTTGTTTGTATTTCAAGCTACATACCACCATCGATCACCTGTGGATAAGATTTCTACCAATCCAAGAACCCAAGAGGAAGTGTTCCCAAGACTTGTCCTGTCTCAAGCATGTTCACTGAAGGACACACCATCATGACATGCCAATATCACCAAGAACATAAGGCATCAATTCAAGAGCACCTTGGGCAAGGACATGCCCTAGCCTGCTCATTACAACACCATATTTCACCAAAGAGAATTTTCCATGGGGTTTTCAACAGAATTACACATCAAGGCACAATGGCTGCTTACAACATATAGAGAAGGCACTTCAAGAACGAGCACCAGGAAAACACCATACATCAAGCTTGGCCTTGTCACGGGGTGTGGCATAGGCCTACAACAAGGAGATAGCTAACTCACATAAGACAATAACATCTAGCACTTTTGTGTTCATAAACTATCAAAACTGAGAATATCATAAGGTTACATTACAATCTGACACACCTAAGGATAGGAATACATTTAGTGAGAACAATACATGGTATTCGGGAATGCTACCCCAAGCCTAGAAGCCTATAGGACAAACTACCCAAGCCCATCCTAAGCTGAAAGGTTTAGGCCACTAGGGGCACACCAAGGCTGCACCATGCTGTTTTGAGAAAAACTTGTCTTTGTCTCTGCATGTACGCGAGCATTTGCCACAGCGCACTCACTACACAATTGTCTCTACACATACATGAACAACCATCACATTGAACTCATTGCATGACTGCCATCAAACAAAAATGATTCGGGACACGAACGTGACGATCGAATAACGAGATGCACCAACAAAGTATCCACCACCTGCCACTGTGGGACCTCAAGGCATTGGCCACTCCTAGGCCATCAGTATCCAACATGGCCAAGGATACCATTTTATGCCATCTGCTAACCCAAAATCTGTAGGGTCTAGGATGGATCACCATCCTCTGTTAATGCTCACCCAGCACTGAGAGGCAAACAAATCATGATGTACCTGTTGTTTCATCACAGACAAGGTACTGATAAATCCACAACCCAATGTTGGGATTCTGAGACCAAATAACCAATTCATGAAGGCCTCAAGAGCACACATCTTCCCCACAGACATAGTGCTCACAGAATCAACTGAGGTCACCACTTGCCGCATCTTTGTACTTGCGATGCCTACAAAGACTGAGACAACAACTCAAAAACAAAGAAGTTAGTAGGAACATGATCAGCACATCAGCCTCATATACAACCATCAAGCATGATCATATAATGGAGAAATATCACTCTTGCAACATCATAAAGAGCAAGACCTCAACAACACGCATAGACATCACTCGTGCAAAATATTAACGGGCCAATTAGATACACTCACACAAAAGAATTCATCATGAGGCACACCTAGAGAGAACTAGAACACTCTCAAAATTCCAAGATTCATATACAACAAACATTCCCAACCACTAACACTAGTTCCCACCAGGATCAAGATCTCAACACATTCATAAGAGGCATGGGCAATAAAGAATCGTTATCTCAACTCAGAAATAAGGTGGAAGACCAAGGTATAGCCAACAACAGGTCTCCATAAAACCAATTCTCACTATGATGAGCAACATCAAGGAGGATGCGTCCACAAGAAAGACTCTCATCCAAGGAGGTCAGGTCTCAACAAGAACCAACAACAGGATGACCCACACCAGAAGGTCTCCAAATCAAAGTGCCCAAAGAAATGTTACCAATCAAAGGAGTAATGCCAGAAAACCAAGGGCAACACAACCAACACAAACAAGGCAGCACAACTCACGAAAGGTCTACCACAAGGGAAATCATGCCTAAAGCACAAGAGGTTGTCAAAACAAGACAACAAACATTTGGCTTTGGGATGGCACAAACGGCCTCAAAATGCATCCTCAACAATCCCAACAACATACCATCACACTGCATAGAACACAAAGCCTTGCGTTACAAATGATAGACACAACGAAAGCGACACCCACGCAGATTTTGAAAACGCAACCAAGAAGACACGTATACACAACTAGACAAACATACAATCACTAACACAAATGAACAAAGTCTATCGGCAACAGTCTTAATCCACCTAGAACAAGGCTCACCAAAAGCACATGTCCAAAGGTCCTCCATCCTAAGGTACCTGGGAACCAACATGTCCCAATTTGTAATTCCCATACTCACTGTATCTAGGGTGAGTGGGAGTGCAAGGATACTGCATCCTGCATAGTTCAATCAATGCCATCTCAATACATGTCATTTGAGTGGAAACCGAAGCGAAGACTAGGTTCGATTCATCCTAGATGAATCACTGAGACCAAAGATGAGAGTTCCTTGAGCAACAATAATTTATGAGTTGCCAATAGAACTCTCCTCTACCATATCAAATAAAACCACAATTGCTCAAATAAAACCACAATTGCTCCAACCACACGTAAAAACGTGGAGAACAATACCACAACGCAATCGTATACATCCTCGAGGAGAACAACATACATCAGTTGCTCACAACATAACATCAGCCCCCAAATGAAGAGCATAAAAATTTTACCATAAGGCAACTCTTCAAAGAGCACATAAGGATATGATCCTAGATCACCTAGATATCAATATGAAAGGACCACTAATAGAACAACCTCGATGGTGTAATACAACCAAAGGGCACACACATATCACAACATGATTCCAAAAACGCTCTGATACCATCTGTAACAACGTTGCCCTCACGTTGTCTGGCACCCCAAGGAATTCACTAAGATCCTATGGATCTGGGGCAAAAGGCTTGGGGAATACACCTCTAACAAGCAAGCAATCCAAGAGAGAGTGCAAGCAGCAACACAACTTTTTAATATACATATAGGAATGCACCTCAAGGAGGACAACTAACTCCAAACGAGGACCTTGCAAACAAGCACACAAGCAACCCTGTAGACAACATCGATGGAAGGGGAAACGATGCATCTACAAGGGGTGGTGCCTCACCCCCAAAACTCTCACGATCTAGTACAAGGTTCAGCTTGGCACCACACCAAAACTATCTAGTCCTAGTTGCCTACATATCTAGGACCATTGTAGAATCAAGGCCATGTAGTTCTCCAAGTGAGGGTAGTATGAAAAGAACTTAGAGAGAGTTGCAATAGGAGGGTGTCCTGCTGCTGGCTTGGTACCACCAAGCCGAGATGGGTTTTCTAACACTTGAGAGCCACCCAAGGGTTCCTCAGAGTGTTCCATGGCCCTTGAACCATGGGGAGAGCCCAGGAGAACCACCACACTGAGACATCTCTCACAGCAGGTGTGTCTGTAATGGATAAGTGATCTATGCACATTTGATCAGTCTAGTACACCTATGACTCTTGAAGAGCAATAAGAGCTTTTCTTGCTTCCTGATGATGTTTCCCCTACATTAAGGTTTCCATGTAAATCATTTGTTCTCTTTTATGCTTATTTTATTTTGTGGGTTGTTTTGCTTCCTATGAAGCGTAACATTTGTATCCTAGGATAACCAATTTAGATTGAACTTGTGAATCTTCCTAGTCACAAAATAAACATGCAAGAGTTGCACCTATGAAATGACGAAGTTAGTTCTCTAAAGGAAGACTCCCATGAGCTAGGGACAAGAGGGAAAAGGTTATTCAAGTGCAAGATAATAGATCCAAATACATCTCTGTGGCATCTTGAACTCTTCTACCAATAAATCTACATTTGACAACCTTAGATTTGGTTTTGAAAGTAGATTGGAGTTCAAACCAAATATTTGCTTTATCTAATGATCATCATTATCATCTTAGCCTTATCCCAATTACATGGCATCAACTGTGTATATTCCTTTCTACTATTCACCTCTATTAAGAGCCAAATTGACATTATATTAATTCATGAATTTTAATAAGTATCTCTCTTTATTCTTGGATACCAAGTATGTTTTTAGTCTACCTATTTGTTTTTTTCCCTCTAGCTTAATTATGTGGCCTCTTTTAATAGGTTGTAGCTTCTGGTCTTCTTTGACTATGACCAAACCATCTAAGACAAATTTCCTTAATCTTCTCATCTATGGGGGCTACCCCAAAACTTCGCCTAATAAGATAATTGTTGATTCTATCATTTATAGTACCATCCAACATTTACATTATCATTATCATTTCCACAAGTACATGTTGAACATTATGCTTCTTGATTGGTCAACATTCCACACCATATAGAATCATAGGTTTGGTAATAGTTTTATAAAAAATTCCCTTAAATCCAATGACAATTCATTTATTATACAACACACCAGAAACTTCTTGTTATTTCATCCATCCTACTTCAATTCTATTAGTGACATCATTGTAAGTATTGTTGTCTGTTTGTACAAGCGAGACCAAGTATCTAAATTACTTATTGTATTGAATCTTGAGTTTGTATTTATATCTTCATTACTTGCTTTTCGACTAACATTGCACTCCATGCATTCTGTCTTATGTCTACTAATCTTTAATCCCTTTAATTCTAGGATTCTTCTCCAAATCTCCACTTTCATAGCAAGGGATTCTATAGATTTATCTATTAACACAACATCATTTGCAAAATGCATACAACAAGGAATATCGTTTTGTATTTTTTTAGTTAACTCATCCATAGTAATTGCAAACAAATAAAGGCTTAAAGTAGATCCCTAGTGTAGGTCTACCATCATTGGGAAGTCGGTAGTTTCTCCACAAAAAATGCAATCTCTAACTATCACTCCATCATGCATACTTTGAATAGCCTTAATGTATCCAATGGAAATATCTTTCCTCTTTAAATCAATGAAAATCATATGTGCATTCTTCTTTTTATTTCTACATTTCTTTATCAATTGTCTTAACAACAAAATGGCTTCTATAGTTGATCTTGTAAGTATAAAACAAAACTGATTCTTAGAAACCATTGATTCTTGCTTAACCATTGTTCTATACCTCTTTCCCATAACTTTATGATGTGACTCACTAACATAATTCTACAATTTATTTAATAATAATTTTGTAAAACAAGGGCCATCAAGCTAGATCCAAGCTTGCCACCAATTCACACCAAAAAGGTTGTGAAGGTTTTTACTAATACTGATTGAGCTTACTAGTTGAATTACTAGTTGTATAGGTAACTGAGAATTGAATTCATGAGCTCATAATTAGAGGTACCTTAATAATATCCTCATAGCCAACTCAAACACACTCATGTTAAAGAAACCAAAGCAATATAGTGGGTTTGGAGGGAACTGGAAGTATGTAGACACCTTGATAGCTCATATCATAACATAGAATGGTTCTAAACAAGGAATGATGAAAGTGAAATAATCCCTAACTCATGACTTGGATAGTCAGCCGAGTAAAGAAAAGGGTGAAGACTGATTTTAAGGAGATGTTGAGTGGGACCCATAAGGTAATGCCACCTTCAAAAAGCATTGTGATTATGCTTGAGGCTCCTATCATAATTTAGGTAGATGGTGACACCAAACAACTCAAAACCATTGGAGAATTGGAAAATTTCTTGTGTGTGCACAAGGAGGGCTTAGAAGTCAGTTGAATAGTAGAAAATAATCCAATAAGATCATCAGCAAGACCATAGGCAAGTAAATTAATAAACAGAAATCTTCTATAATTCATCATCATCCAAAAAATTATTAATACCAGCAATGCATTGCTTACTTGATTAAAGAATGCAACTTGTAGTTTGCAAGTCACAAATATGAATCCAACGGGTATGCTGAAACATGTGTTACCTGGGGGTATGGTAAAACTATACATTCACGACTATGACATTGAATAGATAGCCAGCTATAGCAAATCACTGTCCAATCCTTTGTCATCCTTAATTGTCAACCAAGTATGATAAACCATTGTCAAATGTTTTGCCTATGTTAATGGTCAGCCCATCATAGATAGATAAAAGGTGCCCATATATAGACCATACATTGATCATGAAAACGTTACTTGGGAAGTGAAATGCCAGTCAAAATTTTAGGAAATAAACATACCTGGAGCATGAAAAACCAGCCAAGGAAGGCCAAGGCCATGTTGGTAAATCTGTGGTTGACTCGGTTCATATCCCATAAGAATGTTTGAATTAATTCCTAGTAAAATGAGGCAGATGATGCAACCACAAAAGTTTAATAGATAGAGTAGCTTAAGAGAATGTGATGAACTGCCATAGTCCAATCTGCAATAATGAGATATCTATCTACCATTTCAAAAATTAAACATGAATCTTCTTCTCAATCCAACTTCATAATTGAGAGTGAGGTAGACAGAGTGCCTGATGCCTGAGGTAAGTGAAAAACATCAGCACCAATCCACCTCCAAAGTGCTGCTTAATAATTAACGAATGGGTTACCAATTGTACTATGTCACAATTATAGGAAATGACACCTTTATTTGATGATTTCAATTTTAATTTCAAGTATAGGAAAGACCACCTTCATTTAAAAATAATATCAAGAAATGCAACTTGTTGATCAAGGGATACACTTGCATCTTACAAGTCATGGATTTGATCCCAATGGGTTACTGCTAAGATATATAGACATTATACAAAAAATGGTTGAATCTGAACTAATTTAACAGATCCATGAGGTCTAGGATGTAATTAAAATTGTTTTAGTTTCAATTTTTTAACATAATGAAATGAGAATAATGTTATTTGTAAGGAAAACACATATTCAAACATGTATTTAATTTAACAAATATCAAATAGAAAACATATTTTAAAATCAAAGATCAGCTGTAAAAGCTATTACCCAAAGAATGTGTTGATTATATGAGCCCTGATTGATTTGGAATATGTAAAGAACCACTAAATGGTAAGGTCAAGCATTTTTGTACATTTCTGCATAGAAGCAATGAATCTAATAGCTAAATTTATGAACTTGAAAATGACATTTTAGTATTATAGAAACTTGAATGTTCCATGACTAATTCTATGAAGAACTAAGGGACAATTATGTCAACCTAAAACAGACAATCCAGCAGGCTAGCATTAAAATGAAATATCACTGGAATCAACACGATAAAGCATGACATTAAAAGGTGTTTATTAAGACATGCATGAAGAAAATAAATCCAAATATTTATACCTGGTCTCAATTTTCTTACTAAAGAACTAAAATTATTCAACTAACAAGAAGTACAGCTGTCTACAGGAGGCCACTCACAGGAAAAATAATCCAACATTCTCTAACAACAAAAGATAAAAAAATATGAATATAACCATTTCTGACAATATAGGATATCTAAGCAAAAGCAAGGAAACAATCTAAACTGACAGCCTGACAAATCGGTCCAAGATTCCTGATTTTGTAAATCGCTTCTGAGAATGATCTTTGTTCCAACAAAGACCTTATGAAGTGTTACCCAGTATTAAGAATGAAATTTTTTAAAGATAACTCCATGTTACCGATGGTCACATAAAATCACTTACCCAGAGCCAACAGGTCCACCAATTCCAACAGTGAAAGCACGTTCCTTGAAATTTCTGGGAGCAAGCCGCGGAGCCCTTTGATTGAACTGGCCTGGAGAGTACAATGGTTCATGCGAGTGAGGAGCCAACCCATCATGAGAATGATATTTCCTTCCGTCAGCACCTATCCATGATGTAGTTTCCTTTGAATCCCTGGTTATCGTGACAATTCCATTCCAGCATGTTAGATAAGATAAACTATAGGTCTCCACTAAATAAAATATCTAATTTTGTTAAGTTTTTTGGTTATTATCTCTTGCATCATGCTGTTATACAAGCGCAAATTTAACAACTTGTTGCACGTCTTTCATTCCTAAAGAAAGCAAAAAAAAAAACTTAATGGTTCCATTAACTGAAGATTCACAAAGATGATAGCAAATGGCTTGGTTTACGTATCTTAAAGGCCTAACACATATGAAGGGTGGGGGAAAAAACTTGATGAAAGGGAAATAATGAAAAATAAAGTCTAACAGAGGAAAACCCTGGAAGGAGGATTTATAGCAGCTGATTACTACAGGATTGAAACCGATGACAACTCCAACTTATGTAATTAGTTCAAGATGATTAGAACAGCATCTCTTAATTAGTCCGAGATCTACCCTGTTTAATTCTTGGCAAGATACGTGAATCATTCATTTGCTAACAGAAAAACGGAAGAAGGATAATAAGCAGAAGAAATAATCATTACCCGGTATGATGGTGGTGATCATGGTCATGATCGTGATGGTGGTACTGATGATCAGCTGCTTCGTGAGTTGCAGTCATCGTAACGTCCTCCGACGCCATGACTAAGAAAAACAACTTATCTTACCGATGATACGACTCCAATAATGGCTTCAAGCAACCCCACAAACTTATTTCATCAGAAGGGAAAGTGGATTTGGAATCCAATGTACAGTGGTCTGAACTGTAAAGAAGCTTGGATTTTCGTTTGTTTTGGGCTTGTCAGACGTTGCAATCAAGCCGAACCTTGTGTTGCTACTTAAAAATGAAGAAGGCCCACCCGAACGAGTTCTTTAATGGATATTCGTTATATTTTTATTCACCTTCTTGTTTCATGCCGCTGTACGGGGTTGAAATGGGCAGGCCGAATACCAAATGCGTTTAACCGATCATAATTATTGGTAACTTTTACAATGCAAAAGGCTGACAGGGTGCTTTAGGAGGATTACAGGTTGTAATTTGGACTGAGTTGTGAATCAACGCTTTCACAATGGTTCCCAGCAGTCAGATTTTCATTGGATGCACATTAGGCCAATTCAGATGCGCTTAGTTCAGTCGACGTGCTATGATGTGGAACATTTGGCAGCGCAAAATTTGAAAATTTGCAAAACGGTAGCTCGGCACGAACAGTGACAACTGAACTGAGGCTATGAGCAAAACCTATGAACTCTCATAGTCTATACGGTGAACTCACGCATCAGTTTATATCGCCTGCAATCTTCTATGATTTGGCAATTGCCGTGTCAATTATGAATTTTCGTGTTCGCCACGTTCACACAATATTCACGGATTTCTTGTTTAAGCAGACAAGGATAACGTTTTCAGCGAAGCCTTGCTAAGCGAATGCAGCGGATTTTTTATCCAGAGAAATTTTTTTCCGGGCAACGAAGAAGCTTTGTTCAGAAAATGATTGTTTTTTGGTAATAAGCATCATTTTTTAAAATACTTTTTAAATAATTATAGAGTTCAATTAAAATACAAACTTTTTTTATGTTAAGCAAAAACTTTCATGTATAATTATGTTTTTCAAACACAAATAAAGATAAAAGATTGCAGACTGATACAATGGAAATTTGATACAAAAGATTGTATAGTGACACAGTAATAAAAATTTGAACACACAACCTTTGCATTTTTAAGCTTTAACTTTACCTTGAGATCAAAAATTTAGTTGTGAAACTTTTTGCTTAGAAACTGTATTTACATGATGTTATTGATCCCACCATTACTCGTGAGCTGCCAAGGTAGTGGTGGGACACATAAGAAGAAATTGCATAGGCCTTAATCAATTCATAAACTCCCTATCTATCATTGCAAAATTGATATTACTACTATTTTAAAATGTATACTATTATTTTTTTATGATGTTATTCTACTCTATGTGATGTAATTGAATATATAAAATTAACTTGATAAATGTCTTATAGTAATTTTTCTTAGTCATCAAATCTAAAGGTTGAAGCATGAAGTTGGCAAGGATTTTTGCCTTAAGTTAATGAAATTTTTTAAATTAAAACTATTTTTAATTACAACTTATTATGAATTTAGTATGATTTGAAAACATCTTGCAAATAAAAAATTTGCAAGCTATGGATGATACAATGTTTTTAATTGTATTAGAGGCCTTATGGGTCTATGACTAGTTCAATTGAAGTTGAAGCATGAATTACTCTAACATTGAAAAGAGCTTACTAGTTGAAGGAAGATAAGTAATTGTACTTTAAGAACACCCCCAGATATATAGTCCACTTAGAACTTTATAATTCAATAATGCCCACCAAAATTGAACCCATGACTTGAAGCTTTCAAATCAAAAGTCCTACCACGAGGCTAATATCTTATTGTTCTAATTTAAATTTTTACTTACTATTGAAGTTCATTAGCATAAAGTTTGTGAAAAGTAGAACATTGGTTATCGTTTTTGGAAAGAACAAGTTCCAATCTTGAATTGGTGTAGAATATATTTCAATTGTTTGGTGTATGAAGAATACATACATATTTTTCCTTATATTTGTACAGATAGATTTGGTCAAGAATTAATCTTTTGGGGACAATGTTTTCATCTTTTAGTTCTCAATGGTATTTCTAAATATCCAAATTCTATGCCATACATTTTCTGTGATTTCCAAAGGAAATTAGTCATTGACCTACTTGTTCAAACTCATGATAGTTTGGACATAATTTCTAATTTGGTTGTTAGTGTAGATTACTTGAATCATCACATTGTTGTATCATTTTCAATATCAAAGCTATATGTAAGACTTCTAGGCGAAGCAAAAGGATATATAATGTTAGATTAATAGATAATACAATACAAGAGAGGAAGTTAATACACTTTAAGCTCATAATGAAGGTGATAAGAACATTATAGAAGTTTTAGTAATGGCTACCTTCAATGTGACATCATTGTCAATAGATTGAAAACAAAAAGCCTTGTAGTTCAACACTAAGTGTATACAAGCTTAATTGCAAGAGAAAAGAGACAATCATGATCCAAAGGTCATTAAAACATACAAGATTCTTATTTGGTGGAAGGAAAGGAAATTTGATAGAGAGCATCAAGCACAACTCCTCAATATGATTAAGAAGAATCCTAAGGCATTTTGGTAATTTTTTAGTCAAAAAGATCAAAAAATTTGGAATTTTGATTTTTCAACAATTATTAATTTCTTTAGAGCTCTTTTAAACATGAATAAGTTGTCTATATCTACCTCACCTCTTAGGTACCTCTATACATTACTCAAACTAAGATAGAAGAAGGGTTAGCTCGACTATCTTCTAGGAAAGTAGTAAATGCTTTAGGCTTGTATGCATAGTTGCTTAAATAGAGAGGAACCATGGGTTGTATATAAGTTTGTAAGATTTTATATACAACTCTCTAGAATGAACTTCCAAAAGATTGGTGCATTAGTAGAGTTGCAATGTTATTCAAAAAATGTGATAGAAATAACCTCAATAATTATAGGCTCATTATGATTAGCCACCTCCTTGAAAATTATTAGGCAATATCCTTAAGAGAAGACTTACTAGTTGGGTGGAAATAAACAATGTTTTGGCAAGTTCACAAGTAGGTTTTAGGCAACATCACTCCATGGTGGATCACTTTATTACACTAAGGTATTGTATGGACCAAGCTAAAGGACTATCTAATAATGTTTATCTTTGCTTCGTAAATTTTTTCAAAGCTTATGACTTTGTTATTTGATATAAATTATAGAGGTAGTTGCAAGATATTAATATTCTTGGAGAACTTCTATTTGCTATCTAGAAGTTGTATAGTTTGATACAAATTATGTTCTTAAATATTAACACATAAGAAAATTTACTCTAAATAATAATATTAGGCTAAAGCAAGGATGTCTACTTTCACCCACTTTATTTAGCATCTTCATTAACAAATTAGAACAATGCATGTACTTTGTTGCATTAGATTCTATTAAAGTTGGAAATTTTTGTGTGAATATTTTAATATTTGTTGTTGATGTAGTTCTTTTTAGCAAAAATTAAAGTTCAAATGAAGTTTTTGTTTCAAATTTTAAATGATTTTTGTACTATCTAAGGGATGAAAGTTAATGCTAGTAACACCAAAATGATGGCTTATGGTACAAGATCTTTTGCAAATGATTTTTATATTGAGTCAAAAAAATTGAAATTATCTCCTCATACAAGTATTTAAGCATCATAGTTTTAAATAGATATTCTTGGCAAGATTGTATTACTTGGAGGGTTTCAAATAGTATGCATGCTTTATATTCAATTTGTAGTTAATGTACACAAGAACAAATTTGGGTATGGGATATTCATAAATAATTGTACAATCACCTTGTTCAACTAGTTCTATTGTATGGTTGTGAAACTTGGGGACTCAAACTCTATATGATATTTTATTAGTAGAAGTAGATATGCTACCTATAGAAATTTCAATTCTTAAAAAAATGTTAGTCTTATAAAAAGATGCTTGTTAGGCCTAGCATCTACTTATCCACAAAAGTTTATAAGGTTACTCAAGAAAAAGGATGGTTCAATGATGGGAAAAATGGCTCCAAAAATGAAATATTAAAGATCAAGGTTAAATTTTAGAAGCAATATTTCCTAGAGTTGTATCCACCAACATAATATCATTGACAAAAAGCATACACCAAAGAACTTCATCCTATATTTCCTTTGTTAATTCATCCATGACAATGAAAAATAAGTACAGGCCCAACATAGACACTTAATGTGAACCTATTGTGACTAAAAAATCAAATGTGGTTCCACAAGCTATTCTAATTTTATTGGTAGCTCCCTCATACATATCTTAAATCACTTTAATATATTTATTAGATATTTTTTTCCTCTACAACGCCCACCAAATAATATCTCTAGGTACTCTTATATATGTTCTTCCAAGTCAATGAAAATCATGTGTAGATTTTATTTATGTTTTTTGAATTTCTCTATCAATTGTTGTATCAAAAAATAGCTTCTATAGTAGATCTCCCTAGCATAAATTCAAATTGGATTTTTGATATTGTTGATTCAAGTTTGAAACATTACTCTTCCAAAACTTTATAGTATGGCTTATTAGCTTAATCCCTATAATTTTTTTCAAGCTCATAATGATTTTTTTTCTTTCTTTATTCCTAATTTCTCATAGAAGCTAATTTCTCCTAATGACTTTGGTTGCTACTACTTTTGCCTCCCATTTTGTCATTTTGCACATTTGCCTCCTTTTTTGTCATTTTGCACATCAACATATTTTCTTGGCTTTAGCTTTGCTACCATTCCTTAAAGCATATTTTTTGTAGTTTTGGAAAATAAAATGTACTTCCTCACTCCACCACCATATCTCTTTTGTGATGTATTTTTTACCTTTTTTTTCACCTAAAATGTTCTTTCCAATTTTTTAAAATGCAAATTTCAATAAGTTTAAAATTTTTTATTATTATCATTATAACATAAAAAGGAATAATTATTGGATAAAGCCATATTTGTAAGGTATTTTTAAGGCTTTAGGATTAAGGTTATTTATTAATTTTATGATTTCAAAGTTAAATGATAAGACTTAGATTTAATCCTAGGCATAACCACTCAAAAGAGGTTAGGCTTTTACTTATTGACTAACCCTCCTAGGATTTACCTTAGTGGGATGAACATTAAACCTTTGGACAATGATCCTATTAATTTTATGATTTAAAAGTTAATTAGTTAGTTATTATTAAGAATTAAACCATAAACTTCATAAAGAAAATTTTTTAATGGAAGATGTTATTTCATTTCTATTATTTAAGATTTTGGTTATGAGAGGCTATCATCTTTCATTAATCTCTAACCTTCCTTCTCTATTTACATTATTACAATGTAGCTTTATCTCTATGGATTCTCTATTTTTTCTCTTTAGTTAAATTCCTATATTAGCTAAGATTTTACATCTATTTAATTACCATGTATATTTGGTTCTATCTATTTAGCAATTATGCTAATAGATGGCTTAATTGGTTAATTCATTGTCTTGTTAGGCATAAGATTGCTAGTTTGAGTCATACCTAACGCATTGTTATATTTTGAAGAGAGTATGCCTTAATTGTTTAAAGGCTACTTCCCTTTTTGAATGACCCTTTTGGAATGGGGGTTGGAAAGGGTATAGAGATCCACATCCACTTAAGTTCTATGCTATCTTAACCATCATTTTCTTTAGAGAACTACATGGCCTTGGGTGGGGGGGAAGTGGGTGGGGGGTGCGTGGGGTGGTTGTGGGGATGGGGATGTTGGATTACAAAAAAAAAAAAAAAAAGAATAATAATATTTAAAAAATTTAAGGGTATCATAAATCTACTAAGAGAAAGTATAAAAAAATGCCCAATAGTTTTAGGAATGCCTGCTTAGGTTTTCATCCTTACAATCAATGTTGAAAATCCTTCCCTCTAGGGTAGTAAAAGGATCAATCCTTACCCTTGTTTAAAAGTGCCCTCATGAGTTTTCACTTCTTACTAAAGAATTTCTTGTACCAAGAAGAAGAAAACTCTCTCTTAATATAAAAGAAAGATTTAATTAGAAAAAATGAACAAATAGCAACAAAAGTTGAAAGCTTTCCATTCTTGAGCTTAAAAAAATCAATATTGTAAGAAACAAATTAGTTATTTAGCTTTGCCTAGAAATTTTTTTGCTTGAAGCTATAACTAAAAAGTGACATCTTTAAGAATACGATATTTAACTCTTAAAGAGAGGTCATAGTTATGCTCTTACTATTGAAACCTAACTACATACTAAAGGTTCCAAATATAATAACAAATAAACACTCGAATACACTTTCAAATGTAAAGAAATCAAGTTGATCACCAAGAATAATATTATTGATGCCTAGCTAAAAGTTGTCACAAGCATAATTATGTAGGTTGTTCCAAGATTTGGCCTTTTTACTCAGGCATCACCCTTTCTTTATAAAGCAAGGGTATAGAGCTAAATTCATGTAGTGTACGATTAATCCTTATTATCTTGTTGTAGTGTCACTACCTTTTGTTGTATTTTGTGTGTGTGTGTCCACTAGTGTTCTCTATGAATGATTTGTATCTTTGTGTTACATTTGATTGGTTACTTATATGATTATCAATGCATCCTTATGATGTTCCTAACCCATAAATTAAGGGGTGACATATGTGTTTTGTGCTCTTCCTATTCTTAAATGTTCTTAAGGACATTGAGGCATAGTCCATCTTGAGTCCACTTTGGAATACTTAGCAACTTTGGGGCTCGAGGGTGGTATTGAGCAATGCTTTTCCAAGGAAATGTCATTATACTTAGCATTAGAAAGCTGATGAGTCACAGATTGGCCACATTGATGAGGCCTCGTCAACTAGACCCCATCGATTTGGCCATGTCAGCTAGGCCCTGTCATTAAATTGTTTGATGTGTTGACATGGCCCCATCGATGCAGGGCTTGTTCTTCCCTATAAATATGTGCCAACTCATCATATTTAGGGAATTCTTTGTCATAGTTGTAGCGAAGCTCTTGCAATTTTTACATTTGAAAGTTAGAATATTTTCCTGAGTGCTCGTAGCAGGAGTCATTAAGTGTGCAAATCTTTATTTGATCATTGTTGTACCTGAGCAAGACCGTATGTGCAGTAATAAATATGAGCTTCTTGATAAACCTTGTAGCATCGATGAGTGGCAAGGTACCCCTACACTCAACCATACGAATACAAGCATTTCACGTATGATCCGGTCGAATTCCAAGGACTAAGTGCTTATGTGCCCTTGTGGAATAAGGACGGGTTGNATTTTTATGGCTTTTATGTTTTTATGTCCTACTACTAATAAGGGAAGAGAGAGAGATAACTAAGTGACTAATTTAACTTAACTACTAATTAACTAGGCTTTAACTAATCCTAACACTAGTATCCGTTCTCACTTGCCATACACATCCTAAACCAACGCAACACTACTGGGATTACCAAACACTAATCATTACTGGGTTACCAAGTGTTACACGCATGCTCGAAGTGATCGTACTATGTGTGCTTACTTAGGAGAGTTGTAGGGTGAGAGAGAATCATTAATTAACTAAGAAAGCATTTAATAATAGTAATTAACATTAACTAATCTATTTTGGATGATGCAAGGTTTATCATAAAGTTCATCTTTATTGCTGTACACAAAGTGTGCTCAGGTACACAATGCTCAAATAAAGATCTGTTCACTTGATGACTCCTACTGCGAGCACACAGAAACAATTTTAACTCTGGAGGGGAGAAAGGGCAAGAGTTTGGCTAAGGGACTAACTATCTAACTACAAACCCAAGTGTGCCCACCTCTTATTTATAGGTAAGGAGGCAGGTCCCGATATCGGGTATCCAACATCACATGGTAGGCTCCGATATCATGGACCCGATATCGTGGATGTGATATCGTGGCCCCAATATTGCAGTTCATCATACCCCCATGACTGAATGAAAACTCATCCTCGAGTTCCTTAGAAAATGTTAGGAAGGTATGGGATTATTGACTAATTGACAACTAATGGTGGAATGGGATGACAGACTCAACATGCCTAGTGAACAGATCAATAAGCATATTACAACATTAGTGTTCATGACAATTGTGGTGAACACTTGTACATAAATGACATCCAAGCCTTTATTTGGTAGCTTGAAGAGAGAAAGAGAGAGAGAGAGAAAGAAGATGAAGTGTGTTTCTGCCAATCTCGAGATTGTGGCTTCCGTTGTTTATCCATAGCCACACCACCAAACTTGCTCCTTTTGTAAACGATCTAGTTTCGATCCATCCTGAGTGCTTCTTCCAAGCCCAGTCCATTATTTGTATGATCGCCATCTGCACAAAAAACACATTCACAAATGAGTAAGGATAGATAAACCACAATGCAGTTGATACCTTGCCTCGATATGAAGTGCATTGGCTGAGTTGTGGTTATGGCAGAAATTGGTTTGGAGATTTATCATTGGTGACTACCCAAGGTGTAGGGGTTAAGCAAATCGTAGAATGGAAAAAATTGAAAAATTTGTGCCAGGGCCCCCATGACTAAGAGCGAACCTCTAGTAGCTATAAGATGGAAAAATATGAGGAACAAGAAAGATGGGAAAAATAACAATGGCAATGCCAATAGAATGGATGTCATGGATGGGGATGAAATAAGAAATGATTGATTACAGGAAATGTTCAAGGAAAAGAGGTTAACAATTGCACAAAAAAGGAATGCCAGTGGTTCCTCCCCAAAGCAGGCTCATGCATTTTATGCCCTGACAAACCCACAAGTCAAAGAGTTTGTAGGCTCTAGGAATGTCATTTGGAAGCAAGAGTTAAAAATTTACCCACAAGAATTCACCAAAGAAAAACAATGCATCAACTCAGAAACAGACTAATGATAGAACCAGCAATGAGGTGGAAAAATGGAAAGAAAGATGGAGAGGAGAGAATGGAATGCAATCCCAAGAATAAGGTTGTGTAAAGTCCTGTGTGTATTTCATGGTTAATATGACTAAGTAGAAATCATTCCAAATCCAGACTCAAACCAACCACATTTAGTGACCTCACATCAATACACTTGACCAATCCATCCACTTGAAGCAACAAAAATGCTTCCATAAAAAGTCACCACCATTCCAAGGAGAGTGAGATGGAGAAGCAAGAAGCGAGAAAGGGCCTTAGTTAGAGGGAACCTTCAGGCATGGGTAACATGTCTTTCCAATTCCATAATTAGTGCTTGTAGCCCATATTGCTTAATTATGTCTAAGGGGTGTGCGTTGAATTCTCACTTTTTTTTTGCATGAGAACCACACCATGCAAAGAATTATTTTTATTCACTTAGCTTCCTGATATTTGATCAATGGTAGAATGGTGGAAAATCCAAGAAAAAGCATCCAATCACCCAAGAGAATGGCCAACACAAATGCATCGAATCCCCTTGAAGTCACACCCTTTTCATCCTTTGAGTCTTTCCTTGGTTTGAAAAATACCTAGCCACCAATTCATTAACAAGTTTACTTAGAAAAAGGGGACTATATAGTTCCAAGCCAAAGGAGACCATAGAGTTGTATGGATGAGTGGACAGCATGGGCTCATTGCCTATTTTATCAAAAAAACCATACCTTAATATCAGCATCTTAATTCAAAGGTAAAAACCAAACATTAGCAATCAATATGATATAATTCAATCCACCATCATGAGCACTTATTAGATGATGAATAAAAGTAAATCAAGCAAACAAAGAAATAGTAAAAATATGAACGATGGTGTAAAACAAAAATAAGAAAAGTTGGAAAAATGTGTAAAACAAAAATGTGTGAAACAAAAACGTGTAAAACAAAAATGTGTAAAACAAAAATTTGAAAAGAACTGAGGGCCTAAAATGGTTAGCATAGGTGGCCATCTCCCCCACAACTAAGTTGGAAGGAGGAGATCCGAAATAGTGATCAAGGTTGTCCATCAACAAAGGTAGCATGTGTACTGGTTGTCCTAAGCTCATGGAGAGGTTTGGTTTGTTGCACGTTAACCAACAATTTCTTGTCTGGGCTCTCAAGTTTGTATATTGTCATGGCCCCTGAAGGAAAAGTTTCATAAATAATATAAGGTCCTTCCCACAGTGTTTGAAATTTAGTATGTTGTGGCACATGTGTGGGATTCTAGTAGAGAACCTTATCTCCTGGTTGATATTTAACTTTCCTAATACTTAGGTCATGATGTTGTTTATTGAATGACTTGTGTAATTCGTTAGATGATAGGGCAGCTAGTTGATTTTCATCTAGCAAGTTAAGGGTTACTAACTGTTGTTTCTATGCTAGATCAAGGTCAAGGTTGAGGTCACATGCCATGGATAGTGTACGAAACTCAGTTTGAATGGGAAGTGTTGGTCATTTACAGTACACTAACTCATAGGGAGAGTAGCATGTAGGGAGTTTTCATGTGGAGCAGTATGCCCAAAGAGCATCATTCAGTTTAGTGCTCCAGTCTCACCTAAACTTGCTAATAGTTCTTGTCAATATCTTTGTAATCCCCCTGTTGGTGACTTTGGCTTGGTCGTTTTCTTGGGGGTGGTACGCTGTTGTCAATTTGTGTTCAACCCCTAAGTGTGCATTAATTTCTAAAAAGTTACACTTGTGAAGTATGTACCATTGTCTAAAATAAGTGCACGAGGCACACCAAACTTGTTTACGATTTGTTGTTAAACAAATTGTGCAGCTGTAGATGATGTACAACCCTTAATAGCAGCTGCTTCTACCCATTTTGTTAGGTAATCAACAACAACAATAATATAAGCTTTTCCATTGGACATTGGTGTAATTGGCCCCATAAAATCAATTCCCCAAATGTCGAAGGGTTCTAACGATTGGATCCATTTTTGTGGACCCTCCATTCTAGCAGTCATTCCCCCATCACATTGATAGCGCTCACAAGATTGGACGAATTGATGGGTGTCCCAAAACAATGTAGGCCAATAATATCCTACAAGTAAGATCTTGATGGCCATTTGTCTCCCAGCGTAATAACCCCCACAAGGACCATCATGAGCATCTTGGAGAACTCATAGTTGATCTATATCAAGAACACATCATCAAACCAAGCCATCGGGACACACTTTGTAAAGTTGCCCATTAATCTCCATAAAGTACTTGGCTCAGTGAAAAAATTGTTGTTTCTTCTTAAGGTTTAACTANACCAACGATACTTCTACTTGCACAGTGGATGTAATAAGGACACTTTTGATCATCTAACTATGTAAGTACAGCTCCTAAGGCATAGTTGGATACATCAGTCACAATATGGAATGGTTTGGACCAATCAGGAGCTTGTAGAATGGGTGTTTCTACTAGCTTCTATTTTAAAGTTTGGAAGGCTAGTTTGCATTCCCTGGTCCATTCAAAAGGTATGTCCTTTTTTGTTAATTTCACCAATGGTTTGGCAACTTTGAAAATTTCTTAATAAATCTCCTATAGTAGCTAGTGTGTCCAAGGAATGACCGAATATCTTTGATAGTTTCTGGTTGACGGGTAATTCCTTGGATAACTTTGATTCTCTTGGGGTCTACCTCTATCCCTGTGTGTGAGATTTTGTGCCCTAGTACTATGCCTTCTTAGACCATCAAATGGCTTTTCTGCTAGTTGAGCCTCAAATTGGTTTCTAAACATCTTTTTAACACTTGCTCTAACCAGTCCAAGGCTTGATCAAATTTTGCTCCATAAGTGGAGAAGTCATCCATAAATACCTCCACATCGTTTCCTATCTGCTACTGGAATATGCTTAGAACTAATCATTGAAATGTTGCAGGGGCATTGCACAAGCCAAACAACATCTGTTTGTATGCAAATGTTCCCCACGGATTGGTGAATGTAGTCTTGGCTTGGTCTTCTGGGGCTTTTTGTAGTTTGCTATATCCACTATATCCATCTAGAAAACTATAATAGCGATGCCCTGCAATGGTGTTTAAGACTTGGTCAACAAATGGCAACGAAAAGTGATCTTTAAATGTTGCCATATTCAATAGCTTGAAATCTATGCACACCCTCCATTTGCCTCCCTTTTTAGGCACAATAACTAAGGGGCTAATCCATTTGCTATTAGCAATGGGGTATATGAACCCAGCCTTGAGAAGTTGTTCCATTTCTTCCTTGACTACTTACTTCAGCTTTGGGTTCAAACACCTCTGTGGTTGTCTTCGAGGCTTCATGGAGGGGTTAGTGTAAATTCTATGTTGGCATATCCTAGGATTTGTTCTAGTTAATTCAGGATATGACCAAGTGAAGGCTTTCGACCATTTATTTATCACTTTTAGCAGTCTCTCTTTTTCTTGTGGAGCAAGCTTAACATTAATAATTACCGGCTTCCTATTTTTAAGGAACATGTATTCCATACCAGTGGGCAATGGTTTTAGCTCAAGGGGTTCCTACTTAAATTTCTCAGGGATTTTTAACTTCCCCCAGTTGATATTTTCAAGGTTAAGACTTGGAAGTTGGCGATGGACTTGCCCTAATGTGTCTATGCTATCGATGTAGGCGTAAGTCAAACCCTCAGTTGGTTCCATGCATATAAGTGAACTACTTTCTTGATTAGCTGTTAGCCACTGGAAATCTTCCTGTTGTGTTGCTACTGCATACAGGCATCTTTGTATGTTGATCACTTGTGCACACTAATTGCATGTAGGCAATGTTAAACTTTGCATAACCCATGACCTTTGCACGTAATTACACCCTGTGTCACTGTATGTGATGCATGGAACTTTCTTCTTCTTGATCTTTCCAAATGTGTTTTTCTTTGATATTTCCAAGGAGAGATCATGGATTCCTAGGTGCAAGTAAACTATGCTTAGCCATGATCTTCCCAGTATGATTGGGAAGTCCCCCTTACCGTTGTTCACCTGAATCACTAGGAAATCAACTGGGTATGACCATCCACAAATAGTGATAACAATGTCCTCCACTAGTCCCAATGGGATAGTGATGGACTGGTTGGCCAACTCTAGATGAATGTTGCTCTTTTTCAATGGAGGTAGGTTCCAGGCCTTGTACATTTCTTGAGAAATCAAGTTGACACCAGAACCTGAATCCAAAAGAGCCTTGCATGGTTCATTTTTAGTGATTTGTAAATATATCAGAGGACTCCCAGGATCAAAGAATTTCTTGGGAAGATCGCTAGCTTTGATCCAATCAGTGACGACATGTGTTAGCATGACTATATGCGTTGAGTGTGGTGGTTGAGTTGAAGGAGGCTTCAAAGTTTTGATTGATACTAAGGCATCTAAGGAATCGGCCACTTGTGATTGCAAGGGCTTGGTTGGACTGTTGGTTCTAAAGAAAGGTCTTTTCTTCATGTGGTTGTTGGAACCAACAGTAGGTTGAGAGTTAATAGCCCTTGTGGCATTACGTTGTTGCGACTGGGTAGGGATTTCACCTTGCATAGCTAGAGTAGGTGGTAATGGAGCTATTGGTGGAAGAGATGCAACTGGATGAGAAGGATGGCACGTTTGTGGAACATTGTCCCTAGGAGAAGGAGTCCTATAATACTCACGAGCTTGGTAGTGAGGTTGAGGAGTACCGTGACCAGTAGAGTCATGTGGAGAGATTGGTTACTGCACATAATATCCATATGGGTCAGGTTGCCAGTAAGGATACTGTTGCCTTTGTGGTGGCATTCCCCATGATTGTGGGTAGGGCCACTATTGATATTGCTCAATCGGTTGTGGTGGAGTTCCACTGGGATAATACGTTAAGGGTTGGTGGAACTGTCTTGGGTTACCTTGAGGATAAGGTAACTTTCGAGGTGTTTGTCATTTGTTCAATTGTGGGTTGAGGGCATACACCCCAGACTCCTGTAGATGTGAGATTATAGGGAAACATCCCTTAGGATGGTCATATTGACATATCTCGCATCCACTATCATTTTCTGTTTTCAACTCCACAACCTCTTCAATGATGGCAACTTTGCCCTTACCCTTGCTACGTGCATGTTCAGCTTCTCTCTTTTTTCTTTTTTCGTAATCACTACCTTGCTCTCTAGACTCCTCTACTATTTTAAGAATAGATTGAAATCTATTGTCTAGGGAATCCCACATTTGATCTACCTTTGCCGATACTTTTTATGTCAACTTTTAGATAGGCAAAATTTTCCTATTCACCATCTCTTCAAGTGGTGACTCTTCTTCATCCTCACGAAATCTTACTTCCCTCTTCTAGAGGGAAGGATCTTGGTTATACTCTTCCACACTTTCTCTCTTCCGTACTCACCTTCTTCCTTAGCCACTTGCTCCAATAGTCTTTGAATTTGATGGAACCTAAGCTTGGATAGTCTTCCTTGGGCATAAGTCCCAAGGGTTCTTCTCGTTTCATGCCTAAGCCCATCTATGAGATGGTGTAGTTGATCCCTCTTCGAATAATCATGGCTAGGACAATGATGTAACAGTGTGTAGTATTAGCCCATGGTAGCATCCAAGGGTTTATGTCCTCCTTGTTTCCAGCCTTGGATTTGCTTTTGCAAGTTGGACACTTGGGAGTACGTTTGGTAGTTATTGTTGAATAATTCTAACATTGTACTCCACCTAAGAATGGATTCTGGTTCTAAGGACCAGTACCAGCTTTCCACTTCTTTAACTAGTGTCCATGGGAAAAACTTAAGTTTTTGCCATTTGTTCTCTATGTTTTGTAAGGCACATGCATCATGGAATGCTTATAAGTGATTTTGAGGATCAGCTTTGTATCCCCCTTCAAATTGTGGGATGTTGTTCATATCTAATCTCTTGATCCTACTATCTTTCTGGTGCCTTGTTAAAATTCTAATAGCCTCAATTATGTCTAACATACTTCGAGTAGCGAGTAGGGGTTCATCGTGATTATCTCGTCCATGGTATCTATGATGCCTACGTTGTTCCCTACTCTCCCTTCTTCTATGTTGTGATTCTCTAGAGTGCTCTCGTCCCCTTTCCTGGCTGTTTCGCCTATGACTTCCACTTTGCTTACCTTTATCCCCATGGTCTTTTTCTTTATGACTGCATCTAGATATTGAGGGAGAGGGTGAAGGAGATGATGAAGGTGAAGAAGAAGGAGAACCGTCACCATGACGGTGTCTGCTACCTTCTCTTCGGCAATCACAGCCTCGATCGCAATTGTGATCAGAATGTCCAGCTTTATCATGTGTTCGTGTCCCTTTTTTGGACCCTTTGTGCTCATGGGTATCAGAACCTGGGTTATGAGTAGTGGAATGCAGGTTCTGATACACAACCCCTTGGCCAAATTCAAGGGGAGGAACATTGTTGTGTGGGTGACTACCTGAGGTAGGTTCACCACCCTCATTTTCGCTTAAGACATGTGGGACATCCTAGGACCACTTACCCTTTAAAGACTTATGATGTCTCTCCTGTTGCAAGTCCCTTTGACGTTGTGCCTCTGTGGGACGGTATTCTCTCGAGTTATGGTCTTGCACAATGTATTCTACATGTAAGTGCGGAATGCCAATTCGTGTGAGGACACGAAGAAGCATGCTGGGGACTGAATGATTAGGAGGTAACACTATGTTACCTTCTAATTTTTTCCAATGCAACTGTTCATCTTGATGGAGGCTAAAGGTGAAGTCTAGTATATACTCATCGGGATGAATATATACCACTTGAACTTGTTGAGGGACTGGCGGATCAACGTCATGTGTATTACGTCGTCGATTGTTTCTTGTTTTAGACTTAGGCGGTGAGGAGCTTTCATATGAAGAAGGAGACATACTTGTCTATTCAGTGTGCAATGTATTCTTATTTTTTATTTTCTAAACCAACCCTAAGGGTTCTTTCCAATGATGTGAATGATTTCCTAAGTTCTAATTAACGTACAAATAACTAAATCCCTGGCAACGGTGCCGATGATGAGTGGCGAGGTACCCTTACACTTAACCATATAAATACGAGTGTTTCACACATGATCCAGTCAAATTCCAAGGTCTAAGTGCTTATGCACCCTTGTGGAACAAGGACAAGTTGGTTGATTGTTGTCTTTCCAAACTTATCTGTATGTCATGATTATATGGTTAAGTAAGCTTGAGGCATATGATTTTTATGGCTTTTATGTTTTTATGTCCTACTGCTAATAAGGGAAGAGAGAGAGATAACTAAGTGACTAATTTAACTTAACTACTGATTAACTAGGCTTTAACTAATCCTAACATTAGTATCCGTTCTGACTTGCTGTACACGTCCTGAACCAGTGCAACACTACTGGGATTACCAAATGCTAATCATTACTGGGTTACCAAGTGTTACACGCATGCTTGAAGTGATCGTACTATGTGTGCTTACTTAGGAGAGTTGTAGGGTGAGAGAGAATCATTAATTAACTAAGAAAGCATTTAATAACATTAATTAACATTAACTAATATATTCTAGATGCTACAAGGTTTATCACAAAGTTTGTCTTTATTGCCGTACACAAAGTGTGCTCAGGTACATAATGCTCGAATAAAGATCCGTTCACTTGATGACTCCTACTACGGGCACACAGAAATAATTCTAACTCTGGAGGGGAGAAAGAGCAAGAGTTTGGCTAAGGGACTAAATATCTAACTACAAAACCAAGTGTGCCTACCTCTTATTTATAGTCAAGGAGGTAGGTCCTGATATCGGGTATTCGACATCGCATGGTAGGCTCCGATATCGCGAACCCAATATCATGGCCCTGATATCGTGGTTCATCATACCCCTATGACTAAATGAAAACTCGTCCTTGAGTTCCTTACAAAATATTGAAAAGGTATGGGATTATTGACTAATTAACAACTGACGGTGGAATGGAATGATAGACTCAACATGCCCAGTGAATGGATCAATAAGCATATTACAACATTAGTGTTCATGACCATTGTGGTGAACACTTGTACATAAATGACATCCAAGCCTTTATTTGGCAGCTTGAAGAGAGAAAAAGAGAGAGAGAAAGAAGATGAAGTGTGTTGCCACCAATGTCGAGATTGCGCCTTCTGTTGTTTATCCATAGCCATGTCACCAAACTTGCTCTTTTTGTAAATGCTCCAGTTTTGGTCCATCATGAGTGCTTCTTCCAAGCCCAATCCATTGTTTGTATGATTGCCATCTGCACACACAACATAGTCATAAATGAGCAAGGATAGATAAACCATAATGTTGTTGATACCTTGCCTCGATATGAAGCACATTGGCTGAGTTGTGGTTACAGTAGAAACTGGTTCGGAGATTTATCACTTGTGACTACCTAAGGTGTAGGGTGTTAAGCAAATCATAGAATGGAGAAAATTGAAAAATTTGTGCTAGGGCCCCCATGACTAAAAGAAAACCTCCGGTAGCTATAAGATGGAAAAATATGAGGAACAAGAAAGATGGGAAAAATAACAATAGCAACACCAATAGAATGGATGTCATGGATGGGGATGAAACAAGAAATGATTGATTACAGGAAATTTTTAAGGAAAAGAAGTTAACAATTACATCAAAAATGAATGCCAGTGGGTCCTCCCCAAAGCAGGCTCATTCCTTTTATGCCCTGACAAACCCACAAACCAAAGAGTCCGTAGGCTCTAGGAATGTCATTTGGAAGCAAGAGTTAAAAGTTTACCCACAAGAATTCACCAAATAAAAATAATGCATTAAATCAGAAATGGACTAATGATAGAATTGGTAATGAGGTGGAAAAATGGAAAGAAAGATGGAGAGGAGAGAATGGAATGGAATCCCAGGACTACGTTGTGCATGATTATGACTACCAGGACTATCGTCCCACTAAAACACAATGCAGGAGAGATCGACACTAGGAGAAGCATCATGAGTTGTGAAGGGAAAACCATTCACCAATCCCTTTTTCTTGCTTAACCAAGATGACAATGAGGACCCTCCCTTTGGGGGCTCTCAACATGAAAATTCTCCATCCCTTGTTACTAGTGATGGGGGTGTGGCCCTAAATTTGTGGTTCACTATCAACAATCTAGGTTCAGGTAAAGATGGGAGTCAAGGAAGGAGCTTGGACTAGCATCAAGATGATAAGAAAACTAATGAATGTGGTTGTGACAACTAAAGGGGAATTGGCAAACACCATGGTGGTGGTAGTCCTCCTTCCTCTTTGTCCTCTTCATTCGAATTCGAACATTCCTCTTCATCTTCGAGTTCTAATAGAAGCCATCGGAGAAATAATCAAGATGAAGGTGACCAACAAGACAACAATGATTGAAGACCTCGACATGAAAGAAGGGGTAGCATAGACCATCATCAGTGTCATTGACACAATGATGATGATGAACCAAGTCAAAGCACTTACCATTGTAGAGGCCATCAAGATCCCAACCAGGCATGTGAGAGATAGTCAGATGAAGCACTTAGACATGAATAATATCCCAAGATTTGAGGGGGGATATAACTTTGATATGTAAAACCATCTACAAGCCTTTCATGATGCCTGCATCTTTCAAAACATAGAAAATGATTGGTAGAAATTGAAGCTATTCCCTAAGACACTCATTAAAGAGGCAGAAAGCTTGTATTGGTCCTTAAAACTAGAATCCATTTGTAGATGGAGTACCATGCTAGAACTATTTAATGATAAATACCAAACATACTCAAGAGTGTATAATCTGAGAAGGCAAGTCCAAGGTTGAAAATAGGGAACACATGAACCTTTGGATGCTACCATGGGTAGATATTATTCTCTCTTTCACCGATGCCCTAGCCATGATTATTCTCAGAGGAAATAACTTTGCCACATCATAAATAGGCTCAAAGTAAAAACTAGAAGAACTCTTAGGGTTTATGCCCAAGGGAGATTGTCTGAACTAAGAGCTCATTAGATATAAAGGCTAGTAGAGCAAGTAGTAAAAGAAGAAGGTTAGTTGCGAAAGAGGAAAAGTGTAGAAGAATATAATAGGGATCCTTCCATTAGGAAAAGGGAGGTCTGATTCTATGACTAGGAGGAGTCACCACTCGATAAGGTGGTTAACAAGAAAGCCTTGCCCATCCAAAAATCTATTTTTGATATTTTAGCAAAGGTTGATAAACTATGGGATTCTTTGGATGAGAAATTCCAAATTGCTATGAAGATTGCTGAAGAATCCAAAGAGCAAAATAGCGATCGTGACTACAAGAGGTAGAAAGAAGCTGAACATGCCTACCAAAGAGGTAAGAGTAAAGCTACTACAGTAGAAGAAGTTGTGGAGATAGACTTCAATGATAATGTTGGATGTGCCATTTGTTAATATGAACATCATAAGGGATGTTTCCCTATGGTGTCACACTTACAAGAGTTTGGGGTGTACATGCTAAATCCTTGACTAGCAAGGAGGCAAGCACCCAGACAATTGCCTTATCCTTAAGGTAATCGAAGGTAGTTTCACTAGTAACAATAAGCTTACCATTCAAGTGGAGCTCCACCACAATCGTATGAGCAATACCAGCAATTGCAGTAACCACAGTCATGGAGGATGCCACCACTGAGACAACAGTACCCTTATAGGTAACAAGATCCATATGGGTACTATGTTTAGAAACCCATTTCTCCATGTGGCTCTACCAACGATGCCTCATTCCAACATCAATATTATCCTCCAGAGTACCATTGAACTCATTTACCATCTACTTAAGGAAAGCCCCCATATCCATACCACCCTCTGCATCTATCTGCACACATCCCTCCACCCTCAACCTAGTTGCCTCCTACTCCATCTATGTAGGGTGAAATTTCCCATAGCTGCAGCAAAAAAATGCTACGAAGGCTGTAAATTTATAATTAGCCTTCCAACTGAGTGGTTAGGATAACAGATCCAAGAAATGACCATTTTTTTATCCAACAGTCCTCCAAGACCCTCACAACCTAATGTATCTAGTCACCCTATATCTCTAGCATCGTCATCCTCTGCACCAAACACATTTGAGGTCCTTTCAAAACAAACGCTGCCTCAAATCTGCACTATGATGTTAACTCATGTTACCTTTGATTGGATCAAGGTTGGAAACCTTCCCATGAAGAGATGTGACCCAAGAAGTCCTCTTATTTACTTATAAATCATTGGACATGAGCCATGCAAGGGTCTTCTTGATTTTGGTTTCGATGTCAATCTCATCTCCCATGACATGTACAAAACCTGAAAATTACCACCTCTCAAGAAGAGCAATATCCATTTGGAATTGGTAGACCAATCAATCACCATCCCTTTGCGATTAGTGGAGGACATTGTAACTACAGTTGTGGGTGGTCCTGTCTTGGTTGCTTTCTGGGGATCAAGGTAGAAAATTGTAAAGGAAACTTCCCCATCATTATGGGATGTGCATGGTTAAGCATTGTTGATGCATGAATGGGCATTAGGGACCTCTCTTCGAAAATCTCCAAGGAGAATGAATTTGGATGACTCGAGAAGAAGTGAGTTCCATGCATCGTGCACAACAATAACGGGTGCAATTGCATGTAGAAACTTTGGTCTATTAAAAGTACATTCATTAAAGCATGCAATCAATGTGTACATGAAACCAATATCTAATAGTGCTTGTATGTATTAGCCATAAAATAGGAGGGCAACCAGTGGTTGATAGTTGACTTTGACAATAGCATACTATGCATGGAGCCTACTGAGAGCCTGACATGTGGTTATTTTGAGGGCATGAATGAACTTGAGCAAGTTCATCACCAACTCTTTGATGATGAAGTTGATGATACCTATTTTGAAGAGTTGGCAATCCATGATAATTTCAAGCAAGAGCCCCTAGAGTTAAAAACTCTACCAACTGGCATGGAGTATGCATTTTAAAAAAATGGTAAGTTGATTATAAGCAATGCAAATCTTGCTTCCAAACAAAATGACAAGTTGTTGAAGGTGGTCAAAAAATGGCCAAGAACCTTTGCTTGGTCATATCCTGAACTGACTGAAATTGATCCAAGGATATGCCAACACTGTATCTACATTGACTTGGCCATGAAGCCAAGAAGGTAGCTATAAAAGTGGTTGAACCCCAAGTTGAAGTAGATCATCAAGGAGGAAATAGAACAACTCCTCAAGGTGAGGTTCATCTATCCCATGGCGGATAATGAGTGGGTTAGCCCACTCTTAATTGTGCCAAAGAAACGTGGCAAGTGGTGGCTCTACATCAACTTTAGGTTGTTGAATATGACAACATTTAAAGATCATTTTCCATTACCATTTGTGGACCAAGTGTTGGACATCATAACTGGGCATTGCTATTATAGCTTCTTGGATGGTTATAGTGGCTATACCCAAATCCAAATTGCATCAGAAGATCAGGCCAAAACAATATTCATGAGTTCTTGGGTTGACTTTTGCATATTGTAAGATGTCATTCGGTCTATGAAATGTCCTTGCAACATTTCAATGCCTGGTCCTTGGTATTTTTCAATAGTAGATTGGTAGCAGGGTAGAAGTATTTATGGATGACTTCTCTACCTATGGGGCTATATTTAAGCAAGCCCTGGATTACCTTGAGCAAGTACGAAAAAGATGTGTTGAAACAAACCTCAGGCTCAATTGGTAGAAAAGCCATTTAATGGTCTAGGAGGGCATAGTACTAGGGCATAGAATTACTCAAGCATGGATTGAGGTAGACCCTAAAAAGATAAGAATCATCCAAGGAATCACATGTCAACAAGAGATAGTCAAAGGTGTTCGATCATTCCTTGGACACACTAGCTACTGCCAGTAGTTTATAGAGAATTTCTCTAAGATCGCAAAATCATTGGTTAAGCTTACAAAGAAATATTCTTCATTCATCTGGACTAAGGAGTGTGAACATGCATTCCAACAGCTAAAGGAAAAACTTGTAGAAACTCCAATTCTATGGGTACCAGACTAGTCCAAACCATTTCATATAATGATAGATGTATCAAATTATGCCTTGGGAGCCATGCTTATGTAGTTGAACGATAAGAGACATCCATATTACATCCACTACGTAAGTTAAAGCATTGTGGATGCATAGTTGAATTACACCACAACTAAGAAAGAACTAATGCCAATGGTGCATGCTCTTAAAAAGTTTAGGCACTATGTGCTTGGCTATAAAGTATTTATACACATAGATCATAGTGCCATTCACTTCCTAATGAATAAGCTAACAGTGAGCCCCCATATCATACAGTGGCTCATGATCTTGCAGAAATTCAATCTCACAATGGTAGATCAAAAAGTGACTAAGAATGTGGTCATTGACTATCTCTCTTGGTTAAGATGGGATAATAAAGAGGAGGAGAGCCCACTCTTTGATCAATTTCCAGATGAAATTCTCTTTACAAGAGCAATAAAAGACCAAGTGCCCACTGAATCAAAATGGTATGATGGCATCCTCACTTACATTCTCACTCAAGAGATGCCACAAGATTTGGACTTTAGGAAGAAACAATAGTTTCTTCATCAGGCTAAGTACTTCATGGAAACCAATGGACACCTTTACAAGGTGTGCATCAATGGCTTGATTTTTTAGTATGTCCTTGATGCAGACTAATTGTGCATTCTCCAAGATGCTCATGAAGGCCCTTGCGGAGGTCACTATGCAGGAAGATGTACAACCATAAAAATCCTGATGGCAGTATACTATTGGCCTATAATCTTTAGTGATGCTCACCAATTTTTCTGATCCTATGAATGTTGTTAACGAGATGGTGGGATGACCACTTGAATGGAGGGCTCTCAACAGTGGATTTAACCACTGGAGCCTTTTGACATATGGGGCATAGACTTGATGGGTCCCATCACACCCATGTCTAATGAAAAGGCATACATCATTATGGTAGTCAAATAGTACACCAAATGAGTAGAAGCAGCAATAGTCACTAACTATACATCATCCAATACTGCTCAATTTGTACAAAAACACATTGTAAACAAGTTTGGTATGTCATGTGCACTACTTTTTAACAATGGAACCCATTTTATAGGTGCCACTTTTCAAAAGTTGATGCATTTCTTGGGGATTGAATATAAATTAACAACATCCCATCACCCCCAAGCCAACAGTCAAGCAAAAGTCACCAATAGGGGGATCACAAAGATCCTAATAAGGACTATAAGCAAATATAGGAGAGAATAGAGCACAAAACTCAATGACATTCTCTAGGCTTACTGCTTAATGTGGAAACTCCCTATAGGCTACTCTCCCTATGAGCTGGTGTACGGAAAAATTCCAACACTTCCGGTCCAATTAGAGCTCTGTACACTTTCAACAGCCTATGACTTGAACCTCGAGTTGAGCCTAGGACAAAGAGAAAGATTAATCAACCTAAATGTACTTGATGAGAATCTATTAGTGGCCCTATCTTTGAATGAAGTGCATAAGGCATACAACAAGAAGCATTATGAACTTAGAATACGAAAAGTAAAATTTCAACTTAGAGATAAGGTTCTGTACTGGAATCCCACACATGTATCTAAAAGAAAAATTTCCAAACATGTACCTAAAGGTTCTGTACTTGGAGATAATGAAACCTTTCCCTTTAGGATCATGTTAATCTACAAACTTGAGAGCCCAAACAAAAAGTAGTTGGTCAACATCCAACAAGTGAAACCTTTCCTTCAGCCAAAGCAAGGTAGTGCGACTAATACCTCATTAGATGGACAACCACACTCTATATTCCACATCTCGTCCTTTCAACTTAGTTGTGGGGGAGATGGCCATTTGTGCTAACCATATACATGGCTCCTCAGTTTTTCACTTTTTTATTTTACACATTTTTGTTTTACACTTTGTTGATTTTTACCCTTTTTGGTTTTTCACTCTATTGATTTTCTTAATTTTTTTTACAACATGATGTCCAACGCTCAGTTCTCCAAGAACTAAACTTCGGGCCATTCTTAGAGAATGCTCTAGCAGAGGTAAAGACACAGTGACAAACCTCTCTGATGTGGCCAATCATCACTTTTAGTGGGGAGTGGTAAATGGGAGAGACATACCTCTTTTGGAAGAATAGAAAAGTAGGTTCTACTATGAAGATCAAGGACATTTAGGTGTCTTGCTTGGCTGAATCCATCATGCAGGCTCTTGGGTTGCTTGATTCTGGGACATAACTGGTAGAATTTTCTATGCAAGATAATCTAAAGGTGAAAAAGAAGTGGACCTAGTGGTGTTATGAGGTTGATCGCAAGGAGTTTGGCATGCTCACACTAGTTGATGAGTGGTGAGGTACCCCTACACTCAACCATATGAATATGAGCGTTCACACATGATCTGGTCGAACTCCATGGATAGGCTAGTTGTGGTATCTAGATAGTTACATGTTGATCGCAGTTCACTGTCTTCCCTCCTGGACTAGTATTTGCTTTGTCACGTATGGTTTAGTCCAGAGTGAGGCGTATGATGTGATCCTAAATGAGTGCTACTCCTAGAGACAATGGAAAATAATCATGATTAAACTAATGAGTAATAGGAAATGAGTCTAAGCTAGCCTAAGTGCGATGAGCATCCATTCATTAATCATCTATACACATCTTGGACCTCGTGCACAACTACTACTAGGGTTACCAAGCGTAGATCCTAGGTACGTTGTTGGGTTACCAAGTAGTCACACTTAAATGCTCGTGATTAAGTCGTACTCATTCCACATTTAACAATAGGAATAGTAAATGATGATAAAGAAATATTAACTAAGAAAACAATAAATAACAATAACAATGAAACAATTAAATCTAAGTGAATGCTTCAATGATGAAGTAATCTCGATCTTTATTTCTGGTCATGTGCTTGTCCAAGTACGTTACACTTGAATAAAGGTGCCGTACAATTACAAGCATCACACTGTGATCATGCACTGGGAAAATAATCTAACTTCTATAGAAACAAAATGCAAGGGCTTCGCTACAACTAACTAGAAAAGTGCCTAAATGAGGCAGAAGGCCCTCTTATTTATAGGCTGAGATAGGTGGCTGCATAAACGGGGCCACGTCGATGCAGGAAGGCTACGTTGATGGGGGCCTGTATACGTGGCCTAGTCGACGCATCGACTATATAGTGCTTTATCATACCTCCACGACTGAGTAAAAACTTGTCCTCGAGTCAAAGAGAGTGAGGAACAAGCTCAATTGAATACACAGTGGATATGTATGGGATTATTGACTGACTAGAAATTTATTCATGCCACAGTGAATATGAAAAAATTGGGACACAGACACAAAATGACAAAATTTGTGGAGCTCATGGGGTTCCTAGTAGTGGTTGCTCCTCCATGGGTGCCTTTCCTTTGTCCTATGCATCAAGCTTCTAAGATTGATACCATTGAAGAAGCACCTAACATTTCTCCTTGTTTATTTGAGGATTATGAGCTGTCTATGCTGATGTTCCAATGTTTGATGGAGTCGGCACTTTTCATGGACACGACAACTGTGGGAACACTTGATTGGCCTTGACATGCCATGCCGCAAATAGCTGTCATTCCTCTTCATAGGCTCGGGCCCTGACCTCTCCTCCCTTTGCTTGGATAGATTATGCAGTAATAGGAGTTTCATAATGGATGTTGAATGATTACCTTCTGCTCTGCATGTTCCGCATGAGGTCCTTGGCCTCTACCTCCCCGAGGTCATTCAATTGCACCTTGAGAAGGTCCTCCTTGTTGTCTTCTTTTAGGGGCCATCTATAATCACACAAGGATCAATTGTTAATAAGGTTATTGAAAAAAAATGTTCAATGATTTCATACCTTACTCATTGCCTTTAATAAATGTTGCATTCTTTACTTAGTGTGATTTTAGAGTTAGAAATGTTTGTGAGGAAATTGCCCTAAAATTTTAATGTTGGACCTGGTTTTGAGGAACGTTTGATAAAATGATGACAAAGGAAAGAATAGGTTTGGCAATGAAGTACTTTGAGGGTATAAGATGATGTGGTGGTGTGCAACAAGTACAAATTACAAAAGT
>MNCI01009278.1:40245-55294 GCA_015680685.1 Gnetum montanum | reverse complement strand
ACTTGATAGCATAGAATAACACCTCAACCAACGAGCCATATGAGTGTTTTATTCATGGATGAGACTACTCATAAAAAGATAAAAAGACAAAAATATAAAACAATAAATTAAAAGGATGAAAAACTGGAAAACAAAAAGTTAAAAAATTAAAGAAATAGAAAAGCATTTATTAATTCTATGTTGTTAGAATGGAGGATACCCCCCATAACTAAATGGTTGAGCATGGCTAGAATTAATAAATGGAAGGTGGGGATCCTTGCATGTTGAAAATATTGGGGCCTAGTCATACTTACCCCATTGGGGTTCACACATTTGATTAGAGTTGACATAGTGGGGCAAGTTATAAGATGTGGTTAATTTATAAGGAGTTGACCCACTATGGTACTTGTGACCGTAAGATGGTATGCAAGGATCAACATGTCTCCCCATGTGGCAATATTCATCGGGCCCGATGGTGGTTGGAGTGTTGATTGGTGGCCTAGATAGAGTAACGTGAGGTGTTGGGTTTGAAGAGGAAGATGCACCATAGTGTTGGATTTGTGCTGAGTTGGCAGATGCAATGGTTTCTGAACTGTGGTGTCCCTTTCGACGGCCACGTCTAAAGAAGGGACGCCTTCGATGTTGTGAAAGACCTCCACTGTTGTTGATAGTAGTAGCACAAGTAACGTTTGCAGGTTGGTGCTGTGGTGAAAAATCTTCTGGAATAGCTGGCGGTGATGTAGAAGGGGGTGAAGTACAAGAATATTAAGGTTGAGGAGAAGTGTAAGGAACATGAGGTGGTGATCTTGTTGGAGAGGACATGGGTGGATAGTATTTGGGAGAATGATAATGATGAGGTGAGGTAGAGGATGCTGATCCCGTTGGAGAAACAGGGTGTTGAACATAATAAGCATTTGGTGTTGCGACATACGAAGGGTATGGTTCAGTTGGTGGTGGCCTCCCCCACGACTGAGGTTTTTGCCAATGTGATTGGACCTAGTATTTTTGTACGAACTCTGGATGTAACATTCCTTCCTAATGCTCATGTAAATGTGACAAAACTAGACATTGGCCCTTGGGGTGATCATACAGACAGACTTTACATTGATACATATGATTGGCAGTTGAGTTCTTATCCCTATTCTCTTCTACCCTTTGTTTCGAGTGTCGCGTGGTGTCCTATCCTATTTCTCAATTTGACATAGTTTTTCCTCTAATAATGTTGGCATATTCTCCACATCTTTCATGTACCCAGTCCGTCATCTTATTGATCTTTGCCTCAATTTCATCTAGTGCTGTAGGATTGGCAAAGATGATTCCACCTCCTTGAAGTGAGTCGATTTCTCCTCTTCATGATCATGGACCCTTGTTAAGTTAAGATTTTGGTCCTGTTGAGAACTTTCAACATTCTCCCATTTGGCTATTTTTCCTTCTTCTTTTGCTATCTGCTTAATAAGATCTTGGAGTTGATGGGTTTGTAGCTCATATAGTTGACCTTGGGCATACATTCCTAAGGTCTCTCTTGTTTCATTACGTAGCCCATCAATGATATGGTACATTAGCCTTTCCTCGGAGAACCCATGGCCTGGGCAGTTGTTTAACAATGCATAATATCTTTCTAAGGCCATGTCCAAGGGTTCATGTTGCACTTGTTTCCATTCTTGGATTTGTCTCCTCAAGGCTGATACTCTCGCATAGGTTTGATATCTTTCATTGAAAAGTTCTACCATTGTTGGTCAACGTCGAATTGATTACGGTTTTAATGACTTATACCATACTTTTGCTTGGCCAACGAGTGTCAGAGGAAAGAGCTTAAGTTTTTTCCACCCATTGTCAATATTGTTCCATGTACAGGCATCGTAGAAGGCTTGTAAATGTTGTTGCAGATCTAAATCATAGCCTCCTAAAAACTTGGAAAAGTTGTTTAAATCAAGCACAGGTAGAAAAATTTCCTTACGATGCTTGCGGGCTGTTCGAATAGCCTCTTGTATTTTTGTTAAGCTTGTAGTGGCCAGTAGGGGTTCATTGTCATCGGGTAAGTTATGCTTTCGTGTGTTGGGATGATGTTGTCTTTGTTTATGTTTATAAGAAACCCCCACCTTGGGTTGCATACTCCAATCTTCATTGTTATAATATTCATTGGTTCTCTAATGAATTTCCTCACTAGATGTGGCATTATTATAGTCTTGTAGAAGAGACATGGTTGTAAAACTGTGTGTGAATTCAGATGTGAATTTTTTATAATTGTTTCCTGCTAAAAGATGTATCATTAAGTTCTATACAATGACCTTGTATGATATAACTAATCTAAATAACTAGCACCATCCCCGGCAACGATGCCATTTATAAGCAGCAAGGGACCCTACACTCAACCATACAAATACAAGCGTTCACGCACGATCTGATCGAACTCCGTGGGCAACCTAGTTGTGGTATCTAGATAGTTACACGTTGATCACAGTTCATTGTCTTCCCACCTGGACTAGTATTTACTTTGTCACGTATGGTTTAGTCCAGAGTGAGGCGTATGATGTGATCCTAAATTAGTGCTACTCCTAGAGACAATGGAAAATAATCATGATTAAACTAATGAGTAATAGGAAATGAGTCTAAGCTAGCCTAAGTGCGATGAGCATCTGTTCATTAATCATCCGTACACATCTTGGATCTTGTGCACGACTACTACTGGGATTACCAAGCGTAGATCCTAGGTACGCTGCTGGATTACCAAGTAGTCACACTTAAATGCTCGTGATTAAGTCGTAATCATTTTGCATTTAACAACAGGAATAGTAAATGATGATAAAGAAATATTAACTAAGAAAACAATAAATAACAATAATAATTAAACAATTAAATCTAAGTGAATGCTACAATGATGAAGTAATCTCGATCTTTATTTCTGGTCATGTGCTTGTCCAAGTACGTCACACTTGAATAAAGGTGCCGTACAATTACAAGCATCACACTATGAGCATGCACTGGGAAAATAATCTAACTTCTATGAAAACAACATGCAAGGGCTTCACTACAACTAACTAGAAAAGTGCCTAATGAGGTAGAAGGCCCTCTTATTTATAGGCCGGGATAGGTGACTGCGTAAACAGGACCACGTCGACGCAGGAAGGCTACGTTGACGGGGCCAGGTCGACGTGGCCATGTATATGGGGCTCCATATATGTGGCCTAGTCAATGCATTGACTATATAGCGCTTCATCACTAGTGGAGCACATATACTTCAAGATAGCAGCCTATCATCTCAATCCAACGGTGAGGCCTAGTAAGGTGACTGCCTTCTCCACTAGGGCATGTGACACTCTGAGCAAGAAATTTTTAGCAAACCTTCCACAATTAATCTATCTACAGATAGAAAAGCATTTTAAAGAGAATGAACGTGGAAGGAAAACCCAACCTTTTCCATGCCTTATTAGAAAATTTTGTAAAAGGGTAAGGATAGTTCTTTACACCAATGACATAATCAGGCATACTCCCATTGCCTCTTGGTTCAAAATGATGAAAGATAAGATGCCTACCATGTCTAAACAAGAGGAGTAGCAATCGCCACCTTCATCACTTACTTAGGAAAGAATGTTAGAAGTCCATGCTACCATTGAGCGCCTACGTAAAATCTAAGAGCAGGTCTTGTAACAGTAGGAGCAACAAGTGGGAATGAGTGGTGGGGATCCATCTGTATACCAACCTGTGATAAGTCACTTTAATGAAGTGGATTGAACAATTAGTTAGATGAAGGGAGGTGTATCAATATTTTTAGTCCAATGAATTCAGTTGCACATGAGGTCAAATCCTAGTGCTCGAGAGGTGATGATGTCTCTCTCTCAACACCATTTATTCCTAGAAATCTCTAGGAATGCTACCTCCTTTTCAGTGCACTTGGAGGAGGGCGAGGAGGCAACTGTATTGGTAATGCAGCACCAAGGCTAGGAGATAGCTGTAGAAGTGGTTACTTATAGAATCACTAAGGCATTTAGCACACCTATGACATTTTTACTAGATGTTCCTACACTTAGAGATGTGCATGTCTGTAGGAACTTTTAGCAAAAAATTGAGTGCAACCAAGCACAAAGAGTTGCTAGATTGACTGGTGGGGATCAGGAAATTGATTTCAGACTTCTTTAATTTTTTAGATAACATTATTGTAACCTAATAGGAGTTGCTCAAAGTGAAGGGCAAATGTATCATCCTAGAAGGGCAACTTGAAAAGGCTCAAGCACAAAACCAATGCTTGGCTACGAAGGTTGTTGAATTGTGTGCCCATTTTGCTAGTCCCACACTTCTTAGCCTTGTAATAACAAAAGATGAAGCTTTTCAGTAACTTTAGGAGTGATTAAAACAAGTTGGGGAGGGAATGGTAACAACCATCTCTAACCAGTTCATAGCTAAAGTAAAGACCTATTTAGTTTAAAAGGACCTAGTTCAGAAATGTTAAGAAAATGAAATGTTCATCATAGAAAACCATCACTTGCGAAATGTTGATGCACAAAAAAAAATAGATGCAAGAATTCATCCATCAATAGCAAGAATAGCTAGCTAGAGTGAATATGAAATTGAGAAGACTAGCAACAGAGAATCGCAATCTCTCAATAGAGGAAGTTTGTGCCATATGCCATTGAAATTGCCACTTGGAAAAATGAGGCTCTCAAATTTAAGAAGGTTAAGAATTACTATAGAGACCATGTTGGCCTGTAGAAGGAAGTGAATGAGAAACATATCCAAGTGGCTAAGGTGAAAGTAAATGAGGCCCTCTAGCAACTCCAACAAGGAAGAGAGGTGTGGTAGCCTATCATTAATGGGATAGATTCCTACAATAAAGAGAAGATCTGCGTGAAGGAGTTGCAAATCTAAGAAATGAAAAAAATATGGAATTGGCTAATCTTTGATACGCAAATTTGGCAATGTTGATTGCTGGATGGCCATGGTCAAAACTTGAAAAGTATGTGGCCAACTTATACTTGTTGTACAAGGACGAGTTCAAGCACCACAAGGACACCAAGAAAAAGCTTGCGACAGGAAACACTGAAGTCAAAGTTCTCAAGGAAATATTCACTGATCAAAAATCAACTACTGAGAACCTATCAAGGAGAATGAATGATTATCAAGAGCTACAAAATGTAATTAGGGCATTTGATGTCGAGCACAAACAATTCGCTACCTGGTTCATCAATGCTAAGAAGTTGTTCCTAGCAATACCATATCCTTGGGATATGCCTAGTATAGCCTACATTGGCAAAGTTGCATGGATTATGCATGATCCTAGGAGTAAGGAGGTGAAGATGAACACATTGTTGGATGCTTTCTATCTTTTGCCAGAAGTTGCAATAGTAGCAACACAACCATAACAGCCTTAATCGTTGCATGTGTTTGAAGCTGGAGAAGGTCCGTCAGAGCCTCAGGAAGCTCTGCCGTTTGGGACCATGTGATCTTTTCAATTATCTTCATGCCATCAGAGGACATGTTGTCCATTTTTTTGGTGTTCAATTTTGTGTTGTAAAGACCACAAATTTGTAAATTTTTTTGATCTGTACACTCAAACACTAAATTTTGTCATGTTGGTTTTGTTATGTCATGTGCTAGTTAATAATCCCATACCTTCCCAATTTTGTAAAGAACTTGAGGATGAGTTTTCATTCAGTGATGGGGGTATGATGAGTTGCAGATTAGCTACGTTGATGAGGCCTCATTGACTAGGCCCCATTGGCGTATTATTTGATGCATGGATGTGGCCCCATCAACGCAAGGCCTGTTCTTACCTATAAATACATGTGAACTCGCTATGCTTAGGGCATCCTTTGTCATTGTTGTAGTGAAGCTCTTGTAGTTTTTACAGTTGAAAGTTCGAATATTTTCTTAAGTTCCTATAGTAGGGATCATTGAGTGTATGGATATTTATTCGAGCACTATTGTACCTAAGCATGGTAGTGTGTGTGGTAATAAATACGAGCTTCTTGATAAACCTTGCAACATTCTAGACAACTTAAATGTTTTATTCATGCACCTAATGTTTTTAGTTATTTTATTTAATGTTCTTCAGTAATTAAGAGAGATAAGCTAAATAGCAATTAAGTAAACACATAAGTACAATTACTTTGAACATGCGTACAATGTTTGGTAATTCCAGCAATGTTTAATGCTTGGTAATCTAGAAATGTTATATGTGTTTAGGATGTGTATAGCAAGTGGGATTGGATACTTCTGTTGGACTAGTTGAACAATAGTTGGCCAATTAGATTAAAGTAGACATTAAATTACTTTATTTTCAATCCTATTTATTTCAACTACCAAAACCATAAAACATAAAATAATAAAAATCATATGCCTCAATTACACTTAACCATATTGTTGTACATCACAAGTGTAATTGGGAAGACAACAAATGACTGTTGGGTAAGGTTCACTTCCTAGAAGACCAATTTACCAGAAGACATAGAGTCTACAAAATTCAATCGGATCACACATGAACGCTTCATGATTCGTATGGTTGAGCCTAGGGGTACTTGACTGCTCATCAAAAGCCAAGGTTTTAGTTCAAGTGGAAAACCCATTTAAACACTTTTGCAAATAATTACAAATGACACATGAGATTGCTAAATATAAGTGAACATAAATTGGATTTCATGTTTAATAACCTTGATGAAAGAGGATAATTAAATCTTCTACCAAGTCAATTTATGGTAAAGATGATGGAATATGACTAGTTTGGTATTGTTAGTTCTTGGATGGGTTGGAGTGTTAATAAGAGAGAGGATGGGAAAGAGAAAAAAAAGAAAGAGTTCAAGAAAAAAAAAGAGTGAGATGAAAAGAGAGAGAATGTGTCTATATGTGCACATGTTTGCGCTCACATGCATGTGTGTGAGAAAAAGTGCGTATTTGTGTCTACCTGCACATGTATGCTTTCATGCACATGTGTATAGGAAGAGTGTGTGATGAAGTGACTTCGAGTGGGAAGCACATGTTCTTAATAGCAACTCTAAGTAGGGAACACATGTTCTTAATTATGAATTTTTGAGTAGAAAGTACAAATTTCTATTGTGACTCCAAGTAGGGAGAAAAAGTTTAGGGATGAATGAATGAATGCCTCCAAATTTCTAGATATTTGCATCACTATAATGGGTAGTGGAATGATACACATTTCAAGTGAGTCTTCGCTCCAAGCAGAAAGGTTGGTACCATTTACATGAGCAAAGACAAGCCTTTTCTTCCTTAACTTGGATTGCACTAGCATCTCTAAATCCATATTTGATGTCAAGTTAAGTTTAACATTCATGCTTTACAATTGATAATCCTAGTTGTTGAAAATTTTTGTCTATAATTATTGGATGGGCTTTAAATTTTTTAATACCCTTGATATCTACTTTTATTTCTATGTTTGGAAAGTACATGAATAAAGACTTAAGCAATGAGCACACCAATTCTTCAAGTTAAGAAGTGTATAGAGATTATGTCATGTTGAAGTTTTGAAGGCTACTTTCCTTCTAGAATGAGAGTAGTAAGATGTACGAAGATCCACTTGGGTTCCATGTTATCTTAACCATTATTTCTTTAGGAGAACTATTCAGCCTCCATTCCTTGTGTACCATGTCACAATGATATTTTGACTATTGGGGGCTTTAGCCTTTTGACTTAGGCACCATACTTTATCTATGGAGTAGGGGTGTAGGGCTAAATGCAGATACTGTAGGATCAATTCTTGTTATCTTATTGTGGTATCACTACCTCTTGTGTTATGGTATTTCCATGTTATAATGATAGAAAAATTCTAGTTAGAAATTGAATAGATCTATGTGAAATAGTTTTACCTTAGAATCCATGAACCTTGAAAGGACCTGAGGTGCCTTAGGTGGTCTTGTTGATCACATAAGAACTTGAAAGTCTGTTATCAAGTGAAAATATAGGTGAAAACAACAAGAAAATGGATGAATAATGGATCTAATGTTGGATCTATGAGTGAATCAAGAAACAATAGGGAAAACTATAGAAAATGTGGCCAAAATAATTGCAAAACTCTATTAATTTTTAAAGAGTACAAAGTGTAGAAAATGTAGATTAGAAAAATACAAAAATATGGATATCCCAAAAATCTCTGCAATGATGTTGTTAGAATATTAGCACATCAGTAGGCAAAGTGTGTCACACAAGCATCCGAAACACATCTAGCTTACTAGATCTACTCTTGAATGTCAATTGCAATAGGTTCTTGGTGCTCATGATGGTTAGTGCTAGAATGAAAAATGACTCTAGGCTCTCAGATATGCTCCATAAGTCTCTAGTTTTGAGAAGTCTCCAATGATCCAAAAGTCCTTGAAAATGGCTTTAATTTTTGCATAAATAGGCCACCATTTTGCTATTTCTATGTTAACATGGTTTAGACAAGTTTCCTAGGCATTTACATAGTGTTTTTGACACTTTTATTGCCCAAAACTATAGCATTTTTGATATTTTACATAGGGAATGCTAATGTTTTTGATATTATAAGCATTAATTATGCTATTTTAGGATAATTCATGGCATTTTTCATGTTCCATACCATGAATTACACTTTACAAAGTGAGAATGCTCTAGAATTGATATGGAAAACAAATGTGCCTCCTACCATAATATAGAAAATAAAATTAATATGAGAAAAGTACACATTAGGCTACAAATATTGTCATTGACATCCCCATATATTAAGCAATTTTTAACATGTTTCAAAGATGGAGATTTTTCCATTTTTTTATGTTTTATGTGTCTTTCATGTTCTTTTAATTTGCTAAGAATTTGTTTTTCCTAGTTTTCCCAATGTATAAATTTTCACAAGAACATTATAGTTGATAAACTCCTTTGCAATCAAGAGTCTCTAATTTGTGCTTCTTAAGGACACTCTAATTATTAATTTTATTAATAAGTTGAACCATGGTTTTAATTTTTTTCTTTTTTAATAACATTACTAGTTTATGAGAAATGCCTACATGCTATGTTGATATTGCTATGAAATCTTTGTCATTTTCTTCCTTACATGGTTTTTTTAATCATATATACAATCCTTGAGATTTTTCTTAAAAGGGTAGAAATGGAATTTTAGATTTTTTCAAGAACCATCATGGAGCCCAACATTAGTGTGGGTTATTACTTTAGGGTGTTGGAACCTCAAAATAATGATGATATAGGTATACCACAAGATGTATAACTCAACATTACCCACCAAAATCGAACACATGACTTGGAACTTTCAATTAAGAGTATTTACCACTAGGCTAACATCATTGTTATGGGTTGTTACTTTGACTCTTTGAAGGGATGCTACAAAATTTTAGAGAAATTATGATAGGAATAGTGGCATTTAGGAACATTGCTGGTAGTTAATATGTTGTTTTGTTTGTTCTTTTATAAATGGAATTATCTTTTTTTTTACTAGACTATAGATTTGAGGATGTTGATTTTACTAGTTTAGTTATATAGTTATTATATATATCTATTATTTGATTGAAAGAATCTTTTTCTTTTTCAAATTAATGAAATACCTCAATTGATTCAATGAGAATTGATTTTAATGTTCAAAAAAATCAAAACTAGTGTACTCTCTCTCATAATAATTATTGTGAAAAACTTCATATCTTGGTACACCATTATAATGATAATTATTATTGGTCATTTGCCATGATAAAGTGTTTCCAAGACATACTCATAGGCAAAAATTTTAATCTCTTAACTTAGCATCATAATGATAATTATTACTTATATGTTAAAGATTAGCCAACTAGTAGTTAGTCTCTAAGCCTCAACCTCTTGTTATTAGGTATCTTGTATAATTTAGTCATCTCCACTAGTTACCAACTTTACAAGGATTACTACAGAATAAGGTTGACCATATTTTTTTCTACATTTGTGATGAGTCATCATTCAGTGGTCTTGACATTGGATATGTGACATCGGAGCCTCGACGTTAGGGCTAATAAGTGACGTCGCATACCCAATGTCGCCTCATCTAGATGTTGCCTATAAATATGGTGCTGGGGTACTTGAATGAGACAGGAGTAGTAGAGTTGGTAGATAGTTTAGTTTTTAGTTTCTTCTATTTAAAGTCTATTAATTTCAGTGCATGCCCGCAGTGTGATGTATGTAATCGTACAACACCTTTGTTTGAATGTGACATACTTAGACACGTTACATGACTGGCAATAAAGATCGAGATTGCTTCCATCATTGCAGCATCCACTTAGATTATTATTTCCTTTAATGATTTACTACTTTCTTTAGTTAATTGTTTCCATTTATTGTTATTTACTATTCTTGTTATTAAGCAGAATGTGTACACCTTAATCATGAGCATTTAAGTGGAAGTTCTTGGTAATCTAGAAGTGTATTGTTTGGCACAACTAGTGACGTACACTTGGAAATCCCAGAAGTAGCCTCACAATGTCCAAGATGTGTATTGATGATTAAGTGCAGATACTCATTGCCCATAGGCTAGTTTAGACCTTGTTTTCCATTATACATTAGTTTAATTAATCCATCTCTTTATCGTCATCAGGAGTAGCATAGAATTAGAAACAACATCATATGCCTCACTTTGGACTAAACCATACATGACAAAGCTACCACTAGTCCAAGTGGGAAGACAACAAACTACAATCAAAGCATAATGATCTAGATGCTATAATTAGTCCCATCCATGGAATTTGATTGGATCATGCATGAATGCTTGTGATTCGTATAGTTGAGCATAGGGATACCTCGCCACTCATCATTGGCACTGTTGCCAAGGAAGATGCTAGTTATCTAGATTAGTTATATTATACAAGATTGTTGTAAAAGGCCTTAACGATATATCTTTCAAGGAATATTAAATCACACACACTATAAACCACCAACCATGTCTCTTCCACATGGAAATGATAATGCACAGTATAGCAAACATATTCATTAGAGAAATAACATGATATACAATTGATGGGATGCGATATCGCAGTCTGCCGCAATGTCTATAAATAAGAAGCGGCTCTCCCTTGTTTGACAATTAGGAGTTAGAAGTAGCAAAGCTTTAGCAATTTGACCACTCTAGAGATAGATTATTTTTCCTGTGTCTGCCCGTAGTGTGGTGAATGTAATTGTACGACATTCTTTATTTGAGTGTGACGTACTTGGACATGCACATGATCGGCAATAAAGATTGAGATTACTTCATCATTGCAACAGTCAATTTGTTTATTTAATTGTTATTTACTGCTTTCTCTCTCACCCTTAAACTCCTAGAATGCGGAACGAGTACGACTTGATTACGAGCATTTAAGTGTGACTACTTGGTAGCCCAATGGCGTACCTAGGATCTGTGCTTGGTAATCCTAGTGGTAGTCATGCATGAGGTCCAAGATGTGTACGGTTGATCAAGGAATCAGTTGCTCATCGCACTTAGGATAGATTATACTCTCTTACCTTTTCCTCCTAGCTTAGCTTAGTTAATATTATTTTCCACTACCTTTAAGAGTAGCATAGATTAGGAAAATATAATACTAGTCCAGGTGGGAAGACAACGAACTATGACGTAAGGATAACTGTCTAGGTGCCACAACTAGTCCATCTGCAGAGTTCGACTAGATCGCACGTGCTACGCTCGTATTCGCATGGTTGAGTGTAGGGGTACCTCGCCACTCATCATTGGCGCTGTTGCCAAGGACGGTGCTAGTTATCTAGATTAGTTATATCATACAAGGTTGCTATAAAGAACTTAACGATATATCTCTTAAAAAGAAGTAATTATAAAAAGTCACATAAATTCACACACAACAATGCCTCTCCTACAAGATGATAATAATGCCACACTTAGTGAGGAAATTTATTGGAGAACCAACGAACTATATGATGATGAAGGTTGGAGTATACAACCTGAAGTGGGAGTTTCTGATAAACATGAACAAAAACAACGTCATCGCAACACACGAAGGCATAACTTACCTGATGACGATGAACCCCCACTGGCCACTACAAGCCTAACGCAAATACAAGAGGCTGTTTGAATCTCACGTAGGCATCGTAAAGAGAGCCATCTACCCAGGCTCGATGTAAACAACTTTCCTAAATTTTCAGGAGGCTATGACTTAGATTCACATCAACATTTACAAGCCTTCTACGATGCCTACATGTGGAATAACATTGATAACAATTGGCAAAAAATCAAACTCTTCCCTATGACACTCGTTGACCAAGAAAAAGTATGGTATCGATCATTAAAACCAAATTCAATACGACGCTGGTCAACAATGGTAGAAGTCTTTAACGAAAAATATCAAACCTACGTAAGAGTGTTAGCCTTGAGGAAACAAATCCAGGATGGAAACAAGCAAAACATGAACCCTTGGACATGGCCTTAGAAAGATATTATGCACTGTTAAACAACTGTCCAGGCCATGGGTTTTTCGAGGAAAGGCTAATGTACTATATTATTAATGGGCTATGTAATGAAATAAGAGAGACCTTAGGAACGTATGCCCAAGGTCAACTATACAAGCTACGAACCCATCAAATCCAAGAGCTTATTAAGCAGGTAACAAAAGAAGAAGGAGACTTAGCTAGATGGGAGAGTGTTGAAAAACATCAATGGGACCAAAATTTTAACTCAACAAAGGTCCATGATCATACAAAGGAGAAATCAACAAGTCTCAAGGTGGAAACATCATCTTTTCCAATACAACAATCATTAGAAGAAGCCGAGGCAAAGATCAATAAGATGTTGGAATGGATGTATGAAAAGTGTGGAGAATATATCAACATCATAGGAGATAGAGTTTTGACAACCCAAGAAGTAGGATGAAATAATAGACATTCAGAGAAAAAGAACAAAGGGAATAAGTGCTCAACTGCAAGTCATACATATGAATGCAACATATCCTTGTACGATCATCCCAAATGCCAATGCCCAATATTGTTACATTTATATAAGCATTGGGGAAACACATTATATCTAGAGTTCATACAGAGATCCTGTGTTTGAGCACAGTGGCAACCATCCCAATCGTGGGGGAGACCACCCTTAGACTGGAGGCACCCTTCATATTTTCCGAACTCGAATGCTTATCACGTTCAACATCCCATTTCTCCAGCTGAGCCAACATACTTTATCTCACCACACTACTATTCTCCACAATACTATCAACCCATGCCTCCAACGTAACCACCACCTTGTGCACCTTATATTCCTCCTAAATTTCAACATTCTTATCTTTTCCCTCCTTCCATGGTGCCACCAACTATTCCTAAGGTGTTTGTGCCACAGCAACAACTCATGAACAACACTTGTGCTACTACTTCCAATAGCAATGAGGATCCTTAGCAACATCAAAAGCATCCTTTCTTTAAACAAGGCCTTAGGAAGGGAAAACACAATTCCGAGGCCACTACACCTTCCAACCTAGGACAAGTCCAACCCTGTGGTGCACCCTTATCTTCGAACCCAACGTCTCATGTAAATTCATCAGGGCCACCAACTATCGCTCCAACAACCATACAACCCAATGAACACAACCATGGGAGGCATCAAACCAATCCTTGCATATCATCTAACGGTCCTAAACATCATAGTAGGTCAACTCGTTATCTGGGAACTACATCGTATAAAGTGCCCCACTATGCGTATTATAACCAAGTGTGTGAACCTTGAGGGGAGAAGTATGGACCAGTTCCAATATTTCCAGCATGCAAGGATCCTTATCTTTCATTTATTAATCCTTGCCATACTCAACCGATTAGTTATGGGGGATATCCCCCATTTCAATAACAAGTAGGATTAATAACTTTTCATTTTCTTTGATTTTACAACTTTTTGTTTTCCAGTTTTTTATTTTTCTACTTTTTTTTTATCTTTTTATCTTTTTGTGTTTTTGTCTTTTTACGTTTTTTGTAAATAATCTCATCTATGAATAAAAAACTCATGTGGATCATTGGTTGAGGTGTGTTTTATGTTATTAATTCATGAGTAGTCAATTATTTCGAACAGTGAGCCCATTACACCCACTCATCCACTCTACAAATAAGAGGTTCTGTTCGAGGGTACAGTGATATTCTTGAAATTGTTAAAACTTAAAATCAATTTTGTGTTCATTGTACCCAGAATGAAGAAGATGGACCAAGAGGGAATGATTAGGGGGTGACATCAAGGGGACTTGTGGATTCTCTTTGGTGACGTCTATGGGAGTTATTATGCAATGTGGTTGTACTAAGATCCTTGTAGATCTAATGAAAATGGGAGTAAGAGTAATCAAAAGGGCACTCGAAAATCAAATGCTGTTCTAGGGGGTCCCACTGGAAAGACATGCACCCATGCCTAAAGGTTGGCAGCTTCTCTGGTTTTAGTAAAGTGAAAAAAAGAGAAAGAGAAAAAGGAAAACAAAGTGCCACAAAACAAAAGTCACTCCTCCCTAGCATAAAACGCCAAGTGATCGTACGCCTTGTTGTTATGGTACTCTCATAGTTGTTTGCCATGGGATGAAACGATGTGATGTTACTAATTAGAGAAATGGACTTGGTCCTAATCTTGGAACGATGGGGCAATGACACCTTAATCATGCCTTACACGTAGGATTCACTGTGCCTTGGGTTAGTTACCTCATGTCCCAATCTCTACGATCCCTTTCTATCATTCGTCTCATCTCACTGTTCGCGTAATTGTAGCTCGTGTCCCATGTAGCATAGAATTCTCATCTCATTCTGGTGATATTTACATGTGTGTGTTTTGTGGAGTTAGTGCGGATTACATTTAACCCTTCTAGTGCCCACGGACACTTTAAGTGTGGTTACACAAGGGCATTATAGGTTGAAACCTGCTTTGGGGAGGATCCACTTGTGTAATCTTTTATAATCTTCACTAATTCTCTAGCTCAAACACACAATTTCTTACCCTCAGCTTAATTTTTCATAATTCTCTTTCCCTAATATTACCCCTCTATAATTTTAACGTTCCAATGTACTATTACATTCCCTTTTTTTGTAACCGCCAAATTTTTAATTGCTAAAATTCACATCATTATCATTACGAGTGCCTCTCGAATCAATGAAATTACCCTAGGATATCTTAATACTT
>MNCI01009278.1:8211-40142 GCA_015680685.1 Gnetum montanum | reverse complement strand
GGCAGTTTTTGAAAATTTTCTCTGTGACTTGTGATTGTGTGACCCTTGCTTTTTCACTCATATCTCAGATACTGGTGCTCCGATTTTAATTCTGTTTGAACCTGCTTGAACCTGGAGTGTTCAGTTTAGTCGTGGGAGAGAGACACTTACCGAAAAGTGCTTATCTTTTTTGAAATTTATCATTGCCCAAAGGACATCAATTAGGGTAATTAACACTAACACTTAGAATAATTGTGCCAAAAATCATATGACCTTAGGTACAACAGGAGACTTAAATGACAACCACCTAAGTCACAAGACTCTTTATTATAAAATTTCGAGCACGATCACACGTTATAACATAAGATCTTTAATTAAGGTAAGCAGTAAGGTATAACTTGACTTTAAAAACAACCTTAGTAACGCTTGATCCATGTGATTGCAGAATGGCCCCAAAACATGCATAGTAGGAGGGTCTTGTTCAAAGTGGAATGAAACAATCTCAGAGAGGTGGAAGACAAGGCCTTGCCAAACAACGTACAGAACAGGAGGTGCAATCATTCAGCATCCATCAAGAAGAACCTCCTACTAGATGGTTTGGGCAAGTAGAAGGTGGACCTGCTACTGTGCCTGAACCAAGACAAAAACTCACGTTGCCCTTGGAATGTGTTTAGGCTATCCATGAGAAGTCCGCATTCGCTGCGGTGATTGTGGAGTTAAACTTCGAATCTTTTCAGAGTTCGCTCCTAAGGCTGTTGGGGAACACCTCAAAGGGTCTCCCTTATGGCCTGCCCTCTCTGAAAGCAGTGCCTGGTACTTAGGTTAAATGTACCAGTTCTGGCATAATAAGGAGCAAGGCACAACTATAAATATTTGTTGTGTGATGGTAGAATTCTCTACGTAGGCAATTTTGGAAGTGTTAAACCTTCTAAACACACGGCCACATGTTGCTCGGTTATCTACCCTTTTAGACCTTGATGTGCAAAGGGATTGGTTAGAGAAGGCTTATGACAGAGATAAAGCTTTTGGTGAGCTAACGACGGAAGAGAGAGTTTATTTCAAAATTGGAACCTATCATCTCTTTCCCACAAAAGGTTTGAAAAGAATATCTACATATGCGGTAAGAGGATGTGCAGTGTTGATGGAAAAGGTTAACGCTAACCTTCCCCATATATATTTGATGGAGATCCTAAGGCAATTTGAAGAACAGAAGTCAGGGAAGATGGCGCTGCCCTTCCCCTGCCTTATCAAAAAATTGTGCCAACGGGCTGGTATTCGGGGGTACACTAATGATGTCCTTCGAAAAGCCTAGAATGCTTCTTATGCTGAATTAATAAAGGCACCAGCTCCAAGAAAGAGCACTAGCTAAGAGCTGAGACTCAAAGAAGAAGAAGAACATATGATTGGACCACCTGCAACTCAACTTGTAGGACCCAGCCAACCTCTAGCCATGGGTCCCAGCCAACAACAAGAAGCAGGGCTCAGCACAGGCCAGGATCAACTGCCACCGCCACAAGACTACAGATCATCGATGGACCATCTTCGGGCCATTACTGAGATGGTTAGTTGGGAAAGTCGTGATGACATAAGCCTCTTCCGTGTCTTCGACGACACCATTTAGCCTACAATTTTTCTAGATCGCACAAAGGGTGAAGTCTCAATTCAAACAGGAGGAGGGGATAGTAGATGGTCACAATATATCTCAAGAAATGTGGCATCTTTCCAGGTGCAATTAGAGATTGGTGAAGTGGCCACTATGGTGGTCATGCAATACCAGAATGCCACAGGAGCTGTTGAAGTGGTCGCTGACCACATCAAAGAATCCTTTAATGTACTTGTTGTGCCACTAGCAGATCTCTCAACAGCATGAGATGCTCAAACTCTTGCTAGAACCTCAATGACTCCTGCGAAACATGAGGATGTACTTGACAGATTGTTTCAAATAGGACAAGTAATGACGTCTCTGTTTGACATCCCTCAAGATGTCACAAAAATTCAATCAGACCTCATTTCCACAAAGGGGAAGCTGGTCATATCCAAAGTAAGGGTCGAGCATGCTGAAGCTGAAGTGCAAAAACTACAAGAGTAGCTCGTAGCCTTACAAGCAGCGTAGCGGGATCCTTTACAATTTGTTCCTGCAGACCAGCTGGATAACTTTAGAATAGAGCAACTGACCAAATTGATTGCAGAGAATAAGAAGGTGGTAGGAGAAAAGGAGATGACCACTTGGGATGCCTCCGCAGCACAAGCGCAAACTCATGCACATCTTAAGGCACTCAAGGCCTTAGAAGAAGAGAATAAGCAGTTGGTTGCAGATAACCTTCGGTTGACCTCTGTGGAGAAACAAAAGAATGTTCTTGATGAACACTTTCATTAGTTACGAGAATAGTTCATTCAGGTCAACCGAGATGTAAGCCATTTAGCCAAAGAAATTCGAACCCTCTTAATGGAGGAGGTACGCGCTATTTGCTAAAAATCAATCATTGAAATAAGCACGTGGCAGAATGAGGCTAAACGACACGAGAAGCTGAAGGAGCACTTCTATGATCCGGTGGGGATGTACAAAAAAATCCTACAGAAGGAGATCCATATGGCCAAGGCTCAAATTAACAACATCAGTGCTCAGCACACTGATTGGAGGGCCATATTGGACACTTACGCCTTCACCCACCAAGCGGAAGTTAAAAACCGGGACTTGCAGATCCAAGACTTAACAGAGTACATGGGTTTGGCAAACCTTAGATATGCTAATCTTGCCATGTTAATAGTAGGGTGCCCAAGGCTAGAGCTTGAGCAGCAGGTAGCTTCCACCCACATCAAATATGAAGCAGAATTTACAGAGTGCAAGAAGCTGGCTGAGAAACTAGATGTCACAAATTCTAAACTTGTGGTGGTAAAAGAAAGCTACCAGGGATAGAAAGACGTTGCAACCAACTTGGATCGATGGCTAACAGATATTCATGAATACAAAGATAAACCCAGAGCCTATGAAGAGGAACGACGAGTGTTCGCGGCGTGGTACATCAAAGCTAATCAGATCTTCTTGCAACTACCCTGTTTGTGGGAGGTGCCGACTCCGTCAAACATTGGAACATTAGCATGGATGGCACAAGATCCTTGGACTGAAGAGGAGAAGCTCCAGGCCATACTTCAACACCATCAAGCTTGAAAGCCTGGAGCACATGACAAAGGGAAAGCACCCATGGAGGAGCCACCGCCACCAGGAACTACATGAGTTCCACATTTTTGTAGTTGTAGTTGTATATATTCTGTGTGTTGTGTTTTCTTCCCACACTACTGTTTCATTTATTTTTCCAGTTAATAATCCCATGCCTGTCCACTGTGTAATCAATGGAGCTTATTCTCTTCGTAACTTGTGTACGCGATATCGCAGTCCGCCGCAATGTCTATAAATAAGAAGCAGCTCTCCCTTGTTTGACAATGAGGAGTTAGAAGTAGCAAAGCTCTAGCAGTTTGACCACTCTAGAGATAGATTATTTTTCCCGTATCTGCCCGCAGTGTGGTGAATGTAATTGTACAACATTCTTTATTCGAGTGTGACGTACTTGGACATGCACTTGACTGGCAATAAAGATTGAGACTACTTCATCATTGCAATAGTCACTTTGTTTATTTAATAGTTATTTACTGCTTTCTCTCTCACCCTTAATCTCCTAGAACATGGAACGAGTACGACTTGATTACAAGCATTTAAGTGTGACTACTTGGTAGCCCAGTGGCGTACCTAGGATCTGTGCTTGGTAATCCCAGTGGTAGTCATGCATGAGGTCCAAGATGTGTACGGTTGATCAAGGAATTGGTTGCTTGTCGCACTTAAGCTAGATTAGACTCTCTTACCTTTTCCTCCTAGCTTAGCTTAGTTAATATTATTTTCCACTGCCTTCAGGAGTAGCATAGATTAGGAACACATCATACACCTCACTCTGGACTAAACCATACGCAAAAAATATAATACTAGTCCAGGTGGAAAGATAGTGAACTGCGACCTAAGGATAACTATCTAGGTCCCACAACTAGTCCATTTGCAAAGTTCGACTAGATTGTGCATGCTATGCTCGTATTCACATGGTTGAGTGTAGTGGTACCTTGCCACTCATCAACAATGAAGAAGATTAGAGCGATCAATCTTATGCAGGGATTTCTTATGATCATGACCACCCTGACAACACCCAAACACTACATTCACCTAAGCTAGACAATCTTCGAGGAGATGATGTATGTCCTAGACTAGGGGAGGTCTTAAGGCCTAAGACTTTTTCGAAACCTAGAAACGATAAACCAAGGAACCTTGAGGAACATCATAGAAGCCATGGCAATTATTCCAATTCATCATCTTTCTCTTTTGCCTCAACATGTAGGTCTAACAAAGATGAATGTAGGTATAGAGATAGAGCTCCATTAAAGGGTCAAACTAAAAACTAGAATCAAACCCATGGGAAAAGTCAAAGAGGACATCATGAACATAGAAACTTCCCTCATAATTTGTTTGATGACGATGAACCCTGTTGGCCACTAAGAGTCTAATGCATATCATAGAGGCTGTTAAGATATCTCGTAGGCATCACAAAAGGAGTCATTTACCTAAGCTTGACATGAATAATCTTCCTAAATTTGTAGGAGGCTATGATGTAGATTTGCAACATTATTTATAAGCCTTCCATGATGCCTGTGCTTACTATAACATTGAAAATGGATGGCAAAAGCTTAAGCTCTTTCCTAGGACACTAACTAATAGAGCTAAAGTGAGATATTGATCATTGAAAAAAAATTCGATCCAACAATGGTATACAATGTTGGAACTTTTCAACAAGAAATACCAAATCTATGCAAGAGTGTCCAATCTGAGGAGATAGATCCAAGAGTAGAAGCAAGAACAACATGAACCTTTGGACATGACCTTAGATAGATATTATACTTTACTAAATAGATGCTTAGGCCATGGTTTCTCTAAAGAAAGGTAACTTTACCACATCATAGATGGGCTTCGTAATGAAACATGGGCAACCTTTGGGATGTATGCCCTAGGGAAATTATATGAGCTTCAAGCCCATCAAAGAAATGAGCTAATAGAGCATGTGGCAAAAGAAGATGGAGAGATATGTAAATGGGAGAATGTTGAGAAACATCAATGGAACCCAACTCTTCAATTGAAGGAGGTCCAAATTTGTGGCAAGGAGAATGAAACCACTCTCAATAAGGTGATTTCGCAATAAAATTTGTTGATCAAACAACCTATTAATGAATTAGAAGCAAAGTTTAATAGGATGTCCAAATGGATAAATGGAAATTTCACAACTCTTATTGAAACATTCGTGGAGAAGATCATGCAACACAAGCTAGGCAAACACCATAAATAGAGGACATAGAACCAAGAAATAGTCAGGAACACTTTTTAACATATGACAAAAGGAGCTGACAAAAGTGAGGCTAAAGACTCAACATAGACGAAGATGATGGATGCAACCTATGTATATATGACTATTCGAAGGGCCAATGCCCTGTATTATTTCATCTATAGGAGTATTGGATAGGTGCCTTAAATCCAAAATTTGTGCAAAAGCACATGCTTGGGAGACTTTCTCTCTCACAAGGTAATTATAAATAATCCCATAACTGATCATACCACCCTAGGGGGACTTACTACCAATCTCAACATAGTCATCCACTATAGTGGCAACAACCATAGTCATCAACCGAAACTGCATGGATATTATGTTCAACACCTTGTTTCTCCAACTAGTTCGGTGTCCTACACTTCAAATCACCACTACCACTTTCCTGAGTACCATCAATACATGACATCTCCTAAAGGATCACCACCTTGCACTTCTTACCATTCAACCTACCTTTTATATTCTCATAATTCATCCCCTCTATTGCCATCACCAGTAACTTAGGAAGGTTCAGCACCACAATATCAACAAATGAGTGCCACTTGTGCTACAAATGTGCATAGACACGCAGATGCTAGTGGGCCACAACTGCAATGTTGGAAACGTCCCTTGTAGAGGAAAGGTCGTAAGCCAAACTAAACCATGTGTGAATCCATTGCATCATCAAAGCTAGCACAAGGTTGACTTGATGCACCATGTTCCTCGTCTCCACCAACGTCCTCCAACCATACACAAGGAACACCATCTGTTTGTACTCCAATTCCACATCCAACCAATGAATTTACAAATGTGGGAAGACAAATGAATCCATGTATACCATCTCATGATCAAGGGTGAAATCATGGGCTAGTCATCCATAATTTTAACACACCTCATATCCTGATCCACTATGCATATAACAATCAGGTGCATGACCAACAATTTTTATACCTAGCCACCACACCACCAATAGACACCTAGTGGCTGGGGCATGAAAGGTTTCCAACATTTCATACATGCATGGATCTTATTTATCCACTTATTAATCCTAGCCATGGCCAAATGTTTAGTCATGGGGGGTTACCCCCATTCTAACCTTCATGATTCTTAAATGTTTTTCATCTTTTTGTTTTACGATTTTTTGTTATTTTCCTATTTCTTGATTCAGTTTTTCTATTTCTTCTACTTTTTTCTAGTTGTCATTTTAATTTTCCTTATTATGTAATCTCACTATTGATCATGTTGCCCATTGGGATGAGGTCTTCTCTATGTTGTTGAATCATAAGGGACTAATTATTCAAAGATTGTGACCACACCATCCACCCACCCATTTCATTAATAAGAGATTCTTGCTCTGGTCATAATGGTACTCTTTTTCATCACCCAACTTAGTACTAACTCCATAATCATTTTGTCTAGGTAGAAAAGTGTAGAACTAAGGCAGAATGTAAGGGATGTGACATCAAGGGGATTTGTGAATTCTCCTTGGCTACTTTTGTATGTTCTATCATGTTGTTGAGGTTGTAACCATATCCTTGTAGATCTAACTAAAAATGGGAGTAAGAGCAACTTAAAATGACACTGAATAAACTTTTGTGGGTCCCACTAGAAAGACATGTACCCATTCCTAAAGGTTGGTGGCTTCTCAAAACCATAAAAAAAACCAATAATTGTGCCATACTAATGCTCCTCCCTTGGACAAAACGCCAAGTGATGTTACTCCTCGCGACTTTGATAGTCTTGTGGTTGTTCACTGATGGGATGAAACAATGCAGTGTCATTGAAATGTAGTTTGGACTTGGTTTGAATCTTGGGTAGAAGGACATATGGTTATTTAACCATTAATAACACATTGAGATTTCCTTATGAGCATGGTACGACACCTCATGTCCTAATTTCTACAATCCCTTCTACGGTCCATCTCATCTTGTTGTCTTAATGCTCATAACTTGTCTTTTTGTGTAACATAGAGTTATTATCTCAATTTAGTGGTTTTAACACATGTGTTGTTTCATAGGTATATGTTGCCTTCAACCCCTTTAGTGCCTATGGACATTATTAGTGTGGTTACATAAGGGCATCATACGCTAGAGCTTGCTTTGCGGAGGACCCACTTTTGTAACTTTTGTGACTTATACTTGCTTCACATAACCACACTATTTTTCACCTTCCAAGTGCTCAAATTTATATAATTTATTGTTTCATTTAGTATGCAACTGATTTGTCTTGAAACCTTGATTTTAGTAGTTTTTTTCTTGCTCATTCTAATGTTTTTCACATCCACGACTTCACCTTGTTACATTTTCGGTGTCTTTAATTAATTTTTCAATTACCCAAAATGCTAAACTTAACTTTAAACCTTTCAACCAATCTTAGAAATTTAGTTTGCATGTTCATTGACCCCATAAAATGCAAAAAATTTGGACCTCGACATCATGTACTTGATATCAGGTTTGACCTAACATTGTGTACACGATGTCAGGTCTAAAAAAGAATATAAATATGACCCCTATGAACCTTCAACTTCACTTTCCATCATTTGCTACTAGGGGAGTTGTTGAAATTTTTTCTTGTGACTTAGAGCTATGTGCCTCCATATTCCACTTGGAATATCTAGCCCTTTAGTGCTATGATTTTCATGCCATTTTCTATCACCTAGAAGGTATTATAAGGGTAAGAATGTTGAAAACCTTAGGAATTATAATGCGAAATCTCTAACAATAATGCCAGAAGTCCAATTTTTCTAACCGACAGGCCATAACCTCTATTCTAAGCCACATGTAACGAAAAAGGAAACCAGTGGCAAGGGTTGTAAAAATAGATAGACACTTTTTGGGGGATTTTTCTTAAAATTTTCCTGATCCTACAATCATATGCATTATGAGCTTAATGAACTAAGGTTATGAGTAAGGTGAACCTTGGTAACACTTAGTTTTTGCTTGATTGTAGATGGACCCATAAAGAGGTGCTTAGGGTGAACCCTTGTAGAGAGTTGCTAAGAGTCCACGTGGTGGCTGTGGTCAACAAGGAGAACATGAGGAACATGCTGAGCAGGAGGCCTAATCTTTTAATATTCACCAAGAGGCCCTTTCTATTGGGAAATCGGCCCAAGGAGAGGCATTAGAAGTATCGACCCTCGAATAGGGATAACGTCTCACATTGCCCCTTGACTGCCTTACTACCACCTTGGAAAAATCCACATTGGCTTCGGTCATTATGGAAATGAACTTTGGTCCATTCATGGAATTTACTTCAAAAGTAGTGTAGACGCAACTCAAGGTGTTCCCATTATGGTCTATCTTGTCTGACAGTGGTGAATGGTACATGGGTGAAGTTCATCAATTCTAGCATAATAAAGATGAGGGCACCACTGTCAACATTTATGGGATGATTGTCTCTTATTTAGTCAAGGACATTGCTATAGCTCTTAACTTGCCCAAGGACATTGCTATAGCTCTTAACTTGCCCAAGGACATTGCTATAGCTCTTAACTTGCCTAATGAAGGGGCTAAGGTTGCTCATCTATCCACTAGGTCTGACCTTGAAATAAAGAAACTATGGCTGAGGTAGGCATATAACAAAGAAGACAAGTCATACAATGAAATGACTCTAGACGAGAAAGCTTACTTCAAGATTGGGATGTATCACCTATTTCCTATGAAAGGGCTCAATTGAATCTCCATTGATGCAACTAGGGGAAGTGTCATTCTGATGGGAAAATTTGCAGCCAACCTTCTCTAGTATTACTTCACAGAAATTCAGCAGCGGTTTGAAGAAATGAAGTTAGGGAGACTAACACTTTCATTTCCCTACTTAATTGGAAAGCTATGCAAGCATGCAAGAATCCTGGGATACATCAATGATATCCTTAGGAAGGCCTAGCATGCCTCCTTCACAGAACTCCTAAAAATGGCAATGCTAAGAAAATATTTTGGTGAAGAGTGAGAAATAGAAAAGGAGGATATGCTATGAATAGAGACACAACAAGATCATAAACAGCATCCACAAGAACAAGCTTTGTTGCCACCATCACAAGATTATAGGCCTTCGATAAGCCACCTATAGAGGATCATTGAAACAATCAGCTAGGGAAGCAAGGATAAGGCCAATCTCTTTTGAGTCATGCATGACATCATATTAATTGATCCAATGAGGGAAGAGATTTGAATACAATCAGGAGGAGAGGGATCCCAATGGTTACACCAGATCTCTGGGAATGTCGCATCCTTCCAAGTCACATTGGAAACTAGAAAATGTGCCATAGTCATGGTGCTATAACATGAGGATGCATTAGGCATAGCAGAGGTGATTACTGATCACATCAAAGAGTTGTTCAATGCATCTATTGCACCCTTGACAGATTTAGTAGGAACTAGAGATGCATAGATGTAGGTCAGGACCTCAATGACTTCTGCGGTGCATGAGGACATACTTGATTAATTGTTGCAGATGGGTCAAGTGAGGACCACTCTATTTGACATCCCTAGAAATGTCACTATAGCTCAGACGGACCTCATTACCACTAAAGGAAAGTTGGTCAAGGTAGAACATGTGGAAGCTAAGACATAGAGATTACAAGAAGAGTTGGCTACCCTACTAGCTGAACAATGGGATCTTGCCTATTTTGTTGTGCCAAACCAACTAGAGCAATTTAGGAAAGAGGATCTCACCAGGCTAGCAAAGGAAAAAGTATTTGTAGAGCAAGAGAAGGAGATGGTGGTTTGGAATGCCTTTGCTACAGATGCATAATCTCATGCATATAAAAAGGCACTGACCACCATCCAAGAGGAAAATTTGCAACTCAGTGTAGAGAATTCTTAATTGACCACTATAGAAAAACAAAAGAACATCTTAGAAGAAAGCATCCACCAATTGTGAGAAAAACTGGTGTGCATTAACCAGGATATGAATAGATTGGCCCAGGAGAACAAAACCCTCTTCATGGAGGAGGTATGTGCTATTTGCCAAAAGTCAGTAATTGAAATCAATGCGTGGTTGAACAAGGCTAAATAAGCATGAAAAATTGAAAGAGCACTTCTGTGACCAAGTTGGCATGTACAACGAAATCAAGATGGCCAAGGCTCACATTAGCTCCTTATTAGCGCAAAATTTTGAGTGGTAGGTCATCTTGAATAGCTATGCCATGGTTTAACAAGCAGAAGTCAAAAACAAAGACCTGTAGATAGAGGATTTAAAGGAATACATGGCATTGGCTAACCTTATATATGCCAACCTTGCCATGTTAACAATAAGTCATCCCTAAAATATGTTGGAGAAACAAGTGGTGACCACCTATGCGTTGTATGAGAAAGAGTTTGTAGATCAAAAAGATGCCTTGCAAAAGTTACAAGTGGCAAACTTAGAGTTAGAGGTGGTCAAAGCTAGTTATCAGGGACAAAAAGATGTAGCCTCAAACCTAGCTCATAGATTGATGAATTATCATGAGCTTAGGAACAAAGTTAGGATTTTCGAGAAAGAACGACGATAGTTCATAGCATGGTATGTAGAGGCGAATCAAATGTTCCTATAGCTACCATGTCCTTGGGATGTACAAGTGCTAGCACACATCAGCATAGTAGCCTAGACAGTGCATGACCCATGAATGAAGGAAGAAAAGTTGTAGGCCTTACTTAATCAATACAAGTTTCAATAGCCTAGAGACAAAGGGAAGCAGCCAATGGAAGAGCCATCACCTCTGGGCACCACATGAGCTTCCCAGTTTTGTTTTTATTTTGGTTTGTAATAATGTGTTCCATTTTTGTACTACACCACTCTGGCATGCAAAGAGTCCATTATTTTGTTCATTGTTAAGTTAGTCAATAATCCCATACCTGCCAATATTTTGTAAGGAATTTGTTCCTCATTTTGTTTAACTTGAGGATGAGTTCTCATTCAGTTGTGGGGGTATGATGAGTCATCATTCAGTGGCCTTGATGTTAGATATGCGACGTCAGAGCCCTGACATCATGTACCAGACATTAGGGCTAATAAGCAACATTGTGTACCCAACGTTGCCTCATCTAGATGTTGCCTATAAATATGGTGCTAAGGTACTTGGATGAGATAGGAGTAGTAGTGTCAGTAGATAGTTTAGTTTTCAATTTCTTTTCTTTAAAGTTTATTAATTTTAGTGCATGCCTATAGTGTGATGTTTGTAATCATATGACACCTTTGTTTGAATGTGATGTACTTGGACATGTTACATGACTGGTAATAGACATCGAAATTACTCCCATCATTATAGCATCCACTTAGATTATTATTGCCTTTAATTATTTATTTCTTTCTTTAGTTAATTATTTCCATTTATTGTTATTTACTATTCCTGTTATTAAGTGGAATGCATACGCCTTAATCACAAGCATTTAAGTGGAAGTACTTGGTAATTCAGAAGTGTATCATTTGGCACAACCAATGACTTACACTTGGTAATCTTAGAAGCAGCCTCATGAAGTCCAAGACATGTAAGGATGATTAAGTGTAGATACTCATTGCCCATAGGCTAGTTTAGACATTGTTTTCCATTATTCATTAGTTTAATTAATCCATCTCTTTATCGTCATCAGGAGTAGCATAGAATTAGAAACAACATCATATGCCTCACTTTGGACTAAACCATACATGAAAAAGCTACCACTAGTCAAGTGGAAAGACAATGAATTATGATCAAAGCATAATGATCTACATGCCATAACTAGTCCCATCCACAAAATTCGACTAGATCATGCATGAATGCTTGTGATTCGTATGGTTGAGCATAGGGGTACCTCGTCGCTCATTAATTTGTAACTAGTGTATGAATTTGATGTAATTTTTTTCTATTTTTGGGCCCTTTTTGTTGACCTTTTGGTATGTCAAAACCTTAATAAAAATGGAGAAAATAGAATGTTTATGGTGGATGATGATTTTGTAGGACATGAATAAGAACTCCATAATGAGATCTGGGAACTAAAGGAAATGAGATCTACGATGAGATGTTGAAATGAAGACTACATGGACAAGATGAGAGGATGATTGAAAATGGAGGCCACAAATCAAATGAAGATGCTCAAAGGATTGGCAAGAAGGAAAATTAATAGGAGAAAGCCTTAGAAGTCAAAGCTCAAAAGTTGAGGAGACATATTTGAAAAATAGTAGACATCTATGTTCAACAGTAGATGTCTCCATGTAGACGTCCCACTGTAGATGTTCCATATGCTAGTGAGACATCTCTTTTGAATTGAGGCCAATCCCAATTAGATGTTCCAACTTTGAAGTAGATGTTTACACTAGCTCTTTGGTAGATGTTACACAAATTTCAATGAGATTTCAGAAAATTCAAGGCTATAAGATGATGTCAAAATCTTGGGAATTGTGCAAGCATTGTTCATATTCAAGCTCTTCATTGTCTATTCTATGCAATTTCATTCTTGCTTCTCATTGTAACATCATTTGCTTGATTGTAATTTATATTGATCTTCAAGTACAAGGACTTGTAAAAATAGTTACACTCTTTTCTTGTTCTTTTTTTTTATTTCTTATAGCCTTGCTGGGTTGATTTGCTTCTTGCGAGAAGATATCCATAGTGAAGGGGAGCTCAATTTTGTAAAGGTTGTGGGATCCTTGAAACCACATTTTGATTTTATTGGGACTTTGTGGGGTTGAGTGGTTTCATAGTGATGAAATGCTTTAGAGTAGAGCTTATTGCTTGTACACAGTGTTATGTTCTTGAAACCATATTTTTTAAAGAAACAAAGTCTAGAGGTGTGCATGGATTCTACCCTCCAAGTGTGGACATACCCAAGTTGGGGAACCACATAATTTTGGTATGATCATGTGGTTGGTGCAATTTTAATTGGGGAACTTATTCAATCCTCTTTCTAAGTTCTCAATCCACAAGTGGTATTGGAGCTTGGTACTCTTAAGTTCATGCTTCAACTTTCAAGAGTGAACTATGGAGGGAACATCTTACACAAAGCCATTGATGTTTGACAGATTTGATTTTGCTTATTGGAAGGCAAGGATGCAAGGCTTCTTCAAGTCCATGGAATTTTAGGTATGGGAGTCAATTCTTGAAGGCTACACATTGCCCATCGATAGTGCATCAAAATATCTCTAATCACAAAGTAAATGGATGCCTGAAGAAAGAGATAAGTTTATGTACAATTCTAAAGCAAACAATTGTTTATATTGTGGATTAAATAAGTCTAAATTTAATAGAATAGCTAGATGGAAAGCTGCTAAATAAATTTGGAAATCCTTAGAGGCTACCTATGAGGGTAGATCCATAGTCAAATAATCAAAACTTTTGATTTTGCAAAGTGATGAGCGGCGAGGTACCCCTGCACTCAACCATACGAATATGAGCGTGTATGCGCAATTTGGTCAAACTCTGTGGATGGACTAGTTGTGGCACCTAAATAGTTATACATTGATCGTAGTTTGCTGTCTTCCCACCTAGACTAGTATTTACTTTGTTACATATGGTTTAGTTCAGAGTGAGGTGTATGATGTAATTTCTAACACTAAGTTACTCCCAGAGACAATGAGAAATAATCTTGATTAAGCTAGTGAGCAATATGAAGTAAAATCTAAACTAGTCTAAGTGCAATGAGCATCCATCCTTAATCATCCATACACATCTTGGACCTCGTGTACTACTTTTAGGATTACCAAGCACACATTACTTGGGCACTACTAAATACAATACTAGGTTACCAAGTAGTTACACTTGAATGTTCATGATTAAGATGTACTCATTTTGCATTATCAACAACAGAAATAGTAAATGATAATAAAAATATATAAACTAAGAAAACAATAAATAATAATTAACAATTAAAGCAAATAGAAGCTAAGTGAATGCTGCAATGATGGAGTAATCTCAATCTTTATTACCAATTATGTGCGTGTCCAAGTACGTCACACTTGAACAAAGGTTCCATATAATTACAGGCATCACACTGCGGACATGCACTTGGGAAAAGAATTAAAAATTAACAAAAAGACTCTCGACTCTTAACAACTAACTAATGACTTCCCAATGAATCCCCTCTTGTGCGCCCAAGTGCTATATTTATAGGCTAACACAAGAATCATGATATCGTGTACCTGATATCATGTATCTGATATCGGGGCCTGGCAAACCGCGATTCATCACAAAGTGAATATGAAAAACTTAAAATGTGGGAAGGTGAAAAGATTAAAGATTATTTTTCTAGGGCGAATGATCTAGTTATAGTAATTAGGGGTATAGGAAAGGACTTTCCTAAAAGTGATGTAATCATAAAAATGATTAGAATACTACAACTTAAATTTTGACCTAAGGTTATAACTATGGAAGAAATTAGAGATTTTTTGATCCTAAAATTTGAAGCTCTAAAGTGCTCTTATTGCTTATGAAATGAATCTCATAAGCAAAGGAGCAATAAAAGAAAAACCTATCACCTTGAAATCAACATCTAAAGAGAAGGAACTAGCTAAACAAGAAATGAATAACAAGGAAGAAATAGCTCTTTTATCAAGAAGAGTTCAAAGGCTTCTATTAAGAAAAGGAAGAAACTTCAATCAACCAAGGCCAAACCAATCCAACATCAAAGGTAAAGATAAAGGGAAAAATTTTTCAAATTCAAATTTTGATGCATTTTTAATAGAATGTTGGGTATGTGGTGGAAGAAGCCATGTGACCTTTGAATGCCCTAGCACTGGTAGGTTGCAATGAAAAGATAAGACTGATGCAAATATGAAAAAGACTAACTTCTACACAAGTTGGAATGATGGATAGCAAAGTGAAGAAGAGGTTGATGATACTATGAAATATTCCCAACTTATATGTATAACCCTTACAAATGAAAATTCATCATAGATTTTTTGATGAACTAAGAGGTAAGCACGATGAAAGGTATAATGAATTATGTGAAGAAAATATTATCTTATATTACCTACTCAAAAAGGTAAAGAAAAATATGCATAAATGTTTTTTTGAAATCTATACCTTCCAAGTTAAAAAGGAAAATCTTAGACATAAAAGCTGAGATTCCACTACTAACCTCGTTAGATAAAGAGAAATGCAAGGATGCTCAAGAAGAAGGGATCAATGAGAAAAAAAGTTAGCTCAAAAGTGAAAGCTTGAAAAAAACCTCACAAAAGGATGCTTGTCCTTGTTCAAGCATAATGAAGTTTGATGATTCTTTTCATGAAAGAAACACTTCATATTGTTGTAAAGAGTGTGCTCATAAACTATATTATTATCCTCATATGATACTTGGTCTTGTCAAAAGGAATCTAGTCAGTGTATCTTATGAGATGTAACAACTTGGAAAGAGAATGAGCTCAAAGTTTGAGAAACTTCTAAAATAATAAATGAAACTATCAAAGACTATAGATTCTTCTATCTTGAAGAACATGAATGATGAGTCGTGTTTTGGGTCGACCACAATATCGCATACGTGATATCACAACCCAACCACGATATCGCATACGCGATATCGCAGCTTGTCCCCTCATCTATAAATAAGAGGTAGAAAATTAGAGAGTTAAGTTTTTAGTTAGTTCTTAGTTTAAGTTTTTAATTTCTTTCTCTCAATTCTTTTCCTCTCTGTGTATGCCCGAAGTGTGGTGAATGTAATTGTATGACATCCTTTATTCGAGTGTGATGTACTTGGACATGCACACGACCAGAAATAAAGATTGAGATTACTTCATCATTGCAGCATTCACTTAGCTTAATTATTTAATTAATTGTTATTTATTGCTTTCCTAGTTAATCTCTTCTCACCCTTAAACTCCTATTAAACGTGGAATGAGTACGACTTGATTACGAGCATTTAAGTGTGACTACTTGGTAACCCAGTAGTGTACCTAGGATCTGCACTTGGTAATCCCAGTAGTAGTCATGCACGAAGTCCAAGATGTGTATAGATAATCAAGGAACGGATGCTCATCACACTTAGTCTAGTTTAGACTCTCTCTCACTCTTTCCCTCTTAGCTTAGTTAATATTATTTTCCATCACCTTTAGGAGTAGCATTAGATTAAAAACCACATCATACACCTCACTCTAGACTAAACAATACGTGACAAAGATAATACTAGTCCAGGTGGGAAGACAGCGAACTGTGACCTAAGGCTGACTATCTAGCTGCCACAACTAGTCCATCTGTGGAGTTCAACCGGATTGTGCATGTAACGCTTGTATTCGTATGGTTGAGTGTAGGGGTACCTCGCCACTCATCATTAGCGCTATTGCTGGGAATGATGCTAGTTATCTAGATTAGTTATATCATACAAGGTCTCTATATAGGAATTAACGATATATCTTTTAGAAAGAATTAATTATAAAAAGTCACATACGAATTCACACACAGCTTCAAAATCATGCCTCTCCTACAAGATCACGATAATGCCATACTTAGTGAGGAAGTTCATTGGATAACCAATGAACTATATGATAATGAAGATTGGAGTACGCAACCCGAGGTGGGGGCTTCTTATAAACATGAATGAAAGCAACGTCATCCCAACGCACGAAAGCATAACTTACTCGATGATGATGAACCCCTAATGGCCACTATAAGCTTAACGCAAATACAAGAGGCTGTTTGAATCTCCTGTAGGGATCATAAAGAGAGCTGTCTACCGAGGCTCGATTTAAACAACTTCCCTACTTTTTCAAGAGGCTATGACTTAAATCTGTATCAACATTTACAAGAGTTCTACGATGCCTATGCATGGAACAACATTGATAATGACTGGCAAAAACTTAAGCTCTTTCCTATGACACTCATTGCCCAAGAAAAAGTATGATATAGATTGTTAAAGCCAAATTCAATACGACATTGGTCAACAATGGTGGAGTTTTTTAACAAAAGATATCAAACCTACGCAAGAGTGTTAGCCTTGAGGAAACAAATCCAAGAGTGGAAACAAGCACAACATGAACCCTTGGATATGGCCTTAGAAAGATATTATGCATTGTTAAACAACTGTCCAAGCCATAAGTTCTTCGAGGAAAGGCTAATGTACCATATCATTGATGGGCTTCGTGATGAAACAAGAGAAACCCTAGGGATGTATGCCCAAGGGAAACTATATGAACTATGAACCCATCAAATCCAAGAGCTTATTAAGTGAGTAGCAAAAGAGGAAGGAGAAATGACTAGAAGGGAGAGTATTGAAAAACATCAATGAGACCAAAATCTCAACTTAACAAAGGTCCATGATCATAAAAAGGAGAAATCAACCTATCACAAGGAGAAAGAACCATCTTTGCCAGTACAACAATTGTTAGAGGAAGTCAAGGCAAAGATTAATAAGATGTTGGAATGGATGGATAAAAAGTGTGGAGAAGTTATTGATATTCTTGGAGATAGAGTTTTGACAACCCAAGAAGCAAGACAAAACATCAGACATTCGGAAAGAAGGAATGAAGAAAATAAGAGCTCAACTACTGATCATACGTATGAATGCAACATATGCCTATATGATCACCCCAAGGGTCAATGCCCAATCTTGTTATATTTATATGAGCATTGGGGAAACATGTTACATCTAGAGTTCATACAGAGATACTGTGTTCGATCATAGTGGCAACAATCCCAGTCATGGGGGAAACCATCCCTACACTGGAGACACCCTTCATATTATCCGAATCGAAATGCTTACCTAGTTCAACATCCTATTTCTCCAATTGGGCCAACATACTCTATCTCATCACATTACTATTCTCCACAATACTATCAGCCCATGTCCTCAACACAACCACCACCTTGTGCATCTTACACTCCTCCTAATTTTCAACATTCTCATCCTTTCCCTCCTTCTACATCACCACCAATTGTTCCTAAGGTGTCTTCACCACAACAACAACCCACGAACGTTACTTGTGCTACTACTGTCAACAGCAATGAGAGACCTCATCAACATCGAAGGTGTCCCTTCTTTAGAAATGACCCTAGGAAGGGACAACACAATCCCAAGGCCACTGCATCCTCTAACTCAGCACAAGTCCAACACTATGATGCATCCTTACCTTCGAACCCAACACCTCATGTTACTTCATCAGGGCCACCAATCAACACTCCAACAACCATACGGCCTAATGAACACAGTCATGGAAGGCAACACCCCGATCCTTGCATACCATTTTATGGTCCCAATTATCATAGTGGGTCAAATCGTTATTCGGGAACTACATCGTATAAATTGCCCCACTATGCTTATTGTAATCAAGTGTGTGAACCCCAATGGGGTAAATATGACCAGGTTCTAATATTTCCAACATGCAAGGATCCTCATCTTTCATTTATTAATCCTTGCCATCCTCAACCGTTTAGTTATGGGGGATATTCCCCATTTTAATAGCAAGCAGGATTAATAAATACTTTTCACTTTCTTGAATTTTACAACTTTTTGTTTTTCAGTTTTTCATTTTTTTCCAATTTCTTATTTTATCTTTTTATCTTTTTGTCTTTTTGTATTTTTACATTTTTTATAAGTAATATCATCTATGAATAAAACACTCATGTGGCTCGTTGGTTGATGTGTGTTCTATGTTATCGAGTCTTGAGTGGTCAATTATTTGGACAGTGAGCCCATTACACCCACTCATCCATTCTACAAATTAGAGGTTCTGTTCAAGGGTATAGTGATATTATTAACATTCTTAAAACTTAAAATTAATTTTGTGTTCATTGTACCTAGAATGAAGAGGGATGGATCAAGAGGGAATGATTAGGGTGTGACATCAAGGGGACTTGTGGTTTCTCTTTGGTGACGTCTGTGGGAGATATCATGCAACGTGGTTGTAATAAGATCCTTGTAGATCTAACGAAAAATGGGAGTAAGAGTAATCAAAAGGGCACTCAAAAATCCATCTATTACCCTCAGCATAATTGCCAACGATTTTCTTTCCCTATTACTACCCCTCTGAATAATAACGTTCCTATGTACCATCACATAACCTTTTTCTTACCACCCAAGGTTTTATTGATCAATTACACTCACTCATCACTATTCGTGCCTTCACAATAAGCTCAATTACCCTAGAATCTCCTAACCATAGCTCAATGTCCTAAGTTTACAATGTTCAATTCTAGAAAACCCTAAAAATTCAATATTTTTAGTGTTGAGACAACATCACTAGGGCCACGATATCGTGTACGCGATATTGCATCCCACGCGATATCGCATACGCAATGTATCGTACGCGATATCGTGTCCCATTTTGTTATAAATAGCGTAGCCCCCTGCAACACTTAGCCTCATTTTCACACTTCACGTGGGGGAGTTTCCGAATTTCTCTCTACGACTTGCGATTGTGTGACCCTTGCTTTCATATCCATATCTCGCTTGCTGGTACTCCGATTTTAATTCTGTCTGAACCTGATTGAACCTGGATTGTTTAGCTTAGTCATGGGGGAGGGACATACACCGAATAGCACATAAATTTTTTGGAATTTTTCATCACCCAAAGGACATAATTAAGGGTAATTAGCTATAACACTAAGAATAAGTTGTGCCAAAAATAATTTTATCCCTAGGTACACTGGGAAATAAAAATTGGAAAACCACCTAAGTAACAGGACTCACTATTACAATCATTTGGGAAACATCACATAGAGATAAAATAAATTAAATTAGTTAAGAAAAGTAGTAAGGTATAACTTAACTTCAGAAACAACCTTACTAAAGCTTGACCCCGTGTGATTGCAGATGGCCCCGAAACATGGACAATAGGAAGGTCCTGCTCAAGGTGGAAGCAAATGATCTCAGAGAGGTGGAAGAAAAGAACCTGCCGAGAAACATGCAGAATAGGAGGAACAATCATTTAGCATCGATCAGGAGGACCCTCCTATTGAACAGTCTGGGCAGGCAGAAGGAGGAGCTGCTGTAGTGCCTGAACAAGGATAACATCTCACGTTGCCCCAAGATTGTGTTCAGGCTATCCATGAAAGATCCACATTTGCGGCAGTGATTGTGGAATTGAACTTAGAATCTTTCATAGAGTTTGCTCCTGAGGCTATTAGGGATCACCTCAAAGGGTCTCCCTTATAGCCTATCCTCTCTGATAGTGGTGCCTGGTACCTAGGAGAAACGTACCAATTCTGGCAAAACAGAGAACAAGGCACCACCGTCAACATTTGTGGTGTAACAGTTGATTTGTATGTGTAGGCCATTTTGGAAGTATTAAACCTTCTGAATACAGGGCCAAAAGTTGCTCAGTTATCCACCTGTTCAGACCTTCATGTGTGACAAGTTTGGTTGGAAAGGGCGTATGGCAGGGAAAAGACATTTGGAGAGTTGATGATGAAAGAAAGAGTTTATTTCAAAATTGGAACATATCACCTCTTCCCCATGAAGGGCTTAAAAAGAATATCAACGTATGTGGTAAGAGAATGTGCAGTGCTGATGGGAAAGGTTGATGTTAACCTGCCTCATCTATACTGTACAGAGATCCTGAGGTGGTTCGAGGAACGAAAGATAGGGAAGATGGCATTGCCTTTCTCTTGTCTTATCAGGAAGCTGTGCCAACGTGTTGGAATCAGAGGATACACTAATGATGTCCTCTGAAAAGCCCAGAATGCTTCATTTGCTGATTGTTAAAGTTGCCAGCTCCAAGGAAAAGCACTGGCGAGATGTTGGGACCAGAACAAGAAGAAGAAAAGATGGCTGGACCAATTGTCACTTAACTTGCAGGACCCAGCCGACCTCCAAGTACAGGACCCAGCCAACAATAGGAAGTAGGACCTAGCATGGGCCAAGACCAACCACCGCCATCACAAGACTACAGACCGTCGATGAGCCATCCTAGGGCCATCGCTGAGATGGTCAGTTGGGGAAGTCGTGATGACGCAAATCTCTTCCGCATCATTGATGATGCTGTACGACCCAAAATTTCTTTGGATCACACAAGGGATGGAGTGTCCATTCACACAAGAGGAGAGGAAAGTACTTAGTCACAACAGATCTCGAAAAATGCTAAATCTTTCCAAGTGTAACTAGAAACTAGTGAAGGAGCCACAATGGTGGTTATGTAATACCAGGATGCAACTGGAGCCACGAAAGTGGTCACAAACCACATCAAAGAATCATTTAATGTACCTATTGTACCACTGGTAGATCTCACGGGAGCACAAGATGCTCAAACTTTGGCCGGAACCTCAATGACTCCTACGGGACATGAGGATGCACTTGATCGATTGCTACAAATAGGGCAAGTTATGACGTCCCTGTTTGACATCCCTCAAGATGTCATAAAAATTCAATCAGACATCATTTCCACTAAGGGGAAGCTACTTTTGATAGAGGTGAGGGTTGAGCATGCTAAAGTAGAAGTCCAGAAATTGCAAGAAAAGCTTGTGGCCTTACAAGCAGCACAGTGGGACCCTTTGCAATTTGTTCTCGCAGACCAACTAGAAAACTTTAAAATTGAGCAACTAATGAAACTACTGATGGAGAATAAAAAGGTGGCTGAAGAAAAAGAGAAGTCTATTTGGGATGCCTCTGAAGCACAGGCACAAACTCATGTGCATATCAAGGCACTCAAGGCCTTACAAGAAGAAAACAAGTAGCTTGTTGCAGACAACCTTCGGTTGACCACTGTGGAAAAGCAAAAGAATGTTCTTGAGAAACACTTTCATCAATTATGAGAATAATTTATCTAGGTCAACCAAGACATGAGTTATTTAGCTAGGGAGAATCGAACCCTCTTAATGGAGGAGGTACGCGCTATTTGCCAAAAGTCAGCTATCGAGATAAGCGCATGGCAAAATGAGGCTAAACGGCACAAAAAGCTAAAGGAGCACTTCTGAGACCAGGTGGGGATGTACAAACAGATATTGGAGAAGGAGATTCATATGGCCAAGGCCCACATCAATGCTATCAGTGCCCAACACACTAACTGGCAGGCCATATTGGACACATATGCCTTTGCCCACCAGGCGGAAGTTAAGAGAAGGGACCTGCAGATCCAATATCTTACAGAATACATGGAGTTGGCAAACCTACAGTATGCCAACCTTGCCATGTTAATAGCAGGGTGCCCAAGAACTGAGTTTGAGAAACAAGTAGCTACCACCTACATCAAATATGAAATAGAATTTGCAGAACGCAAGAAGGTGTTGCAACAATTGGAGGTTGCAAATTCTGAACTTGCGGTGGTAAAGGCAAGCTACCAAGGCCAAAAAGGTGTCACAGTAGACTTGTCTTGACATCTTGCAGATTTCCAAGAATACAGAGATAAAGCCCGAGCCTATGAAGAGGAACGATGGGTATTTACAGCCTCNGGTAAAGGCAAGCTACCAAGGCCAAAAAGGTGTCACAGTAGACTTGGCTTGACATCTTGCAGATTTCCAAGAATACAGAGATAAAGCCCGAGCCTATGAAGAGGAACGATGGGTATTTACAGCCTGGTATGTCAAGGCCAATCAAATGTTTCCGCAACTACCCTGCCCATGGGAGGTGTTGACTCCATCAAACATCAGAACATTAGCATGGATGGCACAAGATCCCCAAACTGAAGAGGAAAAACTCCAGGTCATACTTCAACGTCATCAAGTCTCAAAACATGGAGCACAAGACAAAGGAAAAGCACCAATGGAGGAGCCACCACCACCAGGAACTACATGAGTTCCACAAATTTTTTAGTTGTAGCACATTCTTTGTGTTGTGTCTTAATTTTTTTTTCATTTCACATTGTGGCATAAATCCATTTTCACCATCCAATAATCCCATACCTATCCACTGTGTAATCATTGTAGCTCAAGGATGAGTTTTCATTTAGTCGTGGGGGTATGATGAGTTGCATTTTGGGTTGATTATGATATCGCGTACGCGATATCGCAGCCCAACCGTGATATCGCATACGTGATATTGTAGCTTGTCCCCTCATCTATAAATAAGAGGTAGACAGATCAGAGAGTTAAGTTTTTAGTTAGTTCTTAGTTTAAGTTTTTAATTTCTTTCTCTCAACCCCTTTCCTCTCCGTGTATGCCCGTAGTGTGGTGAATGTAATTGTACGACATCCTTTATTTGAGTGTGACGTACTTGGACACACACACGATTGAAAATAAGGATCGAGATTACTTCATCATTGCAGCATTCACTTAGCTTAATTATTTAACTAATTGTTATTTACTACTTTTGTAGTTAATCTCTTCTAACCCTTAAACTCCTATTAAAAGTCGAATGAGTACGACTTGATTATGAGCATTTAAGTGTGACTACTTGGTAACCCAGTAGCGTACCTAGGATCTGCGCTTGGTGATCTTAGTAGTAGTCATGCATGAAGTCCAAGATGTGTATGGATAATTAAGGAATGGATGCTCATCACACTTAGGCTAGTTTAGACTCTCTCTCACCCTTTCGCTCTTAGCTTAGTTAACATTATTTTCCATTGCCTTTAGGAGTAGCATTAGATTAGCAACCACATCATACACCTCACTCTGGACTAAACCATATGTGACAAAGATAATACTAGTCTAGGTGGGAAGACAATGAACTGTGACCTAAGGCTAACTATCCAGGTGCCACAACTAGTCCTTCTGCGGAGTTCAACCAGATTGCACGTGTAACGCTCGTATTTGTATGGTTGAGTGTAGGGGTACCTCGCCACTCATCAATGAACAAGAAGGATTTCCATACAAGATTGGAGATATTAACAGAGGAACTAATGAGAGAAAATCAAATGGTAAGGAGGTACTCCATGATAGAGGGCGTCATCTCAAACTCCATAAATCATTCTCATATCAATAAGCAAGTAAGGTAAGTCTTGGTAAGTCTCTATTTCCTTGCTTGCTAGATTTAATATAGGCCAGTTTTTGATTTTTTTTTTAATTTTTTTTTCATCAGAGAAAACATATTCTAATTTATGATAATATAGACCAATGACCTTGAAGAAAGATCAAAGTAGTATGACTATCTCTCATGTTATCTCATAAACTATTTAGTTGTTTACATGTCCTTAATAAGTTTTATCTTTGAGAAACAAGAACAAGCCATTACATCCATGTTTATCATGAGATACTACTAACATGAAAAAATTAGACCAAGTATTGCAGAAAACTGACAAAGTAAGGCATGTTTGGACGATCAAGCAAGACAAATCTCTTATGTGTTGTGCCTAATAATTTTTTCTAAGGTTATAAACATTGTTGGATTATTTAATATTCTTATATAAGCAAGATTGTAATAAATTAGTTGCAAATCTTAAAAGTGTCAAAGGAGAAATAAGCACATATGTAGAAGGAGCTTGTACCTCATGAATTATTTTGGAGCATCAATATAGGGGGAGTCTATGAAGACTTTCTCTAAGACATAATTCTTAGGCAAACAACAAAAGGTATATCCATTTGATACAAACTTGAAGGTAAAAGAGAAAGTTATTTTTGATTTAATCCTTAAAATTATTTCACCTAAAAGTAATCATCAATTGTGCAAGTTTCTTGAATTCATTTAAATATATATTTATGCTAGTACTACATCATATATATACTATAAATATAGTCTTTTGAGTACTTAAGTCCCTTGTTGTTGATATGAACTAAATAGTTCCTACCTAGGAGATCTCAAGCTTACTGAAGCAAGAAGAAGTACTCACATTTCTATTCTATGATAAAGCATCTTATGGGATTTTGAAAATGAATTAATAATATATTTGAAGCTTCCTTAAGATATATGTGATTAATGTGAACATCTTAATTAGAAATTGCTTTATTTGATCTATTGATCTAGTTTTGAAATTCGATCTATTTCTTAAAAGTTGGGTGTGTATGTACTTATTTTCCTTCACATGAAATTAATGTGTCTATTTTTTGATTATGAAGATGTGATGAGAAAAATATAATGAGGTTTTACTTTGATGAAGATGGTACAATCCTTAACTATCTTTTGATCTATCTTATTACTAGTTGTAAGGCCTCACTCCCTTTTTGTTGATGTCCAAAAAAGAGAAGAATTTTATGACTTCTCAATGTGATTGTGATGTGGTGACTTGTGATATGATTATGATCTATGTGTCACGGGAAACATTGGAATTGAACAATAATAATGATCTTATGAACATATTTGATGGATATATTTGAACATTTTTGACCTTATGATGGTATTAATGACTATCTTTCTAGTTTAGAAATAAGATATTCAATACTTTCTTCTTAGCTTTTGATCATAAATGCCCAGCGTTCTCACGCGTGATCCGGTCGAACTCCACAAATGGACTAGTTGTGGCACCTAGACAGTTATCCTTAGGTCATAGTTCGCTGTCTTCCCACCTGGACTAGTATTATATTTGTCATGTATGGTTTAGTCCAGAGTGAGGTGTATGATGTGTTCCTAATCTAACGCTACTCTTGAAGGGAGTCGAAAATAATATTAACTAAGCTAAGCAAGGAGGGAAAGGGTAAGAGAATCTAATCTAGCCTAAGTGCGATGAGCATCCATTCCTTGATTATCCATACACATCTTGGACCTTGTGCATGACTACCACTGGGATTACCAAGCGCAGATACTAGGTACGCCACTGGGATACCAAGTAGTCACACTTAAATGCTCGTAATCAAGTCGTACTCATTCTGCATTACTAGGAGATAAGAGTGAGAGAGACTAATTAAGAAAGCAGTAAATAATAATTAAATAAATAAACAAAAAAGTGATTGCTGCAATGATGAAGTAATCTCAATCTTTATTGCCAGTCATGTGCGTGTCCAAGTACATCACACTCGAATAAAGGATGTCGTACAATTACATTCACCACATTGTGGGCAGACACGGGAAAAATAATCTATCTCTAGAGGCATCAAACTGCCAGAGTTTCACTATAATCTAAACTAGGATGATGAACAAGGGAGAGCTGCTTCCTATTTATAGACATTGCAGCGGACTGCGATATCATGTACACGATATTGCAGGGGACGACGCGATATCGCAGGGGATGCGATATCGTGACGGACGCAATATCGCGGGGGATGCAGTATCGCGGCCCATGCGATATCACGTCCCATCATACCCCCATGACTAAATAAAAACTCGTCCTTGAGTTCCAGTGATTACACAATGGATAGGTATGGGATTATTAGATGGGGAAAATAAATGAAATAATGCCGCAGTGTGGGAAGACACAACATAGAAAAATGCTACAACTACAAAAATGTGGAACTCATGTAGTTCCTGGTGGCGGTGGCTCCTCCATGGGAACTTTCCCTTTGTCATGTGCTCCAGGCTTTGAAGCTTGATGGCATTGAAGTACGACCTGGAGTTGCTCCTCTTCGGTCCGAGGGTCTTGTGCCATCCATGCTAGTGTTCCGATGTTTGACGGAGTCGANTGTGCCATCCATGCTAGTGTTCCGATGTTTGACGGAGTCGGCACTTTCCATGGACAAGGTAGTTGTGGGAACATCTGGTTGGCTTTGACATACCACGCCATGAACACTCGTTATTCCTCTTCATAGGATCTAGCTTTATCTTTGTATTCGTGAAGGTCCATTAGCCATCGAGCCAAGTTGGTTGCAATGTCTTTCTATCCCTGGTAGCTTGCTTTTACCACCTCAAGTTCAGAATTTTCGACCTCTAGTTTCTCAACCAGCTTCTTACGCTTTGTAAATTCTGCTTCAAATTTAATGTGGGTGGAAGCTACCTACTGCTTGAGCTCTGACCTTGGACGCCCTACTGTTAACATGGCCAGGTTGGCATATCTAAGGTTTGCCAACTCTATGTACTCTGTTAAGTCTTGGATCTGCAGGTCCTGGTTCTTAACTTCCGCTTGGTGGACGAAGGCGTAAGTGTCCAATATGGCCCTCCAATCAGTGTGTTGAGCACTAATAGTGTTGATTTGGGCCTTGGCCATATGGATCTCCTTTTCAAGGATCTGCTTATACATCCCCACCTGATCCTGAAAGTGCTCCTTCAGCTTCTCGTGTCATTTAGCCTCATTCTGCCATGCGCTGATCTCAATTGCTGACTTTTGGCGAATAGCGCGTACCTCCTCCATTGAGAGGGTTTGATTTTCTCTAGCTAAACGGCTCACATCTCGGTTGACCCAGATGAATTGTTCTCATAATTGATGAAAGTGTTCATCGAGAACGTTCTTTTGCTTTTCCACAGTGGTCAACCGAAGATTTTCTGCAACCAACTGCTTAATTTCTTCTTCTAAGGCCTTGAGTGCCTTAAGATGTGCATGGGTTTGCACCTATGATGCAGGGGCATCCCAATCAGCCTTCTCTTTTTCTTTCGCCACCCTTTTATTCTTTGTCAACATTTTATTAAGTCGCTCATTTCTGAAAGTGTCCATCTAATTCTGAACAACCTTTGGCCCTGTACTCAAAAGGTTTAATACTTCCAAAATGGCTTGAACAGAGAAATCAATAGTCACACCACAATTGTTAATCGTGGTGCCTTCTTTTTTATTGTGCCAAAATTGGTACGTTTCCCCTAAGTACCAGGCACCACTTTTAGAGAAGGTAAGCCTTGATTATACAACAGTAGGGTCTTCTTGGTGGATACTAAATGATTGTTCCTCCTGCTCTACATGTTGTTCGGTAGGAACTTGTCCTTCACCTCTCCTAGGTCATTTGATCACACCTTGAGTAGGACCTTCCTGTTATCTATGTTTTGGGGTCATCTGCAATCACACGGAACCAATTGTTAGTAAGGTTGTTACCAAAGTTAGGTTATACCTTATTGCTTGCCTTAATAGATTTACTTTATTTCTGTGTGATGTTAATTATTGGAAGAACATGTCCCCGAAAGATTATAGTGTTGAGTCCTCTTTGCTTAGGTGGTTTCCAAATTTAATTTTCTAGTATAGCTAAGGGGATTAAATGATTTTTTGGGCACAATTATTCTAAGTGTTACAACTAATTACCCTTAAATATGTCCTTCGAGTGATGATGAATTTTAAAAAATTTATGTGCTATTCGGCATGTGCCCCTCCCCCATGACTAATCTGAACACTTCAAGTTCAAGTAGGTTCAAACGGAATGAAAATCGGAGTACTAGCGAGCGAGTTATGGACATGAAAGCAAGGGACACGCAATCGCAAGTCATAGAGAGAAATTTGAAAAACTTCCCCTGCATGAACAATTGCAAATCATGTTGATTAGCACAGGGGGGTCATGTATATATATATATTTTCATTAAAGTTAGGGCACTTAGAGAATGTACCGAATTTTTAATATTTCTTTGAAATTAAACGATGTAACTTAGGACATTGGGCTATTAGGAAGGGGTTCTCCAGTAATTAGATGGTTTTGAAGGCACGAATAATAATGAGTGAGTGTAATTGATCGATAAAACCTTGGGTGGTAAGAAAAAGGTTATGTGATGGGAACATTGAAATTCAGAGGGTAATAGTAGGGAAAGAATGTTAGAAAAATAAGCTGAGGGAGAGAAATGGTGTGTATGAGCTATATCATAAGTGAAGATTACAAGAAATTACACAAGTGGATCCTCCCCAAAGCAAGTTTCAACCTATAATGCCCTTGTGTAACCACACTTAAAGTGTCCGTGGACACTAGAAGGGTTAAATGTAATCCGCACTAACTCCATAAAACACAGACATGTAAATATCACCGGAATGAGATGAAAATTCTATGTTATATGGAACACAAGCCACAATTACATGAACAGTGAGATGAGATGAAGTATAGAAAGGGATCGTAGAGATTGGAACATGAGGTAAATGACCCAGGGCACAGCGAATCCTGCGTGCAAAGCATGATTAAGGTGTCATTAACACATCGTTCCAAAATCAGGACCAAGTCCATCCTTCTAATCAGTGACATCGCATTATTTCATCCCATGATGAGTGACTATGAGAGTATCATAACAACAAGGCATATGATCACTTGGCATTTTATTCAAGGGAGGAGTGCTTTTCTTTTGTGGCACTTTCTTTTCTCTTTTTCTTTTTTTTTTTTGCTTTTTGAAATACTGAATCCAGAGAAGCCGCCAACCTTCAGGCATGGGTGCATGTCTTTCTAGTGGGACCCCCTAGCATAGCATTGGATTTTCGAGTGCCCTTTTGATTACTCTTACTCCCATTTTTGTTAGATCTACAAGGATCTTAGTACAACCATGTTGCATGATAACTCCCACAGACGTCACCAAAGAGAATCTGCAAGTCTCCTTGATGTCACACCCTAATCATTCCCTCTTGGTCCATCCTTCTTCATTCTGGGTACAATGAACACAAAATTAATTTTAAGTTTTAAGAATTTCAAGAATATCACTGTACCCTTGAACAGACCCTCTTATTTATAGAGTGGATGAGTGGGTGTAATGGGCTCACTGTTCAAAATAATTGATCACTTATGACTTAATAACATAGGACACACCTCAACCAACGATTCACATGAGTGTTTTATTTGTAGATGAGATTACTTACAAAAGCGTAAAAAGACAAAAAGACAAGAAGATAAAAGATAAAACAAGAAATTGAAAAAAAAATGAAAAAATGAAAAACAAAAAGTTGTAAAATTAAAGAAAATGAAAAAGTGGTTATTAATCCGGCTTGTTATTGAAATGGGGAATATCCCCCATAACTAATTGGTTGAGAACGACAAGGATTAATAAATGAAGGGTGAGGATCCTTACATGTTGGAAATATTGGAACTGGTCCATACTTACCCCATTGGGGTTCACACACTTGGTTATAGTAAGCATAGTGGGGCACTTTATACAATGTAGTTCTTGGATACCGAGTTGACCCACTATGATGTTTGGGACCGTTAGATGGTATGCAAGGATTGGGTTGTCACTCTCCATGTCTGTGTTCATTGGGTTGTATGATTCTTGGAGTGTGAGTTGGTGGCCTTGATGAAATTACATGAGGCGTTGGGTTCAAAGGTAAGGGTGCACCATAGTGTGGGACTTGTGCTAAGTTGGAGGATGCAGTGGCCTCAGAATTGTGTTGTCCCTTCTTACGACCATGTTTAAAGAAAGGATGCTTTTGATGTTGAGGAGGCCTTTCACTGTTGTTGGTAGCATTAGCACAAGTAGCGTTCGTGGGTTGTTGCTGTGGTGCAAAGACCTTAGGAATAGTTGGTGCTGATGTGGAAGGAGGGAAAGGATGAGAATGTTGAAAGTTAGGAGGAGTATAAGGTGCACAAGGTGGTGGTTGTGTTGGAGGCATGGGTTGATAGTATTGTGGAGAATAATACTGTGGTGAGATAAAGTGTGTTGGTTCAGTTGGAGAAATAGGATGTTGAACAAGATAAGCATTTGGGTTCGAATGATACGAAGGGTGCCTCTAGTCTAAGGGTGGATTCCCCCACGACTGGGATTGTTGCCACTATGATCAAACACAGTATCTCTGTATGAACTTTGGATGTAACGTGTTTCCCTAATGCTCATGTAAATGTAACAATATTGGGCATTGGCCTTTGGGGTGATCATACAGGCATATGTTGCATTCATATGTATGATTGGTAGTTGGGCTTTTATTGTCCTTATCCCTTCTTTCTGATTGTCTACTATTTCGTCTTACTTCTTAGGTTGTCAAAACTCTATCTCCAATAATGTTGATATATTCTCCACACTTTTGATACATCCATTCCAACATCTTATTGATCTTTGCCTTGGCTTTTTCTAATGATTTCTGTATTGGCAAAGATGATGTTTCCACCTTGAGATTGATTGATTTCTCCTTTTTATGATTATGGACCTTTTTTGAGTTGAAATTTTGGTCTTGTTGATGTTTTTCAAAACTTTCCCATCTAGCCATATCTCCTTCTTCTTTTGCTACCTGCTTAATAAGCTCTTGGATTTGATGGGTTTGTAGTTCATATAGTTGACCTTGGGCATACATTCCTAAGGTCTCTCTTGTTGCATCACGGAGCCCATCAATAATATTATACATTAGCCTTTCCTCAGAAAACCCATGGCCTGGACAGTTGTTTAATATTGCATAATATCTTTCTAAGGCCATGTCCAAGGGTTCATGTTGTGCTTGTTTCCATCCTTGGATTTGTTTCCTCAAGGCTGACACTCTTGCGTAGGTTTGATATTTTTCGTTAAAGACTTCTACCATTGTTGACCAGCGTTGGTTTTAACGATCTATACCAGACTTTAGCTTGGTCAACGAGTGTCATTGGGAAGAGCTTAAGTTTTTGCCACCTGTTATCAATGTTATTCCATGTGCAGGCATCGTAGAAGGCTTGTAAATGTTGATACGGATCTAAGTCATAGCCTCCTGAAAATTTTGGAAAGTTGTTTACATTGAGCCTGAGTAGACGACTCTCTTTACGATGCCTATGTGAGACTCGAATAGCCTCTTGTACTTGCGTTAGGCTTGTAGTGGCCAGTGGGGATTCATCGTCATTAGGTAAGTTATGCTTTCGTGTGTTCGGATGACATTGTTTTTGTTCATGTTTATAAGAAACTCCCACTTCAGGTTGTATACTCCAATCTTCATCATCATATAGTTCGTTGGTTCTCCAATGAACTTCTCCACTAAGTGTGGCATTATTGTTGTCTTGTAGGAGAGGCATTGTTGTGTGTGAATTTATGTGACTTTTTATAATTACTTTTTTCTAAGAGATATATCGTTAAGTCCTATATAGTGACCTTGTATGATATAACTAATCTA
>MNCI01009277.1:1303-33408 GCA_015680685.1 Gnetum montanum | reverse complement strand
TTTATTGTAGATAGAGTGGTATACTCTTTTTGAACATTTTAGAATCTCCAAGCTAGAATCTCCAAGCTACATATAATTTCTAAGATCAAGTATGGAGACTAAGGTCTCCCATTAGATATTTTAAAACATTCTCAAATCTTGGTAATATATATAATGAAATCCATAGAAATCATCCCAAGAAAATAAACATGAACATCACACATACATGATAATTTCTTTTGGAAAGCTCCCTTTTTTTCAAATGATTTAGAAGGTTCATCAAAGGTACCAAAAACCTCTTCTAAAAGATAATGAACTTTGTAAACACAAAATCATTATTATAAGATAAATAATGAACATTCAATGTGAAGCCTTTAGTTTAAGAATGTCATGAAAGAGTTTTAGGCCTTCTAAATAGCAAGATAACAAATCAATAAATTCATTACAAGTTACAAACTTTCACAAATCCAATTACATTATGCAAAAGTAAATATCACTATTAATTAATTAAATNGCGTACGCGATATCGCGGCCTAGTGTAAACCGCGTCTCATCATAGATCCTCCAAAAATTCATTTCTAATAAGTGCTAATCTAGGGTTAGCATTCCACAACTAAAGCACATATCAAAAATAATTTTGGCCTTACAAAATTTAGCAAGCAAGGACATAGAAACTCATCTTGACTTACCTTGCTTGCAATAGAGAGGATGAAGATTAATGAAGTTTGAGATCAGGGCCTCTATCATGAAGTACCTCTTTACTTTTTGGTTCTCTTTCATTAGATCTTTTGCATGATGATTCTATTTGTTCATATTCACTATGAATGAATCCTTGATCACTTATTACATCATTTTTCTCTCTGAGGAAATTTTCAATTCTTCACTTCTTTTCATTTTTAGCTACTATCTGCAAAAAATGTTTACCAAAACCTTTTTTACAAGATTAAGCATCAATCTTATTCAAATCACCAAGAGAATAATCAAGCTTTTGACTACCACCACCATTTTTATAGATAAGTAAAGTATTCTCATCACAAATGAGGTTATCAAAACTAATTGTGCTTTCCTTTGAGATAGAATCTTCTTGTGAGACTTTCTCTACATCTTTGTTCTTAGACTGCTCAAGAGTCTTTCTTTCTTGAAGGCTTTGCAATCCTCAATTACAAGGGTTAGTTGATGAATATAAGCTTTTATGTCTAGGATATCTACTTTTAATTCAATGGAAATTATACCAAGCTTTTTATTTAAGAATCTTTTCACCTTTCTAAGTAAGTAACGAAAAACAAGAATTTCTTCTTGTAATTCATTATACCTTTTATCATACTTACAACTTGGTTTAGTAGCATGTTGTGAGTTTTCATCTATAAGAGACATGCATATGAGATGAGAATTTTTGGTAGAGTCATCTACTTCCTCTTCACTCTACTCACCATCATCCCAACTTATATAAAAGTTGATCTTCTTTACCTTGTCATTGAATTTGTTCTTGTGTTACAACCTGCTATTGCTAGGACATTCAAAGATCATATGGCCTCTTCCACAACAAACCTAACATTATCTAGAAGAGAAATCAAGGTTAGAATTTAAAAAATTTCTAATTCTTTCTTTACCTTTGAACATATTGACCCCTTGCTTCTTCTAACTATCAATTGCTCTAGCTTCCTTGAGAGAAAGGCAATCTCATCTTCACTACCCTCATTATGCTCATTGAGTTCCTTCTCCTTGGAGGTAGTCTTTAGAGTGATGGTTTTTTCTTAGATAGCTCCTTTGTTTATGAGATTCATTTCATAAGCAATGAGAGCACTTTGAAGCTCTTCAAATTTCAGAGTTGAAAAATCTTTGATTTCCTCCATGGCCATGGCCTTTGATCTAAACTCTGGTTGAAGTGTTCTAATCATTTTAATGATGACATGGCTCTCTCATAGATCTTTGCTAGTACCTCTAATAGCCAAAAAAAGATCATTTTCTCTAGAAAAGTAATCTTTTATTTTCTCTTCTCTCATTTTTAGCTTATCATATTCACTTTGTAAAATTAACAACTTTGATTATTTAACTATAGAGGTTCCTTCATAGGTAGCCTCTAAATTTTTCCAAATTTCTTTGGCCGTTTTACATCTTGCTACTCTATTAAACTCTGATTTATTCAAAGCACAATATAAATAATATTTTTCTTTAGAGTCAAACATGAACTTATCTTTTTCTTCTTAACTTCATTTGTTGTGAGAGTTGATGGTTTTGGTGGAGCTATTGATAGGTAGAGTGCAGCTTTCAAGGATGAACTCCCAAACTTTAAACTCCATAGACTTGAAGAATCCTTGCATCCTAGATTTCCAATACATGAAGTTGAATCCATCAAACATGGATGACTTTGTATAAGATGTTTGCTCCATTGCTCACTCTTGAAGTTGATGATGAAGAATAGGACTAGGCTCTAATACCACTTGAGCATCATTGAACTTAGAAAGGGGGGATGAATAAGTTCCACAAAATAAAAATTAATCAACCAAAGCACACACCAAATTTTAATGTGGTTCCCCAACTTGGATAGTCCACACTCAGTGGGTAGTTTTCTAGCACACCCCAAACGTTTTGCTCTCAAAATATGGTTTGAAGAGTACCACACCTTGTACAAGCTCTAAGCTCAATTCTAGAGTGATTTGATATCACAAATCCACTCAACCCTATAAGGTCTCAATAAGCTTAGAATGTGGTTTCTAGGATCCCACAACCTTTACAACTTGAGCTCCACTCTAGAGTATTGTGGTGCTACACCAACACTCAATCCTATAGGATCCTAACAAGCTCAAGCAAGATTCCTTCTTACAAGAAGCACATCAACACTGCAAGGTAACAAAAAAGAATAAAAATTATAAAGAAATAATGCAACTCAATTTCTTAATCCTTATACCTTGAGGTACAACACACTTTGATAACTTACAAAAACAAAAGGTAGTACAATGAGGAACAACAAAAAGAGAATGATGTATACAATGATTGCTTGATAGCGACACTTGATAGTACATAATGCTTGCACATTTTCCAATGGAATGAAGTTTTCTTATAGCTAATATGTTTTTGAAATCACCTCAGAATTCATGCAAAGGCTATCTAATGGTCATTGGAGATGTCTTCTTTGAGACTGAGACATCTTTCTACATTAGACATTTATTTTGAAAAGATGTCTTCTCTACAAGAAAGATGCCTTTGTGGAGACGTCTTCATGAAGATGTTTTTCTCACTAGAAAGACATCATCTATTTTTTAGATATATCTTCTTCTAAGCTACCTTCAACTCGACCAAGATGTCTTTTTTTTCTTGGTGACATCTTTTCTTGATAGTAGAGGTCCACTATTTCTACAAGAAGTATTCACTAATTCTCCTTCACTTTGGCCAAGACATCTACTACTACTGAGAGACATCTTCATTTGATAGAAGACATCTTTCTACCATAAGTTCTTTAATACTTGAGACTTTTCTTTAATCATTAGAGATGAGTTTTGAAGTCTTCATTCCTTGTCCATGCTCTTTGAACTCTTGCATGCTTCCTTGAGACTTTGTAGATATCCTTGCACTCTCATTTTATCCTAGAAATACAACAACCACACAAGCATCCTTGTTCTCTATGTTTCTTAAGGTTTTGACATACCAAAAGGTCAACAAAAATCACTTCACTATTGATTACTTGGATACTCTTAGACAAGACATGAAGTTTGCAAAAGGGCCTAGCAAAAGAATTTTTATTTGTTTTATTAATTTTGCAAATTCATATCATTTAGTGATTCAAAAAAGAACCAAATTTTGAATTGGTTAATGAGCTTTCCTTCTTTGAGGTAAAGGCAACTCTATCAAAGATGAAAAATGGAAAAGCTATTAGACCATGTAGCATTCCTATAGAATCTTGGAAAGTATTAAGAGAGACATGATTTTCTTATGTGGCATAAATATTTAACAAAATTTTGAAGGATAGAAAAATGCCTGAAATTGAATAAAAAACATTATTATTCCCATCTACAAAAATAAAGATATACAAAATTATGCAAATTGTAGAGAGATCAAACTAATGAACCATATTATGAAGCTTTGAAAGAAAGTCATAGAGCGACATTTTAGACTTGATTTAATAGTATCATAGAATCAATTTCGATTTATGCCAAGGAGATCTACTATAAAGACTATTTTCTTAATACAATAATTAATGGGAAAATTTACAAAATATAGAAAATTTCCACATATGATCTTTATTAACTTAAAGAAAGCATATGATAAGAGTTACTAAAGATATTATTTGATTGACCTTATAGAGGGAAAACATCCCTAATAAATGTATTAAAGTAATTTAAGACATGTAAGAAGGAATTATAACTAAAATTAAAATAGCATATGGAACAACATCTAAGTTTATAGTCAAAGTAGGTCAACATCAAGGATTTACACTTAGCCTATATGTATTTGTCATTATTATGAATGCATTAATAAAAAAAATACAAGATGAAATTCCTTAGTGTATGTTATTTTCAAATAATACTGTGTTGGTGGATACAACTTAAGAAAAAATTTCTTTTAAAATAGAAAAGTGATGTCATGCTCTAGAATCAAAAGACTTAAAACCTAATAGAAGTAAGACTAAATATATTGAATGAAATCTTAATTAAAAAATAGTGATAATATAGAAATGACAATTTAAAGCTAAAAAGTCCCTCATTGCAAATGGTTTGGCTAGATAGGATCAATCCTCCAATCAAATGGTAAATTCATAAAGATATAAGAAATAGAATAGAAGTAGGATGGTCAAAATGAATGTAGGATAATGGTCTTCCATGTGATAAAAGATAACAATAAAACTAAAAAGGAAATTTTATAAGATAGAAATGATGTCTATTATCTTATTATTCCTACAGAATTGATCTTTTATAATCTTGTAAAAACACCTTCATGAAATAGATGTTAAGTATCTGACTTGTGACCATTAATGATCTTTAATTCAATATAACCCTCTATAAGTCAATGTTTATACCTTGAAGGAGCATGAGCCTCCAATCAAACATGGGCTTAGCCTACCATCCATAAACTAGGAATGATATGAGGAACAATATGTCTAAGTATAGAATTAATAATATCAAACCAATGCAAATGACAACTACATATGAGAATTATACTTAAAATGTCTTAGAATAAAATAAAAATGATAAACAAAAGGACTTATATTGAAAGGGTTTTTGTATTCTCTTCCTAATAATCAATACGCTTTATTAATAAACTATGAAGTTTTCCTCCCATAGAGGGCCAAAACTACAAGCGGTGATGAATAACATATGAAAGATAGAATTGATAATAAAGGCTTAGTTTATAAGAAATGTATGGGCTCTATGATGAAATTTAACCTTTGGTAGCTGTAGATATGAATAGAAAATCCACAAAATTCATTTGAAATCATTATTGAGTCAAAATAGGGTCATTTTTATAAATTATTTGGTAAGTGATATTGAAGCTAAAAAAAACTAACTCTAGTGCAGGTGACATGAATTCTACCTAAGTGACATCGATGATGATGTTGATAACATTATCTTCTAAGCTATCGATGACTTAGGCACAAGACTAAGCTCATAGACTAGTAGGCAAAGCTACGGTGATCATGGAGCATGCAAGATATGTTAAGAAAGTAGGTGTCCATGCTCTTGATCTCTTAAAATCTAAGAAAATGCTTTAGATCTTAAACAATTATATGTACTATAGAAATACCTCTTCTAATCCCCTTGTTTTGCCCTACATGTATGTCATGTAGGTTTTGGACTCTATGAAGGTGTCTTGTAGATCAAGAAGATGTCTTGTCTGGGAGCTAGAACTATGTAGGAGATGTCTTCACTTGAAAGAAGATATCTCAACTAAATGTGAGACTTCTTAGAGGAGATGTCTCCAGCAAGACATCTTGTCCTAGAGAAGACATTTCATCTAGAAGAAAGAGGTCTCCCAAAAATAATAGATGTCTTTCCCAAAGCTATTTTTTGATATGAGATGTCTTCCTATGACCAAAGATGACCCGTATGTCCAAGAAAACTTCAAAAATCACTTATCCCAATTTAGAAAATAGTTGTAGTAAGTGGGAAAAAGATTAAAATACCTAGGGAGAATGTGAAAAGACTATGGAAACAACTGAAGAATCTCAAGTTTAGTTAAGAGAAGATTTCTAGGTTTCTTGTCTTCTTATTATTCATTAATATTGATGTAATTCATAATTATTAATATCATAAGTAAGAAAGAGAGCTCTTGAGTATGAATAGATTAGCAAGAGAGGATGTAAGAGCACATTTAGAAAGTAAAATTAGTGATTGCAACTCCAAGGTCAAGTATGTGATGTGTTGACCCATGTATTCTATTCTATTATGTCTTACTTGTGAGTTGAGATCTTAGTCCTAAATTGTGGGAGAGATTTTCTATCGGTTTTGTCTTACATTGAGAACATCCATTGTATGGTTGTAGATTCTTATGCTTTATAATATCATTTGATTGTAAAAGATTTTAGATGTTGTGGTTTTTGGAAACCCTGTTGTAATCTTTTCATTGATTACTTAATATCTAGTTTTCTTGTTTTCTAGAAATTTAATTATCTTTTCATAATATCTAGATTTTATATTTGAAGGTGATTAATTATTAGAGTGCACTTACTTCAACGTTATTCATATTAGAGCTTAGTATTCCTTGAAATTATTTTTTAGATTTTATCAAATTCAGATGGTGCCTAAGAAAAAACAATTGTAAGCTTTGAATAGAAACATGAAGAGCATGAAGTTAAACTTGCAAATGATGGTTGCTTCATTGAATGAAATTAGTGCAAAGCTAGATAGTAGTGCTAGTCTAGCAATATTCAGACATGTGGAGCTAAAGAGCATGTCCACTCAAATAAATAAGTTTTACAACTAGGTAGAGATAAATTAGATGAAGAGGAAGGATAATCATGCTATGGGAGTGCAAAAACCCATCAACCAAGGATTCCAATGGAAGAGAATCCAATTCCTTAGATGAAAATTCTAAGGATTTCAACTATGGAAAATACTTCTTCTCTGGGCAATCTTAACAAGGAAGGTGAGGCAAGACTTGCTAGAGCATTCAAAAATGAAATAAGACTTCCATACAATGAGTTAAATACTTTAAATTATGTAGATGACACCAATGAATTTTAAAATGTTTTGAAGGCACTTGAGAATCATTTCCAATTGGAAGAGATACCAAATAACTTAAGGGCACCTATTGCTAAATCCATATTAGAATGTGTGTCTTCTACTTGGTGGGAAAAGGATTCCTAGGGTTATAAAAGCTAAAATGATCAACCAATCAGAGGTTGGAATCTAATGAAATATAGGTTAAAAAGAAAATATGAACAGTCTCATTAGAGAAAACAAACCATTATGAAGTTGAATTCCTAAGGCAAGGTGACAAGGATGTCAAGGAATTCTACATCAAATTTTGTTGATCTATTCCATCAAGCTAGAGTAAATTGGAAGAAGAATGAATAAGGTTTGATCTTTTTAGGAGGTCTTAAAATTGCATACCATTAGGAGTTTTCTTTTTATGAGCAAGGCTTATGATTTATCACTCAAGGCTGAGAAAAAATTAACTAGATTCAGAAACAAGAGCAAACAAACTTCCATGGGAAAGGAAAAGAGACCCAAATTTGAAAGGGGATCTAAGTCCAAATTTGAAGATAAAGATGACAGCCATAAGAAGAAGACTAAAAGGAATGATAAGAAGGACAAAGCCAAGAAGAACTAAGCCAAGATAGGCAATGATCAAGGTAGTAGCTAATCAAAAATCTAGTGCTTCAAGTGTGGAGAATGGGAACACAAGCGATGGGAATGTCCAATTCACAAGGTAGATAAGGTAAAAGATGTGCAAATCATGGATGTGAAGGTGACATCAAGCCAATGCCTTTAGAGAGGTAATCCTAATGCTCCAAAAATTGAGGATGTTTTTGAATTAAGTTCTTGTGCATTTATGGGGAATCTGAATAGAGAACACCCTAATAGAAAGTGTTATTTCAAATTGAGGCTAGATGTTTGCTTAGTGGAGAATGGATTCATGTTTTGATTGATGGACAAGTTCAAGAGAAATTTTTTTCTTCTAGGGTTATTTCTAGATTGGGATTGATAATTAATCCTCATCCTAGGTCTTATAAAGTGCATTGGTTATCTAGATATTTTTCCAAGAGGTGAGTGAACAATGTACCTTAAAATTTAAATTTGGAGGTTTTCATGATGTTGTGAAATGCAATGTGCTTCCAATAGATTATGTTGATGTAATTATTTTTATTTCTTGTAATTTTGACAATGGTGCTCAGTTTGATGTAGTAAGAAATGTGTGGAGTATAGCTAGACCTGATGGAATCCATGAGTTCATTCCCATGATAGACAAATAAGTGAGGGAGTAAAGCTCAATTAATGCTTCCTTAATCCTTCTAGGGGAGAGAGAATATATTAAGAAACATGATGACATAGGTTTTTGTTTTGCTGTTATGACAATAGTTACCACTAACCATGATGATATGTAGGTTGACCTTCCTATAGGTGTGCTAGGCTTGAAGGAGAAATTTCCCAATCTATTCAAGAAGGAATTAGATGCATTTTCATCAATGAGAAATGCACAACATCCGATTGATTTCATCTTTGGTTCTACCATTCTAAATGAGAGAGCATATTAGATGGCACCAATTCAGTGGGCTAAATTGCAAATGTAAGTAGAGGAGTAACTTGCAAATGGCTTCATGAGAAAATTCATTTCACCTTGTCTAGTTCTGGTGGTGCTACTACCAAAGGACAACAATGAATAGAGGATGTACATTGATTTCAAGTAGTGGATAGGATAATAGTGAGGTACAGGTTGCCTATTTCAAGGATGGATGATATGTCTAATATCCTTAAAAATGCTAAAATTGTTAGCAAAATTATTTTGAAGAGTGGGTACCATCAAATTAGAAGCAAGCCTAGTGATAGTAATGAATGGAAGATAGTTTTCAAGACATCAAGTGGGATGTTTAATGGTTAGTGATGCCATTTGGGCTCATTAATGAACTTGCTACATTCATGAGGTTGATGTATGATGTATTGAACAACTTGATTGGTAAGTGATGGATTTTATTTTTTGTTGGCATTTTGGTGTATAGCTCTATAGCTCTAATGAGAAAAAGCACTTATATCATTTGAGGATGGTGTGTCTTAAGTTGGAGGAGACACAGTTTGAGATCAATGTGAAGAAAAGTCATTTCTTCAAGAGGGAAATCAAATATTTGGGAGATGTAGTTTCTAAAAAAAGAAAATTGATAGAAGCTACCAAGGTGAAGGATATTAGGGATTGGCCAACTCCTAAGAACATTAGGGAGGTAAGATCATTCATTGGTTTAGCAAGTTTTTATAGATGGCTCATCTAAAATTTCAGTGGTATTTCATGGCCTATCTTTACTTTGTTGAAGAAAATAAAGATTTTAGGTAGGATAATGAAACCCAAGGGAACTTTGACTTATGGAAAACAAAGATTACTAGTAAATTGGTGCTTAAAATTATAGATTTTTAGAGACTTTTTTAAGTGAAGGTGGATGCAAGTGGACTTGTTATTGGTGGGGTACTTTCACAAGAAGATAGAACTTTTACTTTCTTTTCTAAAAAGTTGAAGGAGCCAATGTAGAAATATAGCATATATGAAAAGGAGTTTGTATGCTATATCTTTAAGTAATCAAGTATTAGAGGCATTACTTAATACCCAAAAACTTTCTTTAATGTTAACCATAACCAGATGACAAAAAACATGTTGTTTCATTAATTCTAATTCATCAAGTGGATGTAACTTCAATCATATACTTTTACAAAAGTGCATACAAACTTCCTTAGTACATATGTAATGCTCCTACCAAAGAATGTGTATGCCTAATCACATCATATATGAGCATGCATGTACTTAGGGTTAGAATTTCAAATTACTAGTGAGCATTAGGTAGATGCTACCCACCTTTTAAAAAATGTCAAAATATGTTTAGTTATTGTTAAAAAAATATCATTGGTATTTTAAAAACTTCAAATTATTTATTATTAAAAGGTAAAAATCAAAAATACGAATTTATTATCATAAATATAATATGCTATAAAACTTTATTATAAATAAAAATAATCATTAAATATATGCATATTAACTTATTCTATAATGAAATGAAATGAAGTTTTATTATGTTTGAAGATCTATAAGATCTATTGAACAAATATTATATTTTCATAAAAAATAGAGATAGCCTTACTTTCTTATTAAAATTTTATTTAGTTTAAAATTAAGTGACGTGTTTTGAAATCTCAAAGTGTCATATTGACACCTTTTAAAAAAAATTTAGTGTTTTTATAACCCTTCACATTCAAAATTTAGCATATTTTAGGCCAAAATCATAGAAAGATGCCTAAAAAAGGTGTCAAATTCCAACATTGTTTACACTCTAGAAAAAATTATGAACAAAAGTATTAGCACACCTGATTTGTTATAATTTCATTTTTGGAAATATTGGATTGAGTAACAAAAGGGTTTCATTTTATTGCTGTCATTTTACATGTTTGGCCAGATTATGGCTCTTGAGTAAGGAAATGGATTCAATGCCCTCCATACCTTTGCAAATTTTCTTGCTTTAATTTAATGGTGATATATCAATCTTCTATGCAATTTTTAAGCATTAACAATATTTTGGATTTACCTTGTATTTTTATGATATATGAGATTTAATTTTAAAAAACTAATATATTTAAATTTTCTCTATCACATCCCCATTTTTTCTTGAGGCACATGTACCCAAACACATTCAGAATCACGAATCCTCGATGCATAGGTATTTCATAATTTCCAATGAAATTCTGTTTGGGAACCCGGCCCATGCACACGTACCCAAGGACCCATGCACACTTACCCAAACACGTTCAAAATCATGAATCCTCATTCCTGGCTTTCATGAATCGGATTCTTTTGATACATAGAATTCTGTATATGCCTTATGTCTTCCTTTGCTTCCGGTCCATGTTTACATGTTATCCATAGATGAGATGTGAAAGCACTTATGTCAATTTCCACAGTTACGTACATACTCAAAAATAACTTTGTACACGCAGTTGGTCTGAACTGATTTCTGTGTATTTTTTCTATGCTTATCCTTATGCAATGGATTCTGCTTATCCTTACGCAATGGATTCAGTGGTGGAGGATATATCCTTATCCTTATGCTATGGATTCAGTGGTGGAGGATATTTTTGTGAACAGGGCCTGCAAGTAGAAATCGGTGTATTGGCTCTTGTTCCAAAATGTCAAATTTCATGCACCAAAGGCCTACATTGTCGTGCAAATGATTATATTTCTACTCAACTACAGCATTCACTGTTCAAGAAAGGATCCTTCAGGTCATCAAGGCCTTGGTTCTTGTAAGTATTATTGCAAATTATAGTTTGTACCGGAGTGATCATTTTTTTCAAAGGTTAAAAAAGATTTGATAATTGCAGTAACTTTTGAAAGTTATCACTGACCCGCTTCGAGAAACACAAACGCAACAAAAGTTATCCTATGCAAACTACTCTTACGGTGGCAGTCAACGTAACAATGAGGCCGTGGAAATCATTATCAACGTAATAGTGAGGTGGAAATCAACGTAACAATGAGTGGTTAAGTGATCAGGTTTCTGGGTTGATAAACTCTACCTCACATGTTCATTTGAGAATGGTCCTTATCATCTGCACCTTCACTGTACGGGGTCTAACTTTGATTCAGATGTAGGAATTAAATAATTAAGAATAAGTTGTCCAAATTAAAGGAGAAACGGAGACTGTTTCAAAACTAATAAGTAAACTCAGGCTGAAATTTTATTATAATATGGATATATATACTATGAGTTTTGTAAACATTGATAACATTATATGTTCTCATAATTTGCATTATTTAAAATAGGTTTTTCAACTTTAAAAAAGATTAATAAAAAATTATTTAAAATCTAAAAAATTATCAAACTGAAACTTTATTATGTCTAAAGACTTAAAATTTATTAGGCAATATTACCTTTTTAAAGTACCTAATGTAAAGACATGACCCTCCATGTATCTAGGGAAGGATGGTTTTATTTTATTTCATTTTTAAATAATGAAGTAGGAATGAAACGGTAAAATAAAGAATAATTTTCTATATCATTTGTAAATTAAAGATAAATTTATTAGAATTTGTGATATTTTAATTATTTTTAAAATTTACATTGCAATTTAAATATCACTATGCAAATTTTTAAAAATAGCTGCTAAATCATGTGTATTCCGTGGTGTCAAGGGCCTCCCAAGAATTTCGGGATGCCTCCCTGTCCTAAAAACTTATTTAACGGGAAAATTCAGGGGACCCAATTCATAATATTAATACAAAAATTATTTTTATTCAAAAAACGGTAAAACTATTAGTTTCGACTGACAATGTTGAAAAGTCTTCCGTGTCTCAGGTTCATAGTCTAAATTTTGAAAAATGGGTTCTCTTCTTGAAATCTAAGTGAAAGCTCCTGTCCTGCTTTCTGTCTAGAAAAAGTTATCTCAATTTTATTTTTTGGGTTCATAGTAATCTCCAGAAATCTCCAGAAACATGAACTTTAAACCAAGATTCTTTCCTCTTTTTCTCAAGTTCTTGGAGTCTGCGGCTTTCCTTTGTATCTGATGCAGGATATGTTCATCGGAGGCACGGAGACATTATCATCCACTCTCGAATGGACCACAACGCTGTTACTGAAGCACCCTGCAAGCATTCAGAGGCTTCAGCAGGAGCTTGATCACATCGTGGGAATACATCGCCATGTCCAGGAAAGTGATATCCGGCAAATGAAATACCTTCACTGTGTATTGAAAGAATCCATGCGACTGTATCCTGTGCTTCCCCTGGGACTCATGCGTTTTTCCACCGAAGAAGTCACTGTTCGTGGCTTTACTTTGCCGAAAGGCACAGTGTTGATGGTCAATTACTGGGCCCTGGACAGAGACCCTGCTGTGTGGGACAATCCTGAGCAATTCAGGCCAGAAAGATTCATGAACAATGAAAAAACTACTGTGGACTTGACTGGATTGTCTGATTTCACAATTTTGCCATTTGGGGCTGGCAGGAGAGTTTGTCCAGGCATTCCTATGGCTATCTCCAATCTTTTGCTGGCCCTTGCAAAGCTGTTCCACACGTTTGAGTGGATGCCGCAGGGGGAGCTTGATATGGAAGAGGGACCAGGGAAAGTTTTGAGCAGGAAGAATCCTCTCTTGGCTCTGACAAAGCTCAGGGTTCACTATGATTGAGCTTGAACCATGAAATACTAGATGACCCTTCTTTGTTTTGGAGTAGAAATGAAAATTGAGATGAGAATAAATTGCATTTTGGTTTCTTAAACAGTTTGTTTGCAACTTGGTGCTTGTTTATACAAGCTTTTTTTTAGTGGAAGAAATAATGGGCTGTTTTATGATATGGTTAACTTGTAATTTTACTTATAGATTCTCTCTTTTTATTTAAGAAAAAATTATGGATTAAATTAAATATTTCTTTTAACATGATGTTTTTACAAAGAAAATATGAAAGAAACTATGAAATGAAGATATATAATGAGATCTTTTAAATGATAAAAATTTTTGAGCAATAATAGTATTAAAACTTCAAGCTTGAAGCTTTCCAATAAAACCATTTTGCTATTTAATTTTTACATATAGATAATGATAAGCTAAGTGATGAACCTATTTTGTTTGGCTTCCATATCAAATATATTCAATATCAGAGCCTTGATATCATATATCTTATATTGGGGCCCAAGAAGCGATGTAAGATATCCAATATCGTACGATGTGGGTCAACCTATATATATGGCACTTGGGCACACAGTTTGGGAACAAGTTTTGTCATAGCATAGCAAAGCTCTTGTAATTTCTTTTCTCTAGAGTTAGAATATTTTCCAAAGTGTTTGTAGCAGAAGTCATTAAGTATATGGATCTATATTCAAGCACTATTGTACCTAAGCTAGACAGTGTGTGCAACAATAAAGACAAGCTTTCTAATAAATCTTCAACACCTTGGCTAGATTAATTATTTTATTTATACATTTAATGTTTTATGCAATTTCATTTAATGCTTCCAAGTAATTAAGCTAAAGTAAGCTAAGATAGATTGTTACCATGACATGATCATCACAATTAAATGAATAGAAATATAGATTGTTACCATGACATGTTTGGTATAGATGAACCCTTGTTGGCAACTAGGGGCCTAACACAAATTAGGGAGGCAATTCAAATACCCCAGAGGCATTAGAGAGACAACTACATCAAATGGCTTGACATGAACAACATTCCTAAATTTATGGGAAGCTATAATCCTAATCCACAACATCACTTACAAGCCTTCCATGATGCTTGTGCCTTGCAAAATATCAAAAATAAGTGGCAAAAGCTTATGCTCTTCCCTAGGATACTAATAGACAAAGCTAAAAGTTGGTATAGATCATTGGAACCAAGTTCTATCCACTAGTGGTTCACAATGCTGGAACTTTTCAACAAAAAATACCAAACCTATGCAAGAGTGTCCAACCTAACAAAACAAATCCAAGGGTGGAAGCAAGAAAATCATGAACCATTAGATGTGGACTTGGATAGATACTATGCACTATTACATAGATGTCTTGGCCATGATTTCTCTCAGAAAGAGTTTCCACATCATAGATGGGCTCTGATAAAAAATGAGGAAGATTCTTAGAGTTTATGCCCAAGGGCAATTGTCAAAGTTAAGAGCCCATCAAATCCAAACGCTAATTGAGCAAGTAGCAAAAGAAAAACGAGAGTTGAGGAAACACGAAAGTGCAAAAGAATACAATCAAAATCCTTCCATTTGCAAGAGGGAGGTCTAATTTTGTGACAATGAGGAGGAATCATCACTTGATGAGGTGGTAAACTAGAAAACCTTGCTAATTCAAAAATTTACCTCTAAAATTTCAGCTAATGTAGATCAATTATGAGACTCTATGGATAGTAGATTTCAAGTTATCCTAAAAATTGTTGAAGAGTCCAAAGAACAAAGTAATGATCATGACTACAAGAGGTGAAAGGAAGCTAAATGTGCCAATCAAAGGGGTAAGGGCAAGATTGCTACAGTAGAGGAAGGTGTAGAAACTGAATCAAATGATGATGATAGGTGTGACATTTTCCAATATGAACATCCTAAGGGATGTTACCCCATCATGTCATACTTATAGGAGTTTGGGATGTATGCTCTAAATCAACAACTAGCAAAAAGACAAACACCAAAAAAATTACCTTATCCTCAAGTGAATCCCAGGTAGTTCCATCAACAACAACAATATTATCCAAGTGGAACTCCACTGCAACTGTACGCGTAGTATTAATAGTGGCAACATCCACAACCATGGGTGCTACAGTTACCAAGGTAGCAATACCCTTACAAAAAACTAGATCCATATGGGTATTATGTTAAGCAACCCCTATCTCCATGTGACTCTTCCAATCATGTTTCTCCTTTCCAACATTGCTCTACCCTACCAAATACTATAGAGCTCATTCTCCATATTCCAGAAGGGATACAACATCCTATCCTTATCCTCCTCCTATTCTTGCACCTATTCCTCCATCCTCAAAATAGCTACCACTTACTCTATCTATGCAAGGTGAACTTGTAGCCTAACTATAGCAACATAATGCTACCAAGATCATCAATCTACAACCAGTTCATCAACAGAGTCATTTAGAACCTCATGCTTGTAAAAGACCATTCTTCCAACCCAACAACCCTATTAAGCCTTCACAAACTCAGGTGGTTAGTCGTCCTACTCCTATCTCATCCTCTACAAACCATTCCATCAAATCCCCTTCAAAACAAATACCACCTAGAATCCATACTATCATGCTTACTCATGCCATATCCGATTCGATCTAGGTTAGCAACCTTTCTAGGAAATTAGCTAATTCTACGAGTCCTCTTATCTATTTATAGATTGTTGGGAATGAACAATGTAAAGCTTTTCTTGATTTAGGTTCTGGAGTTAACTTGATTTCTCATGAGATGTATACTACCTAGAACATGCCACCTCTCAAGAAGAGCAATATCCGATTAGAATTAGCAAATCACTTCATTACTACTCCTTTGGAACTGGTATAAGACATTTGACCACTTTCTATGGGTGGCCCTATCTTACCAATTTCCTAATAATCAAGGTTGAGAACTGTAAAGCGAACTTCCCAATCTTTATGGGAAGGGCATGGCTAAGTATTGTTGATGTGAGAATGGGCATCAGAGATCTTTCCTTGAATATATCTAAGGAAAATGCATTTGAAAAGATCGAGAAGAAGCGAGTTCCATATATTGTTGATGAGTGGCGAGGTACCCCTAAGCTCAACCATATGAATTACAAGCATTCAAGCATGACCTAGTCAAATTCCATGGATGGGACTAGTTGTGGTATCTAGATTGTTATGTTCTGATTGTAGTTCGTTGTCTTCCCACTTGGACTAGTGGTAGCTTTGTCACATATGGTTTAGTCCAAAGTGAGGCATATGATGTTTTCTAATGTCTATGCTACTCCTATTTATGATAAAGAGGAAAATTAATTAAACTAATGGAGGATGGAAAATAATATCTAAACTAGCCTATGTGCGATGAGTATCCACTCTTAATCATTTGTATATGTCTTGGACTTCATTGGACTACTTCTGAGATTGCTAAGTGTATGTCATTGGTTATGCCAAATAATACACTTCTAGATTACCAAGTATCTATACTTAATGCTCGTGACTAAGGTGTATGCATTCTTCTTAATAATAGAAATAGTAAATAGCAATAAATGGAAGCATGTGACTAAAGAAAGTAGTAAATAATTAACAATTCAAAGCAATAATAATCTAAGTGGATGCTACAATGATGGGAGTAATCTCGCTCTTTATTGCCAATCATGTAACATGTCCAAGTACATCACACTCGAACAAAGGAGTTGTACAATTACAAACATCACATTGCAAGAATGCACTAGGGATAACAAAACTTTAAGAAAGACTACCAAAAACTAGAAACTAAAACTATCTTCTATTGCTACTCCTCATCCTCTCTCAACTAGGCACCCAAGTGTTGTATTTATAGCCCAACCTAGAGGAGATGACATCAAATATCCAATGTCGCTTCTTGGCTTTGACATCGAGTATCCAATGTTGGGGCCTAACAAATGATGATTGATCATTCCTCCACAACTAAATAAAAACTCATCCTTGAGTTTAAAAAATGAGGAACAAGTTCCTTACAAAATATTGGGTATGTATGGGATTATTGATTGACTTAAATAATTAACAAAACAATTGACTCTTTGCATGTTGTAGTGGTGTAATACAAAAATGGAACAAATTATTACAAAATAGAAACAAAAATTAGGGAGCTCATGTGGTGCCTGAAGGTGGTGACTCTTCCATAGGTTGCTTCCCTTTGTTGCCAAAGTGTTGGAATTTTTAGTGATTAGGAAATGCATACAACTTCTCCTCTTCCAGCCTTAGGTTGTGTACCATCCAAGCTATTGAGCTGATGTGTGCTGGCATCGGTACATCCCAAGGACATGGTAGTTGTAGAAGCATCTAATTTGCCTTCACATACCAAGCTACGAACTATTGTCATTCTTCCTTGAAGGCCCTAGCTTTGTCTCTGAGTTCATGATAATTATTTAATCTTCTAGCTAGGTTCGAGGCTATGTCCCTCTATCCTTGATAGCTAGATTTAACCATCTCTAATTCTAAGTTTGCCACCTACACCTTCTACAAAGCATCCTTTCGAGCTGCAAAGTCTTTCTTATATAATGCATAGGTGGTTGCTACTTGGTTTTTCCATCTCATTTAAAGGACAACCTATTGCTAAGATGGCTAGGTTGGCATCTCTAAGGTTAGCCAATGTCATGTATTCTTTTAGATCTTCTATTTGCAGGTCTTTATTCTTGACTTTCACTTGATGGACCAAGGCATATTTATCCAAGATGGGTTGCCACTTAGGCTTTTGTGCTTACAAGGAGGTGATGTGGGCTTTGGCCATCTAGATTTCTTTTTCATTGACCTGCTTGTACATGCCTACTTGGTTATGGAAGTGATTCTTTAGTTTCTCATGCCTTTTGACCTCATTTTACCATGCACTAATTGCAATTGCTGACTTCTGGTGAAGAGTGAAAACCTTCCTCATTGAGAGGATTCTATTCTCCCTAGCTAATCTATTAATATCCAGGTTGACCCTCACAAGTTGTTCTCTCAACTGATGGACACTTTCTTCTAAGATATTCTTTTGCTTCTCTACTATGGTCAACCTTGCATTCTCTATGGTGAGCTACTTATTTTCTTCTTGTACAGTGGTCAATGCCTTTTTGTATGCATGAGATTATGCATTAGTAGCAGAGGCATTCTAGACCACTTTCTCTTTCTCTTGCTTAGCAACTACTCTCTCCTTAGTTAGCTTGGTGAGCTCTTCTATCCTGAATTATTCAAGTTGGTCCAACACAACAAAATGGGCAGGGTCCCATCGTTCAACTCTCAGGGCAACTAGCTCTTCCTATAATCTTTGTATTTCTACTTCCACATGCCCTACCCTAACTTCTTGCATGACCAACTTTCCTTTTATGGTGATGAGGTTTGATGAGGCTATAGTGACATCATCAGGGATGTTTAAAAAGGTAGTCATTACCTGGCCCATCTGTAGTAGTCAATCAAGCACATCCTCATGCATCACAGGAGTCATTGAGGTCCCATCCAACACTTGTGCATCTCTAGTTTCTATTAGATCTATCAAGGGCACAACAAGCATGTTAAATGATTCTTTGATATGATTTATGATTACCTTTGCTGCACTTTCTACATCCTCATGTTGTAGTAGCACAACTATGGCACCTTCACTAGTTTTAAGCATTACTTGGAAGGATGCAACATTCTAAGAGATTTTTCGTGGCCATTGGAATCCTTCTCCTTCTAATTGTAGTGAGATCTCCCCCTACATTGGGTCAACAGAGACTGTGGGCTGTATGGCACCATCCGAGACTCAGAAGAGGTTGGACTTGTCCCTGCTTCCCTAGCTAACTGCTTCAACAATATTCTACAAATGGTTCATCAAGGGCCTATAGTCTTGTGGCAATGGTAGTGGTGGAGCTTATGCCTATGGGTGCTGCTCAAGCTCATGTTGTGTTTCAGTTGGCAGCTCTGCCTCCTTCTCTGCTTCTTATTCTTCACCAAGATCCTTCCTTGGCACTACACATTTTAGGAGTTCAATGAAGAAGGCATTCTAAGCCTTCCTGGGGATATCATTGGTATATCCCATGATTCCATCATGCTTGCATAGCCTTATGATTAGGCAAGGAAAAGGAAGTGATGATCTTCCTACCTTCTTTTCTTCAAATTGTCATTGAATTTCAGTGAAGTAAAACTAGGGAAGATTGGCTACAAATTTACCCATTAAAATGACACTTCCCCTAGCCATATAAGTTGAAATTTGATTAAGCCCTTTTATGGGAAACAGGTGGTAAGTCTTGATATTAAAATATGTTCTCTCCTCCAAAGTCATTTCATTGTACATTTTATCCTCCTTCTCATACGCCCATATCAGCCACAATTTCTTATTCTTAGGGTTAGATCTAGTTGATAGATGAGCAACCTTAGCCCCTTCATTTGGTAGGTTGAAAGCCACAATAATTGCTTTAACTGATAAAGAGATGTTTACTCTACAAATGTTAATGATGGTGCCCTCATCTTTATTGTGCCAGAATTAATGAGTTTCACCTATGTACCATTTGCCACTATCTGATAGAATGGGCCACAATGGGAATACCTTAAGTTGTGTCTGAACCACTTTTGAAGCAAACTCCATGAATGGAATGAAATTCATTTCCACAATGACTAAAACCAATGTGGACTTTTCTAAAGTGGTAGTAAGGCAATCAAGGGGCAATGTGAGATGTTGTCCCTACTTAGGAGCCTGTGGTTCTATAGCCTCCCCTTCGGCTAATTGCATAGTAGTAGGAGCCTCTTGGTGAATGTAAAAGGATTAAGCTTCCTACTCTATGTGTTCTGCATGTTCACCTTACTGACCTTGGCCACCTTGTGGATGCTTAGTAGCTCTTTGTGAGGATTCACCTTGTGCACCTCTATTTGGGATCATTTGTAATCAAGCAAAGATTAAGTGTTACTAAAGTTATGTTTGTTATTATCAGTTTATACCTTACTTGTGACCTTAGTTTATTAAGTTCGTAATGCATATAATCACAGAGTTAGAAAAATTTTCAAGAAAAATTCCTAAAAAATATCTATCTCCTTTTACGACACTTTGCACTTGGTTCCTTTTTCCTTATATGTGGTCCATAATGATGGCTATGGGCTCATGGGTTGGAAAACTTGGGTTTTTGGCATTAATGTGAATGATTTTCCATTATAACTCCTAAAGTTTTTAATATTCTTACCATTATGATACCTTCCAGGTGATATCAAATTTTAGCAATTTGGGACAAGTTTCACATGCAAGCACCCCTCCATGATTAAGTTAAACATTACAAGTTCAGATGGGTCCAAATAGCACAGAAATTAGAGTTGTATAGAGCTAAATATCACATGTGGAAGATGAGTGCATAGAGCTCTAAGTTGTGAGAGAAAATTTAAATAACTCCCCTAGTGGAAAATGATGAAAATGAAATTGTAACTACCACAAGAGTCATATATATAGGCTATATACGACCCAACGTCACATTAGATCCAATGTTCGGTATGCGATGTCAAGGCCCAAAAATTTTCATTGAATGGGACAACTATGCATGCAAACTAAAACTCTGTGATTGGTTGGAAGGTTTGAAGTTAGGTCCATCATTCTAAGATAAGTGAAAAATTAGTTTGAGGCACCAAAAGTGGGATAAGGTGGAGTCATTGACATGAAAATCACTAGAATGAGCAAGAAAAAGGCATTGAAATTGAGATTGTGTGACAAATCAATTACATGATAAGGGAAACAATAAAATGTAATAGTTGAGCACTTAGAAGGTGAAAAATTATGTGGTTATGTTAAATAAGTATAAGTCACAAAAGTTACACAAGTGGGTCCTCTCCAAAGGAAGCTCTAGTCTATGATGTCCTCGTATAATCACACGTAAAAATGTCTGTAGGCACTAAAGGGGTTGAATGCAACACATACCTATGAAACAAAACACATATGTTAAAACCACGAATTTGAGATAATAACTCTATATTACACAAACCCACAAGTTATGATCACCTAGACAACGAGATGAGATGGATTGTAGAAAGGATTGCAGGAATTTGGGATATGAGGTGTCTTACCATGATCATAATGAAACCTTGTATGTTATTAATGGTTAACTAATCATGAGTCCATATTTCCAAGATTCAAACCAAGTCCACACCACATTACAGTGACATCACATCATTTCATCCTATGAACTGACAATCATAAGACTATTATAGCCATGAGGAGTAACATCACTTGGCATTTTGTCCAAGGGAGGAGCTTTATTATGGCACACTTATTATATACATATTTTTATTTTTATTTTTATTTTTGACTTGAGAAGCTACCAACCTTTAGGCATGGGTACATGTCTTGCCAATGGAACCCACAAAAGTTTATTCAATGTCGTGTTAAGATACTCTTACTCCCCTTTCTCATTAGACCTACAAGTTTATGGTTACAACCTTAGCAACATAATAGAACATATAGAAGTGGCCAAAGAGAATCCACAAATTCCCTTGATGTCACACCCTATACATTTCACCTTGGTTCTACACTCTTCTATCTAGACACAATGTTATGAAGTTATTTTTATCTTGGATGATGGAAAATATTACCATTATGACCAGGGCAAAAACCTCTTATTAATGAAGTGGGTGGATGGATGTCATGGTCTCAATGTCCAAATAATTAGTCCCGTATGACTTAACAACATAGAGAAAACCTCACCTCAATGGGCAACATGATCATTTTATTCACAAGCGAGATTACATATCAAAGAAAATGAAAACAAAAATCAAAAAATAGGAAAATGACAAAAAATTGTAAAACAAAGAGATGAAAGTCACTTAAGAGTCCTAAATATTAGAATGGGGGGTGACCCCCCTATGACAAGGATTAATAAGTGGATAACCAGGATCCATGCATGTATGAAACATTGGTAACTATCCATGCCCTTGCCACTAGGTGTCAACTAATGGTGTGGTGGCTGGGTAGAAAAATTATTGACCACACACTTGATGGTTAAATGTATGATGGGTTAGGATATGAGGTGTGTTAACATTATGGATGGATGGCCCACAATTGATATGGTATGCATGGATGTATTTGTCTCCCCTCACTTGTAGATTCATTGGTTGGATTTGGGATTGGAGTACTAATGGATGATGGCCCTTGTGTATGATCAAAGGATGTTGGTGCACTAGATTGCCATTGTTCTGGCTTGGATGATGTGGTGGGTCCATGCATGGTCTACTGTGGCTTACAACCTTTCCTCCAGAAGGAACATTTCCTACATTATGGTTGAGACCAACTAGTACCAGCATGTCTACACACATTTGTAGCACAAGTGACATTTGTTTGTTGGTATTGTGGTGTGAAACCTTCTTGTGTCCTTGGTGGTGGCATATAATGAGGTGGATTATGAGAATATCAAGGGTAGGATGGATGGTAAGAGGCATAAGATCATGATCCTTTAGGGGATGTCATGGATTGATGGTACTTGAGAGAGTGGTAGTGGGAATTTGAAGTAGAGGATGTATAACTAGTTGGAGAAATAGGGTGTTGAATGTAAAATTTGTGTAGTTTCGATAGATAAGGAGGATAGGGCTAATTTGGCGATGGCCTTCCCCACAACTATGGTTGCTACCACTATAGTTGATGACTGTGTTGAGACTTGTAATAAGTCCTCCTAGGCTAGTACAATTAATTGTGGGACTATCTATAATTACCTTGTGGTAGAGGATATCTCCCGAGCATGTGTTTCTATACAAACTTTGGATTAAAGGCACCTACCCAACACTCCTATAGATGCAACAAGACTATGCAATGGCCCTTTGGATGATCATATACTTAGATGTTACATCCATGAACTTCATCTGTGGTTGAGTCTATAGCCTCACTTTCTTTAGCCATTTTTCTCATTTGCCCAAAAGTGTTCTTAGTTATTTCTTGGTTCTTTATCCTTTATTTAGTATGATCGTCTGGCTTATTTTGCATGATCCTCTCCTCAACTATTTCAATGAGAGTTGTAATGTTTTCATATATCCACTTGGACATCCTATTAAACTTTGCTTCAATTTCATCAATAGATTTCTATATCAACAAGGTTTGTTGTGAAATCACCATATTGAGAGTGGTTTTATTCTCCTTATCATAGATTTGGACCTCCTTCTATTGAAGAGTTTGGTCCCATTGATATTTCTCAACATTCTCCCATTTACATATCTTTCCTTCTTCTTCTGCCACACACTCGATTAGCTCTCGAATCTGATGGGCTTACAGCTTGTATAATTTCCCTGGGGCATACATCCCAAGGGTTTGTCTTATTTCATTATTAAGCTCATCTATGATCTGGAAAAGTTACCTTTTCTTGGAGAAACCATGGCCTAGGCATCTATTTAGCAAGGAATAATATCTATCTAGGGCCATGTCTAAGGGTTCATGTTGTTCTTGCTTCCACTCTTGGATCTATCTCCTCAAATTAGACACCCTCGCATAGGTCTGGTATTTCTCGTTGAAAAGTTCCAGCATTATAGACCATCGTCAGATTGAATTTGGTCTCAACAATCTATACCACACTTTGGCTCATCAATTAGTATCCTAGGAAAGAGCTTAAGCTTTTGCCATCCACTTTCAATGTTGTAGAAACCATAGGCATCATGAAAGACTTGTAAATGATGTTGCAAATCTAAATCATAACCTCCTACAAATTTAGGAATATTATTCATGTAAAGCTTAGGTAGGCAACTCTTTTTGTGATGCCTATGAGATATCTTAATGACCTCTATGATATGCATTAGGCTCTTACTGGCCAACAAGGGTCCATCATTATCAAACAAATTGTGATGGAAATGCCTATCTCTATTCATTTGATCATGATGATGATGTCTTTGACCTTTCTAGTGGGTTCAATTTTGGTTTTTAGCCTAGCCCTTTAGTGGAGCTCTATCTCTATACCTATGTTCATCTTCACCAGAAATATACATTGAAGGAAAAGAGAAAGATGAGGAACTGGAAGAATTTTCATGGCTTCTATGATGTTCTTTGGGTTCCTTTGATTTATTGTTTTTGGGTTTTAAAAAGGTCTTAGGCCTTGAGGCCTTCCCTAGTGTAGGACCCACATCATCTTCTCCAAGATTGCATGCCTTAGGTGAATTTAGTATTTGGGTTTCATTAGGGTGTTCATGATCATAAGAAACCCCTAGATAAGGTTGGTCACTCCAATATTCTTCATTGTACATCTTGTTAGTTCTCCAATGAATATGTTCACTATACAGTGCATACTCACTTCCATGTGAGAGAGACATTGCTCTTCGTTTATGGTGTGCANGTTTATGGTGTGTATGAGCTAAGAGTTTCTAAAAGATATATCATTAATACCTTTACAATGATCATGTACAATATAACTAACCTAGATAGCTAGCACCATCCCTAATAATAGTTCCAATCATGAGTAGCAAGGTACCCCTATGCTCAACCATATGAATCACAAGTGTTCATGCACAATCTGGTTGAATTCCATGGATGGGACTAGTTGTGGTAGCTAGATTGTTATGTTCTAATTGTAGTTCGTTGTCTTCCCACTTGGACTAGTGGTAGCTTTGTCACGTATGGTTTAGTCCAAAGTGAGGCATATGTTGTTTTCTAATGTCTATGCTACTCCTATTGACGATAAAGAGGAAAATTAATTAAACTAATGGATGATGGAAAACAAGATCTAAACTAGCCTATGTGTGATGAGTATTCACACTTAATCATTTGTATGCATCTTGGACTTTGTGAGACTACCTCTAGGATTGCCAAGCATATGCCACTAGTTGCGCCAAATAATACACTTTTGGATTATCAAGTATCTACACTTAAACATTTTTGATTAAGGCATACGCATTCTTCTTAATAATAAGAATAGTAAATAGTAATAAATGAAACCATGTGACTAAAGAAAGTAGTAAATAATTAACAATTCAAATTAATAATAATCTAAGTGGATGCTGCAATAACGGGAGTAATCTCGATCTTTATTGCTAGTCATGTAACATGTCCAAGTACATCACACTCAAACAAAGGTATCATACAATTACAAACATCACACTGTAGACATGCACTAGGGATAACAAAACTTTAAGAAAGACTACCAAAAATTGGAAACTAAACCTATCTTCTACTATTACTCCTCATCCTCTCTCAACTGGGCACCCAAGTGCCATATTTATGGGCCAATCCAAAGGAGACAACATTAAATATCCAATGTTGCTTCTTGGCTCTAACATCAAGTATCCAATGTTGGGGCCTGACAAATGATGACTAATCATTCCCCCACAATTGAATGAAAACTCATCCTCGAGTTTAAAAAAATATGGAACAAGTTCCTTACAAAATATTGGGTAGGTATGGGATTATTAACTGACTTAAAAAATGAACAAAACAATTGACTCTTTGCATGGCATAGTGGTGTAATACAAAAATGGCACACATTATTACAAAATAGAAACAAAAATTGGGGAGCCCATGTGGTGCCCAAAGGTGGTGGCTCTTCCATGGGTTTCCTCCCTTTGTTGCCAAGGCATTGAAATTTGTAGTGATTAGGCAACTTCTCCTTTTCCTTCCTTAGGTTGTGTACCATCTAGTCTATTAAGGCAACGTGTGCTTTCATTAGTATGCCCCAAAGACATGGTAGTTGCTAGAACATCTAATTTTCCTTCACATACCAAGCCATGAACTACTATTATTCTTTCTTGAGGTAGATCCTAAAAAGACAAGGGTCATTCAAGGAATCACCCACCAACCAGAAATCATTAAAGATAGTCAATCATTCCTTGGACACACTAGCTACTATCAGCAATTTATAGAGAATGTCTCTAAGATAACAAAATCATTGGTCGAGCTAATGAAGAAAGATGCTCCATTCAACTTGACCAAAGAATGAGAAAATGCATTCCAGAGCCTCAAGCAAAAGCTTGTAGAGACTTTAATTCTACAAGCACCTAACTAGTCCAAATTGTTTTATGTAATGATAGATGCATCTAATTACTCCTTGGAAGCCATTCTTACATAGTTGGATGATAAGAAACGTACATATTATAGCCACTATGTAAGCTGAAGCATTGTGGATGCATAGTTGAATTACACCACCACAGAGAAAGCACTAATGGTAGTGGTGTATGCTCTAAAAAGGTTTGGCCATTATGTTCTTGGATATAAAGTGTTTGTACACATGAACCATAGTGCAATTCACTTTCTAATGAATAAGCCAATGATGAGCCTCATGTCATATGGTGGCTGGTAATCTTGCAGGAATTCAATCTCATGATGGTAGATTGAAAGGGAACTAAGAATGTGGTTGCTAACCACTTGTCTTAGTTGCACTGGGACAACAAAGAGGAGGAAAGCCCTCTATTTGATAAGTTTTCTAATGAACTCCTCTTTGTTGGGTCTATAACGGAATAATTGCCCACTGATCTTAAATGGTATGATGACATTCTCACCTATCTTCTCACTCAAGAAATGTCACAAGGGTTATACCATTGGAAGAAAAAATGGTTTCTTCACCAAGTGAAATGCTTCATGGAGATCAATAGGCAGCTCTACAAGATGTGCATTAATGGCCTTGTTCATTGTGTATTCCTAATATTGATCAACTATGCATTCTCTAGGATGTTCATGAGGGTCCCTATGGGGACCACTATGCTAGAAGATGCATAGCCATTAAAATCATGATGGCAAGGTATTATTGGCCAACACTTTTCAAGGATGCTCACCAATTTGTCCACTCTTATAAATGTTGCCAATGAGACAGTGAGATGATTGCTTAAATGAAGGAACCTCAGTAGTGGATTCAACCACTAGAACCCTTTGAAATTTGGGTCATTAACTTCATGGGTTCCATCATGTCCATGTCAAATGGAAAGGCATACAGCATAATAGCCATTTACTACTATACCAAATGGGCATAAGTAGTAGCCATCAGTGACTGTACATCTTCTTCTACTACTTGATTTGTACAACAAATTATTGTAAATAGGTTTGGTATGCCATGTGCATTAATTTCCGATAATGGAATCCACTTTATAGGTACTACCTTTCAAAAGTTCATGCAACGCTTGGATGTTGAGCATAAATTAACAACACCTTATCATCCCCAAGCTCATGGTTAAGCTGAGGTTACAAATCAAGAAATCACTAAGATCTTAATGAGACCAGTTAGCAAATATCGGAGAGGCTAGAGAACAAAATTAAATGATGCCCTTTGGGCCTACCACTCAACATGGAAACTCCCTATAGGCTATTCTCCCTATGAGCTGGTGTATAGAAAATTACCAACTCTAGCTATTCAATCCAAGCTCTATACACTATCAATAGCCTGTGACCTTGACCTTGACTTAAGTCTAACACAAAAAGAAAGATTAATGAATCTAAACCTACTAGATGAGAACTAATTGGTGGCCCTATCATTTGACAAGTTGCACAAGGAATTTAACAAAAAATGCCATGACCTTAGAATTAGGAAAGCCAAATTTTAGCTAGAAAATAAGGTCTTCTATTAGAACCCCACACACGTACCTCAAAAAATTAAGCTACAAATGTTTAGGAAGGACCTTATATCATTTACAAAACTTTTCCTTTGAAGGCCATGTTTATCTAAAAACCTGAAAGCCCAAACAAGAAGCAGCTGGTCAACACACAACAATTCAAACCTTTTCATGAGACTAAGTAGGTAAATGCAACAAATACCTCATCGGAGAGACAACCATGCTCAATCTTCTAGATCTCTTCCTTTCAACTTAGTCATGGGAGAGATGGCCATCCATGCTAACTATATAATTTGCTTCTTAGTTCTTCATCTTTTTGTTTTACATGTTTTTGTTTTACACATTGTCATTTTTATAACTTTTTATTTTAGGCCTACTTAATCTTACACCTTTTTGTTTTTACATTATTAATTTTTTCCAATCTTTGTTTTACAACATCATTAGTACATTTATTTTTCTCAAATATTTTATAATTTCTTATATATTTATCTTTATTTTGGTGTGATTTTCTTATTGTGATTTAATAATAACATGCCTTATTGCCAACTAGGTACAGTGTGGTTTATTTGATGTCAGCACATGATATCCAGTTATTTGATTGTTTATGTCTAGATTCTAGCTTTGAATTTTGTTACTGATAACTAGGACATGGTTTCTTCTTCATGAAATAGGTAGTGAGACCATGACATCCACCCATCCACAAGACTCTATGATTTTCTTTGTTCTATAAGTATGAGGTCCCTTTTTCATTAGTAAAAATTTAACAAACTTGTAACCTTGGTAGTTTCTAGACTTGCAAAGGATTCAAAGGTTTGAATAAGGTGTGACTTCAAGGGGACTTGGTACCTTTTGTGCCTTTTTGCTTACTTTGGAGCATGTGTATTTTCATGGATTTTTCACCATTCTATGTCAACCAATAACAGAAAGTTGAATTAGTCTTTACATGGTGTGGTTTCCATTAAAAAAAAACAACAACAAAATGATGGGAGTTCAAAGCACACTCTTAGACAAAATAAATAGGCTACAAGCACTAGTTATGAATTTAGAAAAACATGTTAGCCATGCCTGAAGGTCCCCTCTAACTAAGGCCATTTCTCACTTCTTGCTTTTCTTTTTTTCTTAAAATAAGGAGTGATGGCTATTTTGTGGGAGCACTCTTATGTCTCAAGGGGGTGGAGTAGTCTTAGAGTGGTGATGTGAAGTCATTGAACATTTCGTTTTGGTCTAGACTAAGGATGGATTTTATCAAATCACTTAACCACAAAAATTCACAAGGGACTTCATGTGACCCTAATCGGGAACTCCATTTCACTTTCTCTCACATCCATATATACTTTCCATGCCTCACCTCACTAATGATGTTTATGTTCTTGTTTAATGTCTTGGTTTCATGTGTTGAAATTCTTAGGTAGTTTCTTCTAGGTTTTCATACTTAATTGTTCATAACCATTAATCACCCATGTAGCCCATGGACTTGTTAGTTTGAGGTTATGCAACAGCAATAAGAGGCATGTGCCTACTTTGGGGGGGATCCACTTGCATACCCTTTAGTTGGATTAGTTAAGTTCTTTATCCTTAGACTCACAATCAAATCCTTTTGTGTGCCCCATCAATCACATCCAATTGTGTGCATCTTTACAATGGTTTTTCAATAAAATTATTTTTTTTATTGTTGTGAATTCTTTAAACCTCTTCAAGAATTTCATTGCATTTGGGCATTGATGGGATGCGATATCGCATACACAATATTACGTCTTTCCCCATGCTATCGCGTACACGATATCGCAGCACACCACTAGTTCTATAAACAAGAGGTGACTCTCCCTTGTTTCTCCATCTAGATCTAGACCTTAGCCATACTCTTGCTATTTTTGCATTCCAAAGTTAGAATAATTTTCATGTGCCCACAGTAGGAGTCCCAAAGTGAATAGATCTTTATTTGAGCAATTTTGTACTTGAGCACACACTTAATGATGACTGGCGAGGTACCCCTACACTCAACCATACAAATACGAGCATTACACGTGTGATTCAATCAAACTCCATAAACTAAGTGCCTACACACCTTATGGAACACCTAAGGTTAATCAATCGTTGTCCTCCCAAGCTTACTTGTATTTGTCACAATTGTATGATTAAGTAAGCTTGAGGCATGTGATTTTTATATCTTTTATGTTTTTATCACCTATGCTAAGAGAGAAAAGGGGTGAAGAGACTAAGTAACTAACTTTAACTAACTAAATCTTAATTAACCTAGCATCAGCATCTGTTCCCACTTGTCGTTTCACACCCTAAACCAATGCAATGCTACTAGGATTACCAAACACTATTCGTTACTAGGATTACCAAGTGCAACGCACATGCTCGAAGCGGTCATACTGAATGCACTTAACTATAAGAGTTGAGGGTTAAGAGAGATTAAGTCCTTAAGAAAGCATTTAAACAATTAATAATAATTAAAAATAATTAAAGTCATATTTAGCTTAGTCCATGCACCATAAGGTTTATCCAAAAGTTCATCTTTATTACCATACACAATTGTGTGCTCAGGTACAGAATTGCTCAAATAAAGATCCATTTACTTTGGGACTCCTACTATGGGCACATGGAAATTATTCTAACTTTGGAATGGAAAAATTTCAAGAGTTTGGCTAATGTCTAGATCTATATGGAGAAACAAGGGAGAGCCGCCTCTTATTTATAGAACTAGGAGCAGGCTGCGATATTGCGTACATGATATTGCAAGGAAAGATGCGATATCGCATATGCGATATCGTGTCCCATCATACCCCCATGACTGAATAAAAACTCATCCTCGAGTTTCTTACAAAATATTGGGAAGGTATGGGATTATTGACTTGAATAGAAATAATGGTGAATGGGATGACATGTGAACATATCATCATTACAGAACATGAAAAAACTGGTGTTTACGACAACAAGAGTGAACACTTTATACATTTGACATCAGGCCTTATTTGGCAGCTGAGAGAGAAGAGAGAAGAGAGAAGAAGTCTACTATTGCCAATGCCAAAATTGTGTCTTTCATTGTCCATCCATAAGCATGCCATCAATCTTGCTCCTTGCATAACTACTTCAACATTGATCCATTCCAAGTGTTTCCTCCAGATCCAATCAATTGTTGCATGATTGCCATCTGCACACACAACATAGTCTTATATTAGCAAGGGTAAATGAATCATAATGCAATTGATACGTTGCTTCGGTGTAAGGTCCATTGGCTGAGTTTTGGTATGGCCAATGTAGATATAGAGATATAATATTGGTGCTATTGAAGGTGTAGGGGTTAGGAGAAAATCGAAAAAATTGGGTTAGGACCCCCATGACTAAGAGCGAACCTTCGGTGGCGAGAGAATGGAGGAAAAGAAAAGGAACAAGGAAGATGGAGAAAAAGAGACAACTATAATGTCGATGAAATGGATGTCAAGATGGAAATGAACAAAATAAAGTTGATTGCAAAAATTTTAAGGGAAAGAATTTAACTGGTGCACCAAATAGGAATGTTAGTGGGTCCTCCCCAAAGTAGGCTCATGCCCTTAATGCCCTGACAAACCCACATTTAAAGAGTCCGTAGGCTCTGGGAATGTCATTTGGAACAAGAGTTAAAGTCTTAACCACAAGAATTTACCCAAATGGAAAACAATGCATCAACCAAAATATACATTAATGATACAACTAGCAATGAGATGAACAATGGAGGAAGAATGATGGAAAGAAGAGACTGGAATGTAGTCTCAAGAACAAGGTGATGTACAACCCCTTTTGTATTTAATGATTAATGTGACTTGGTAAATCTCATTCCAACTCTAGCCTCAAACAAACCACATCTAGTGACTTCACATTAATATATTTAGCCAATCCATCCTCCTGAAGTAACAAGAATGCCTTCACCAAAGAGCCACCACCATTCCAACGAAACAAAAAATAAGAAGGTAGGAAGTAAGAAGGGCCTTAGTTAGAGGGAACATGTTTATTTTAGTTTCATAACCAGTTGATGAGTGGCGAGGTACCCCTACACTCAACCATATGAATACGAGCGTACACGCGCGATCCGGTCGAACTCCGCAGACTAAATGCCTTAACGCCACAAGAAACACTTGGGGTTAATCGTTCGTTGTCTTCCCAAGCTTGCTTGTAAGTGTCACGGTGTATGGTTAAGCAAGTCTGAGGTATGTGATTTTTTTGGTATTTTTGGCTTATCTTCTATGCTATCAGAGGAAAGGGTTGAGAAACTAAGCTAACTCTAACTAAAGATCTAAGTCTAAATTAACTAGCGTCAGCATCCGTTCCCACTTACCGGACACACCCTGAACTATGCAACCG